>CAUYUJ010004812.1:0-12500 GCA_963575745.1 Prorocentrum cordatum
GCCGGTGGACCACTCGCACTCGCGGGCCTTCCGCACCACGCCGTCGCTGGCGTCCCCGATCGCCTCGCTCTGCTTCCGCCTCGCGAAGGTCGAACAAAGAAAGGAAAGGTGGAGGAGAAGACGAAGGAGGAAGGAGGAGGAGAAGGCGGAGGAGGCGGAGGAGGAGGAGGATGAGGAGGAGGAGGAGGAAAAGGAGGAGGAGAAGGCGGAGGAGGAGGAGGCGGAGGCGGAGGAGGAGGATGAGAATGAGGAGGAAGATCGAGGAAGAGCAGCGTGCATTGACATAAACTTTCGGAGTCCCGGGCGGATCTCCTGGAACGGCGCTGCGGGGCCCCCTAATTGGCGGCGCCTCTGGCGCCAGCCCCTGGCGCACTGGGAGGCCCAGTCTTAAGCCGGAGCTCCGCGCCGATCTCTTGCCTCTGCTCTGGGCCCCCCTAATTAGGCGGCACCTCCAGCGCCGCCCCGAGGCGCGCTCTGCGCGCCTGAGGGGTGGGCCTCCGCGCCGGTCCAAGGAGTACCCTCGGAGCTCCCAACGTCGCAAGGGCCGCCACGAGGGCGGGGAGTTGTTCGCTGTTCGCGATTGTCGGGCCAGACGAAAGGGGGGGATTGGGAAAGGGGGGGCTACGAAATTTGCTGCATGCAGCCGGTTTCGGCCTCACCGAGGGGCCCATTCCTCGATACATAGCCGCCTCCGGCGCCGGGAGGCGCCGGGAAAATCAGCTACGTGAGCTGATTCTCAAACCCCCCCTTTGCGATCCTCCCCTTTCGCCCGACCCGAGATTGGCGATTCGCGACTCCTCATCCTCGTCTTTTTCTCCCCCGGGGGGGGGGGGCGGGGCCGCACCGCGAGGCTACAGATTCGCGCGCAGCGTGAGCATAGCTGCCCTTGGTCGGTTTCTGTTTATGCCGCTTTCCCCCTGGGTGCCCAGCGCCGATGTGAGAAGACTGCGCGGATCTCCTGGATCTTATGTGTGTTTTTGACTTTCTGGTTTAATTCCCATATCCTGAAACTGACTAGTGTTGACCCCCCCAGTGCACCCTGTGTTTTTTTCCATCGAAGTGCTCCCCCCGAGGCTCGCACCCTTTCTTTCACAAGGGGAAGAAAGTCTTGCGGTTCAGATTGAACAGCAACAATTACAACAACAACAGCAACAACAGCAACAACAACAACACCACCACCACCAACAACAACAACAACAACAACAGCAATCACTTTACCCGAACGCTCAGTGTTCTCACCAGTGCCAGGGTTTTCATGCGACGCCAGCCAATACCCCCACTTTGTGGGGGGGCAGTGCAAGCTCTACCAAATATCCACACGACTCTTCGCCACCACCCACACACAGCTTCCCGCCCTATGACGTTCGGACACTTCACTTCGTGGCCTGCGGACGACCGTGGCTACTACACTGGCGTGGAGTACACACCCACAGAAGTTGTTAAGCCTACGTTCGTACACCCACAGAAGTTTTTAAGCCTTGTTAACCCACAGAAGTTGTTAAGCCTTCCACAGAACATCTGTTGCATATGATGCATATGGTACATGATACACATGATACACATGATACGTACTCACAAGATAGTTGATCACATCTTTAGGGCAAATTCCTGAGGGATGTGGGAATACACAAGAGAGAGAGGATATGGTTGTCCCGATGGTTGTCTCGATGGTTGTCCCGATGGTTGTCCTGATGGTTGTGGTTGTCCCGATCGTTGTCCCGATGATTGTCCCGATGGTTGTCCTGATGGTTGTGCTTGTCCCGATCGTTGTCCCGATGACTGTCCCGATGATTGTCCCGATGGTTGTCCCGATGGTTGTTCCGATGGTTGTCCCGATGGTTGTCCCGATGGTTGTGATTTTATGATGCGCGGTGCTAAAATTCTTAAGAAGCCCAATGGTTTTTGGAGATTTCGGCGTGCGCGCGCGAAGAAAAAACGAATGTTTCCCGCATGGTATTATTTGACAGGGATGATGGCCCTGGCAGGTGCGCAACCGTTGTCGCAGAAGTTCGAAAAAGTTGCTCGCAAAAGCCCGTTTGACAGAAATGTTTAAAAAGTGTTGGGTTTCCTACGAATCCGCAAGAGCGCGCGGGATGAAATTTTGACATTTTTTTTTGAAAAACCATTGGTTTTTGATGTTTTTATGTTAAAATCGCTGCGAACACTAAGGTTTTGGAAGGATTTCGTCTTGCGCGCGCGAATGTCCACTTTACTTTTTTTTTTTTTGCAAGGGATTCTTGAAATTTGATTATATTAGAACAAGAAATGTCATTTTTATAGTGTTTTTTGCAAGGGAAAACGGATTACAACAAAACAACCGGATCTGGACCCCATCCACTTTTCTGAAGCTTTCGCGAAAAAATGATGAAAATGTAGCTGCGGCCTAGGCGGCGCAGGGGGGGCGCGCACCAGGGGGCCCAACAATAATTATTCTTTAGAATTAATAATGTTCAACAACAACAACCAACAACACCAACAACAACAACAACAACAACAACTGTTCCCGCCTTCTATTTCCTCACGACCTATTTCCAAACCGCGCTCTCGCGCGGGACGTCCGCACACCGTGTGCAGACATCGCGCTCTCGCGTGGCCCTCCCTCGCAATGCGCTGCGGCGCCGCGCCCCGAGCCGCAGGCGTCGCGCTCTCGCTCTGGCTTCTCCAACGACTGCATCGCAGAGCGCGCGCCAACGCTCGACGCGCCCCTGCGAGTCGTGCTGGATGGCCGCTGGAGCGGCCCGCCCGCTCGCTTCCCGCCGCCCGGGCCGGGCCCGCCCGACCTGCCCGACGTCGGGTCCGCCCGCGCCCCTCACCCGCCCGTCCGGTGCTGCCGCCTGCAGCGCCGCTCCTGGCCCCCCCCCTCTCTCTCGTGCTCCACCCTTCTCCTCCCTTTCGCAAGCCTAGAGGTTACCACCAACACCAAGATCGGCGGTGTGCCTCCACCGAAGAGCGACGATCCCGATCTCGGTGATGGTGGTAATATTCTGGCTTCCAAGGCGACCGAGATATTACCACCAACGCCGTAATCTAGGAGCATCTTCCCCATGTGGAGGCAGCCCCCCTGTGTTGGTGCTGGTGCCCATTTCCAGGCCTCCAACCTTTGTCTCTTCCCGCCTCCCTTCCCCTATGTCGTGGGCTGCGCCAGTTGCACGCGGGTTGGCAAGGAAGCTGGGCCCCCCAAAAAAGGGGGAACGGTCGGAAACGCAGAGGGCGGACACCGAGGGTCGGGGAGAAACACTTGCGGAGTGGCGCGCGAGCCAAGAAGAAGGAGCGGCATTGCAATACTTGTCGCTGTTGTTGCTGGTATTATTATTATTGTTGTTGCTGCTTCCGCTGTGATTGAAGTCTCATTTCTAGAGTACAAATGTTGTTGATTCCCCCCTCCGGTATCATTCGCCACATCCTAAGTGGGGCTCTTGTTGCTTTCGGCGCCCCCGCCTGATATTTTCTTTGTAGTGTACTTCCAAGTCGCGCTCTCGCGCGGGAGTCCCTCACAATGTGTCGCGCACTCGCGCCTTGCAATTTATGCAGACGCCGCGCCCTCGACACTCAGGAATCACGCTCTCGTTTTTGCCTTTCTCGCGATGTACTTGGGAATCGCGCAATCGCTCAAGCCCTCCTCGCGAGTCATGCAGTACTCACGCTTCAGCAACACGCCTTCTTGACCTGGCCGCTTGGGCTCGGCTTCCCGACCCGCCCGTTAGGATCTACCCGCCCGATGGGCCCGTCTGGTTCTGCCACGTGTTTTCTGCTTCTAGCCCGCCTCCTGCTAATCCCGAGCTCCATCCTTCTCCCTCCCCCTCCCGTCCTTCCGCTCTTCCCCTGTTTCAGGGGCTGCGCCAATTACACGCGGCAGGTAAGGAAGATATACCCCCAGGGGGTACGATCAGAGACGAAGAGGGCGGGTACCGAGTGTTTGGGGTAAACGTGTTGCATGGCACGCGAGCAGATGGGAGCGAACAGTATTAAACGGATTGCTGTTGTTGCTCTTGTTGCTGCTGCTATGATTGTGTTTGTTGTTGTTGCTGTTCCTGATGCCGTTGCTGTTGATGTTGCCGTTGCTCGTGTTGCTGCTGTTGTAGTATTTGTGATTGCTGTTGTTGTGTTTGATGTGGCTGCTGCTGATGTTGCTGTTGTAGTTGTTGTTGCTGTTGTTGCTGCTGTTGTAGTTGTTGTTGCTGTTGTTGTTGTTGTGATTGTTGTTGGTGTTGTCGTTGTTGTCGTTGTTGTCGTTGTTGTCGTTGTTGTTGTTGTTGTTGTTGTTGTTGTTGTTGTTGTTGAATTGCCATGTCTGAAGAATAAGTATGGTTGTTCCCCCCCATTTGTGCATATTGTTTTTTCTAAATCAAACTGTGCCCCTCGACGCTCGCACACGGTTTTTTGACAGGGGAAGTCTTGATGCTCAAACTGTGCCCCTGGCCCCCGGTTTACAAACACAACGACTCTCGCTTACAATTTAGCCAGGACCCCCGCTCCCGCCCGAGACTTCCACGCATGTTATTCAGGAATCGCGCTCTCGCTTGGGACTTCCTTACAATGTATTCAGGAATCGCTCTCCCAGCGCTCTGGAGTCGCGCTCTCGCTGGAGACTTGCTCACAATTTACTGAAGAATACCGCCCTTGCGTTGGATTTTTGCAATTTACTCAAGCGCCGCGCTCCCGACACCCAGGCACCCAGGAGTCGCGCTCACGCTTAGGACCCCCTCACAGATTACCTAGGAATCGGGAACTTGCTGCCCTTCGTGGCCCAGTTGCAGCCCTTCGTGGCCCCCTCGCTTTGTTTCGTGGCCCCGTTGCAGCCTTTCGTGGCCCCCATTGCTTTATTTCGTGGCCCAGTTGCAGCCCTTCGTGGCCTCCTCGCTGCCCTTCGTGGCCCCGTTGCAGCCCTTCGTGGCCCCCTTGCTTTGTTTCGTGGCACCGTTGCAGCCCTTCGTGGCCTCCTCGCTGCCCTTCGTGGCCCCGTTGCAGCCTTTCGTGGCCCCGTTGCAGCCCTTCGTGGCCCCCTCGCTTTGTTTCGTGGCCCCGTTGCAGCCCTTCGTTGCCCCCTCGCTGCCCTTCGTGGTCCCATATATGTATGCCCTTCGTGGCCCCCGCTCGTTCGCGCCCGTGGTGGCCCCATATGTCCCCGCTGTCGCCCTTCGTGGCCTACTTCGTGTCCTTCGTGGCCCTGCTGTCGTTCTCTCTCGCTCTCGCTTTCGCTCGTCGTCGTCGTCGTCGTCGCCGTCGTCGTCGTCGCCGTCGTCGTCGACAACGTCGCCGTCGTCATCGTCGTCGTCGTCGTCGTCGTGGTCGGTCCCCTGTCCGTCCCTCTTGGGGTCTGGTCGACGGTCCGCGGCCGCCCCCCCGCTTGCCAGGGCCCGGCCTGCAAGAAAGAAAGGTATACCCCCCAAAAGGGGTACGATCGAAGACGAAGAGGGCGGGTATCGAGGGTTTGAGAAATACGTGTTGTTGGACACTCGAGTAGATAAGGGCGTACAGTCTTGCAATGATTGTTGTTGTTGTTGGTGTTGTTGCTGTTGTTGTTGCTGTTGTTATTGTTGTTGAATTTTCATTCCTGAAGAATAATTATTGTTCTTCCCCCCCACCCGGTGCACATTGCATTTTTCAATTGAAGTGCCCCTCCCGGGGCTCGCACCCTGTTTTTATCAGGGGAAGTCTTGCGGCTCAATTTGTGTCGCTGGCCCCCGGTTTACAACAACAACGGCTCCCACCTGATACTTCCTCACAAATGTATTGAAGAATGGCGCTCTCGCCCGGGACTTCCTCGCAATTTATTCCGGAATCGCTCTCTCGACGCTCTGGAGTTGCGCTCTCGCTGGAAACAAACTTGCTTGCAGCTTACTCAAGAAAGCGCCCGTGCGTTGGAATTTTCCGCCGCGCTCCCGACACTCAGGCACCCAGGAGTCGCGCTCATGCTCAGGACTCCCTCGCAGATTATTTAGGAATCGAGATCTTGCTGCCCTTCGTGGCCCCGTTGCAGCCCTTCGTGGCCTCCTCGCTGCCCTTCGTGGCCCCCTCGCAGCCTTTCGTGGCCCCCTCGCTGCCCTTCGTGGCCCCGTTGCAGCCCTTCGTGGCCCCCTCGCTTTGTTTCATGGCCCCGTTGCAGCCTTTCGTGGGCCCCTCGCTGTCCCTCATGGCTCCGTTGCAGCTCCTCGTGGCCCCCTCGCTGCCCTTCGTGGCCCCGTTGCGCTCCGTCGTGGCCCCTTCGCTGCCTTTCGTGGCCCCGTTGCAGCCCTTCGTGACCCCCTCGCTACCCTTCGTGGCCCCGTTGCAGCCCCTCGTGGCCCCCTCGCTGCCATTCGTGGCCCCTTTGCAGCCCTTCGTGGCCCCCTCGCTGCCATTCGTGGCCCCGTTGCAGCCCTTCGTGGCCCCCTCGCTGCCATTCGTGGCCCCATATATGTATGCCCTTCGTGCCCCCCGCTCGTTCGCACCCGTCGTGGCCACATATGCATGCCCTTCGTGGCCCCGCTGCCGCCCTTCGTGGCCACCTCGTTGCCCTTCGTGGCCCCGTTGCTGCCCTCAGTGGCCCCGTCCTTGCCCCCCGCGGCCCAATATACGTATGACCTTCGTCGCCCCCGCTCGTTCGCGCCCGTCGTGGCCCCATGTGCATACCCTTCGTGGCCCTGCTGTTGCCCTTTGTGGCTTCCTCGTTGTCCTACGTGGCCCAGTTGCTACCCTCAGTGGCCCCGTCGTTGCCTCCTGTGGCCCCGCATTATCTGCCCTTCGTGGCCCCCGCTCGTTCGCGCTCTCCGTGGCCCCCTACGCATTCCCTTCCGTGTCCCCGCTGTCGCCCTTCGTGGCCTACTTCGTGCCCTTCGTGGCCCTGCTGTCGATCTCTCGCTCTCGCTTTCGCTTTCGCTCGTCGTCGTCGTCGTCGTCGTCGTTGTCGTCGACGTCGTCGTCGTCTCCGTCGTCTTCGTCGTCGTCGTCGTGGTCGGTCCCCTGTCCGTCCCTCTTGGGGTCGGGTTGCCGCCGATCAGCGCTGCCGCTGGCCAGGCCGACGGTCCGCGGCCGCCCCGCCGCTTGCCAGGGTCCGGCCTGCAGGGAAGAAAGGTATACCCCCCAAAAGGGGTTCGATCGAAGACGAAGAGGGCGGGTATCGAGGGTTTGGGAAATACGCGTTATTGGACACTCGAGCAGATAAGAGCGCACAGTCTTGAAATGATTGCTGTTGTTGTTGGTGGTGGTAGTGGTGGTGTTGTTGCTGTTGTTGTCGCTGCTGTTGTTGCTGCTGTGTTTGCTGTTGATGATGACGGCGGCGGGGCGAGCGCCCCCGGTGCACGCGGGGGGGGTGGGGGGGGGGGGGGGGGGTGGGGGGGGGGAGGGGGGGGGGGGGGGGGGGGGGGGGGCGGGGGGGGAGCAACGGAGCAACGGAACCTTGCTTGTGGGGACTGTGGGGCCTGCGGGTCTGCGGGGCCTGCGTGTGGCCTGCGGGGCTGGCTGCGGGGCCCGTGGGGCTGTGGGGCGCGTGGGGCCTGATATGGGCCCGACCGTGAGGCCTTTGCGGCTTCCAGGAGCAATTCTATTATTTGCGTGCCCCGCGGAAGGGGGAGCGTGCGGGGTGAGGAAGGGGAAAGTGAGGGTGAGGAGGAATCAGACACCATCTCGTATCAAACATCACTTCGCGGCGCAATCATGTCGCACCACATCCCATAATATTTCGTACCAAACATCATACCAAAGACAACTCCCACCCCTCCGCCCTTCCCACCCGTCCCACCCCTCCCACCCCTCCCACCCCTCCCACCCCTCCCGACCCTCCCACCCCTCCCTCCCCTCCCGCCCGTCCCACCCCTCCCACCCTCCACCACCTCCACCTCTCCAACCACTCCGACACCATCGTTGTTGCGCTGTTTTGTCGTTGTCCCCCCCCCCCGCCACCAGGGGACCGGGGTGCAGTGCCGGTCTTCATTCCAGTGGTGAGGGCGCGGCAGGCGTCCCCAGACCTGGGGGCGCTATGCCAGCCTATGCCTTTTTGTTGTTGTTGTTGTTGTTGGTGGTGGTGGTGGTGGTGTTGTCAGAGTCTCATATCTAAAGAGTAATCAATGTTGATCCCCCCTGGTTCGCCTAGAGCCTTCTCCCAATATGGGCGTCTTGGAGGAGTTGTCTTACGACGTTGGTTCGCACAAGTGAGGCAATCCTTTTGTTATATCCTTACAGTATGGGGATGTTGGAGACCTGGCGTCGGATAGCCAACATGGTGTGGGGGGAGCGTTTCGCCTGAGACATATGCACAGCTTGGGGATTTTGGAGGAGTTGTTGTACGGCGTTGGTTTTACGAAGGAAACATCCCCAGGAAATGGGATGTTGGATCTCAGACGTCGGGTATCCAACAGTGTGTAGGGGAGGGGACGTTTTGCTTGAGACATCCTCACATTATGGGGATGTTAGGGTAGTTATTTTGCGACATCTGTTTTCAAACATGGAGCTCTCGCATGAGACGTCCTACGAACATTGGGATGTGAGACATCCGTCGTCGGATATCGAACATGGTGTGGGGGGATGTGTTTTGCTTTAGACGTGTTCACAGTATGGGGATGTTGGATGAGTTGTTTTCCGACGATCACCACACCAATGAGATGTTGGATATCAGACGTCGGGTATCCAACATGGTGAGGGGGAGGGGGCGTTTCGCGTAAGACATCCTCACGATAAGGGGATATTGGAGGAGTTGATCACCATGAAGCCTACGCATGATACATACTCAAAACATTGGGACGTGGAACATCATACGTCGGATATCCAACATGGTATGGGGAGGATGCGTTTCGCCTGAGACGTCTTCACAACATGGGGATGCTGGAGGAGTTGATGTTCGACGATGGTTCTTCAAAGTGAAACTTTCCCCTGCCCAGTCATCGCACCATTGAGATGTCGGACATCGAGCGTCGGATACGTATCATGTATGGTGTGCGGGTGGGGGGAGCGTTTAGCCTGACACATTCTCACACAACAGGGATGTTGGAGGAGGTGTTTTACGACGCTGTTTCTCACAAGTGAAGCTTTCGCTTGAGCCATCCTCAGGGAATTGAAATGTTGAGTCTGGGCGCTGGATATCGAACATGGTGTGGCGGGGCGTTTCGCTGCAGACATCCTCAGACAAAAAGGGAAGATGCTCTGTGAGGTCCCGAATTCGATGTACATTTAACAGCTCGGCCCTCGCCTGAGACATGCTCACACTTGGAGGCGTGACGAGAGAAGTCTGGCAGCATATTATTTGACTCGATTTCCTTCCTGGGCTCGTGGTTCCCTCGAATTACCCAGGAGTGGCGTTCCCAGGCGCCCCTACAACAACGGCGCTCCCGCTCGACAATCCCGTCCTTTTTGCTCAAAACTGGCGCTCTTGTTCGTCGCCGGAAACCGCCCTCCCAACAACTTCAGGACTCCCGCTTGGTACTTCCTTGGTTTTTGCTCAGGCATAGCGTTCGCGCCTTGGCAGCGCAAACTGGTCCCCTTACAACAATGACGCTCCCGCTCGATATTTCCGCATTTTTTACTCAAGAGTGGAACCCTTGTTTTGACATCACCTCTGGAGGGCTTCTGGGCGGCCCCATGTGGGTTCCGAAAAGGCTTTTTCAGAGGCGCCGCAAGGGTCCCGAAAAGGCGCTAATCATCTTTCGAGGGCGCCCCAAGAGGACGTCGGACGGTCCAAGCTAGCCCCAGGACGGCCAAGAGGCCGCCAACACGGGCCAAAAGGAGACCCCCATCGATCTATATTGAAGATGGTACAACTGCCTCGTAAGAAACGTTGGCAAAACATTCTCGGACGGGAGATCTGGGTAGGAGGAGAGCGGGCCTCCGAAGAATGGAACAACCCCCCCTATGAAAGGGGGAATGGTATCGTGATGAGTGCACGAGATGCGTATCGAAACCTGGAGCGTTCCGGTACGCTGCTTGCCGCTGCTGCTGCTCTGGCTGCCGTGTTATTGGCTGGTGGTGATGCCCCCCCTCCTTGGGAAGGGCACGCCGAGCACCGCCGACCAGCGGCAGCTGCTGCAGAAGTGCCTGCACCTGCTGGAGCCCTCGCGCGAGGAGCACCGTCCGCGGCGCGCCCCCCGCGGCACGGAGGAAGGAGAGGCTCGGGGGGTCAGAAAAAAAAAGAACAAGAAAATCAAGAGGACAGGGGGGAGGAGGAGGATGAGGAGGAAGGAGGAAGGAGGAGGGGAGGATGAGGATGAGGAGGAGGAGGAGGAGGAGAAAGGCGGAGGAGAAAGGAAGATGGAGGATGGAGGAGGGAGGAGGGAGGAGGGCGGATGAGGTGAGGAGGAGGAGGAGAGTAGGAGGAGGAGGAAGGAGAAGTAGGATGGGGAGGAGGGAGGAAGGAGGAGGAGGAGGAAGGAGGAGAAGTAGTGGGGGGGAGGGGATAGGAGGAGGAGGATGAGGAGGAGGAGGAGGAGAGGAGGAGGAGTAGAGGAGAGGAGAGAGGAGGAGGAGGAGGAGGAGGGAAGGAGGAGGAAGGAGGAGGAGGGAGGAGGAGGAGGAGAGGAGGAGGAGGAGGAGGGAGGAGGGGGAAGCAAGAAGGGACGAAGCACGAGAGAAGAGAGAGAGAGAGAGAGAGGGAGAAGCAGGAGGAAAGAAGGAGAAGGAGGGGGAGGAGGAGGAGGAGGACGGAGGAGCAGAGGAGTGGAAGAGCAGCCGCAGCAGCAGCAGAAGATGATGCTGCGATGATTATGATGATGATGATGATGATGATGATGATGATATGATGATGATGATGATGATGATGATGATGAGGAGGAGGAGGAGGAGGAGGAGGAGGAGGAGGAGGAGGAGGAGGAGGAGGTGGACGAGGACATGACATGCACCGAATCAGCTTGGCGAGCCCTCGCGCGAGGAGCACGCTGCGCTCTACGCGGCCGCCGCGCTGCAGCTGGCGTGCTCGTACATGCGCTCGCCCACGGCCGCGCTCGCCGACGAGGCCTGCTCGCCGTCGACGCCTCCGCCGAAGGAGCCGCCCGCGGCTGCGAGGCCTGGCGGCGCGCGGCAGGGGCTCGGGGATGGCACGAGCAGGGAAGGGCGTGCTTTTGTTTGATCGATTTCGGCACGCGGGGCCTGCGTTCGGGTCCTGGGGCCTTTTCGAGAAGGGGTCCAACACCAGAAGCTACCCGTAGGGAGCACAGGGTTCGCTAGGGACTTGCTTTCCCCGCCCCCACAACGACGCCAACCCTTCCAAATATCTCCCGACCCCCCCCCCTGAAAAGCCTTCTGGAACCCTTCCTGGAGGGTTTTCCGATAGTTTCGAGAGCGTTTCGGTTCGTTTTGAGTGGAAGCCGGTCCCCAGCGAACCCTGGACTTGCTGCTAGAGCTGCCTGCCCCCCAGGGAGCTGCACGCTGGGGCGGGTCGGGGCTCACGCGGCGGGGCTCCGCGCGAAGGGGGGTCAGCCAGTGCGCCGGCCGGAGTTCGGCCGAGCAGGGTGTGGGAGCCGGTCGCGAGGCCCCTCCTTCTGCCCCCCCCCCCTCTGCTAATTGAAGCTGTGCGCGGCCCGCTTAGCTTCGACCGGAAGAGGTGCGCTCTCGACCCGCGGATCAAAAATGTGGGAGCCGGTCACAGCCCCTTCAGGGCGGCCTCACCCGAGCGGGGTTCGGGAAGCCCCTTTTGAAACAAGGGCGCCGCGCATGTTTTGGGAAGTGGCTGAGCTGGGTCTTCGCTGTGGCAGGCCAGTCCACTACCGAGCGGGGATGTCGGGGGGGCAACGATACGGGGGGGATAGACGTAGGAGCGGGTGCATCGACCCTTAATGGCCCATTGATCGCCGACATGGGCCCCAAAGCCCCAGGCCTGCTCAGGAAGGCGCGGACTCACTATCGGAGGCCCGTCGCCGATCTATGGGCGATGTATCACCGATGCAAGGTCGATGCATATCCCCCTGTGCCAGTCCCCCCCTATCGTTGGCCCTCAGGATGATCGCGATGCGAGCGGTTCGACTGCGTCGCCATCGGTTGCGTTCGGTCGGTTCGGTTCGGTCGGTTCGGTTCGGTCGGTTGTGGTGTCATTGCCGCGTCGCTACGCCCTTCTGGGCTGGAGTTGGAGGCTGTGATGTCCCAAACCCCTCCACAGGGGCCAAGGACTACCCGGGGGCCTGACACTCGAGTCGGCGGCCTGTTGACGGGCAACACGTGGGAGGAGATGAGGGGTAAGGGCACGCGCACGGGACCCGTTCGCCTTGTGCACCTCTTCTGGCAGACAGCGGTTAATAGCGCATGGAGGATGGCGGGGAGGAGGATGAAGAGGGAATGATTCCATCGCTATACGCGCGGCCGCACTCGGGGGAGGCACGGGAGGAAGGGGACCCGCAGCAGGAACAGGTCACGATGTTCGGCAGAGCGGCGCTGGTCCGGCAGGAGCTGGCTCCCGTCACAGCCTCGGTGCAGGAGTTGCGCCTGGAGGTCCACGCTTGGGGCACTCGCCTCACCGATTGAGTGACAGTTGTGAGCAAGCGCCTGCAGCCTGTTGAGAGCAGGGTGGGCGTCTCAGAGGTCAGGGTCGAGAAGCCGGAGAA
>CAUYUJ010004812.1:17500-19967 GCA_963575745.1 Prorocentrum cordatum
GACTACGACTCGACTACGACTACGACTACTACTCTACTACTACTACTACTACTACGACTACTACTACTACTACTACTACTACTACTACTACTCGATTGCTACTACCACTAATACTACTACTACTACTACTACAACTACTACTACTACTACTACTACTACTACTACTACTACTACTACTACGACTACTACGACTACTACTACTACTACTACTACTACTACGACTACTACTACTACTACTACTACTACTACTACTAACTTTACTACTGCTACTACTATTACTACTACTACTACTACTACTACTACTACTACTACTACTTCCACTACCACTACTACTACTACTACTACTACTACTACTACTACTACTAATGATACTACTACTACTACTACTACTACTACTACTCCTACTACCACTACGCGCCAGCACCCAGTTGCGTCAACATTGTGTCTTATGTTGTGGGAGGGCGGAACGTGTCCGTTGTTCCTTTCAATGTGGCCAGTCTTGTCGTCGACGTTGCGAAATGCGTGGCGGGAATGGGATGCGGCGCGCATCCCGCGCGGACGTCAATGCGGTGTCCTGGGGTATCTTCCCCTCGCACTGAAATGCCCGCGCAACCCCCAGTTGTGCCATCACTGTTTCTTATGTTGTGGGAGGGCGGGTGGGAATGGGCATGCCATGTTTGACTCGCTCGAGCTGGCTAGCTTGACCCACACCCACACCCACACCCACACCCACACGCACACGCACACGCACACGCACACGCACACGCGCACGCGCACGCACACGCACACGCACACGCACACGCACACGCGCACGCGCACGCGCACGCGCACGCGCACGCGCACGCGCACGCGCACGCACACGCACACGCACACGCACTACGCACCACGCACACGCACTACGCACCACAGGACGCAACACTCGCACACATCGCCCACTGTTCGCACACCGTCGCACACTCGCACACCGCAACACGCGCACACGCGCACTACACAACACACACATATTCACATAACGCACACGCACACGCCGACACCACACCACAGACGATCGGAGGACTACAAACAGACCGAAACCACACACACACCACACACGCCCACTACAACACACACACACACACGCACGCACGCACGCACGCACACACACACACACGCACGCACGCGCACACACACACACACACACACGCACGCACGCACGCACGCACGCACGCACGCACGCACGCACGCACGCACGCACGCACGCACGCACGCACGCACGCACGCACACGGACACACACACACACACACACACACACACACACACACACACACACACACACACACACACACACACACGCTCACACACCATACACACACAACCTGCGACATAACAAACTATCCGTGGCGACGAGGGCGTTTCAGGAGACCCGAAACGGCGAAATTGAGGCAAGGGCATAGCGGTATCGGTCATTGTCCTCTTCCTTCATGACTCCCCGCTGCGCGAGGGGGCGGGCACCCTCTCACATCCCCCCCCTCGTCCGCGCCGCCGAGAGGCTGGCGGTGGCGCTGGGGCACCTCGAGAGCATCCTGAAGCTGCTCGACGACCTCGACGACGTGCCGTCCGAGGGCGTCTCTGTGATCGCGGAGATGCAGCTGCAGGCGCGCGTGGCCTATGCGGAGGCCATCGTGAAGCTCGTGCGCGAGGCGTGCATTCCCACCTACAGCTCCTGGCTGGGAGAGGCCCCTGGGAGGGCGAGCCGACAGAGTGACGCGTGAGCGCTGCCGCAGAAGAACGGGGCCGTCTTTACCGCCATTCGCGCGCAGGCACTGCCCGCGCAAGGTCGCGGGTCAGCGCCCTCGCTGCAGAGGTGCCGTGCCGCGCTGGTGGCCCGCGTAGGAGTTGCGACCAGAGGCTGCTACTGCATCTCGCGCAAAGCCCGTTTTTGGTTGTCGCCCGCCTGCGTGAACTGCTGGAGGCCCGTGTGCGTCTCCCCTGACCCGCTCCGCGCGCCACGGGAGGGGGGCCAAGCGCCGACGCAAGGGGGCCCGCACGGTCCCCCGAGAGTCCGTGCCCCTTCCGTCTTGCGCTCCCCTGATCGGCGGCGAGCGAGGGGGGGGACACGAGAACCAGAAGGCCTTCTCTCAGAAGGCGGCGGGAGACTTCTCAGAGGCCCTCGCGCCTTCTGAGAAGTTCTCCGTGTCTTCGGCGAAAGCTCAGAACTCAGGAGGGGGAAAAACACACAGACACAATTAATCGTCGATTCCCAGGAAAATATGGGAAAATATGGGAAGTGGGGGGGAAGACAAACACCCAGAAAATATAGGAAAATATGGGGAATCTTTTTATGAGTGTGTATGTATTTGTGTGTCCTGGGGCCCCTTCAAGAACACTTTCAGATGAGGCCAGGGACCTTCCGAGCCCTCCGAGAAGGCCCGCCCCCCTCTCTCTCTCCGCCCCCGGGCGCGCCGCCGACCTGAGGCCCGACGTTTT
>CAUYUJ010004812.1:20067-27567 GCA_963575745.1 Prorocentrum cordatum
CTCCTTCTCCTCCTCCTCCTCCTCCCCCTCCGTTGTTGTTATGCACCCAGAGGGGGAGAGAGAGAGAGAGAGAGAGCCGCCGTTGTCTCGCCGGGCCCTCCTCCGAGCCGTCCTGTCCACGGAGCGACGGGAGACGGAGACCTGGACCTCAGGGGGGGGGGGGGGGGGGAAAAAGGTGCCGATGCTGCTGCCACACTTCTCTCGGTCCTCCTCGTTTTTGGTCCTCCTGTGAGGGGCCTGTGCCGCCACGCGGCTGGAGTCGCCTTTTGGAAGCCTCCGAGGGGGGAAAAATGTGCCGATGCTGCTACACTTCTCTCTCGGCCTTCCCCTCTTTTGGTCCTCCTGGGAGGGGCCCGTGCCGCCACGGCCGGACTTTCGCCTTTTGGAAGTCTGGCCAGAGCGCGCCTCGGGAGAGGTCTGTCAGGAGGGGAAAAAACACACAGACACAGTTACTCGTCGATTCCCCAGAAAACATGGGAAACTATAGGAAAAGTGTGGGGGAAGACAAAAATCCAGAAAATATGGGAATCGATGGGGGATTATTTTATTTGTGTGTATTTTTTTGTGTGCCCCAGGGCCCCTTCAGTCTGTGGCGTAGCGTCATTGGCACCTCTCGGCTTCCCCCAGGACCCTGGACCGCGACCTGTGCGAGAACATGGGCGACGCCCTGTACGGGCTCAGCCGGTACCCCGCGGAGGACACGGAGGACCTGGCCGGCGGCGTGATGGCTTCCGCGGAGGGCATCTGCAAGCTGGTGCAGGACCCCGTCGCGCGGGGGGGGGGGGGGCGGCGGGTGCCGCGGGCAGCCACGATGCAGCCGGGCCGCTGCCCCGTGCAGTTCTGCCCTGCCCGCCGTCGTTGTTCTGCTCGCCTGCAGCCGGCTGCTCCTCCTGTTCCTTGCCATGCCCGGCGTCGCGCTCGTCCTCCTGCTCCTCCTCCGCCTCCGCAGGTAGCCTGCGTGTCTCGTGGTCCTCCTCGGCCTCCTGGGCCTCATGCAGCTTGCCCCTTGCGTCCTCCTCTTCTCCCCCCCTCCCCCATCGCCACCCTCCCCTGGTCCTTCTCATGCTCCTCGTTCCTCTCATCTCCCCCTCGCGCAACTACGTAATGTTGGCCAACGGGTTTCCCGAACAATGCATGCGTAGCCATTTCTACATATGATATGTATGCATGTGTTGTGCAACCTGTCTTGGGCAAGCTACTTCCTGCAATCTTCGTGGTGCATTTTATTTCTGTTCGCAGTGAATTGTCAACTCCACTGCTCGCGCAATCCTCCCACCCACCCACCGACCCACAACTGGGTTTGCAAAGCCCATGCGGAGGCGATTGCGATGATTGCTTGTCGTTGGCTGGTGCATCGCTGCGACCGCGGTAGCGCGCGCAGGCTCGCGCGCAGGGCGGCCAGCTTGTCTGGCGCGACCGACGCGGCCGCGGTGGCGCTGACCGCTGTGGACTTCCCCGCACGTCTCGCAGGCCGCGCTGACGCGCGGGCACTTCAGTGCGAGTCGGTGACATCGGGCGTGCGCGGTATCATGGCGACGTCGACAATGGCAGACACGATGATCACAGTAGTGATTTTGGTGACGATGATGACGATGACGACGGCAAGGCCAATGACGGTTCCGCTGCTGACCACGCCGATGGCGATGATGGTGTCCACGTGTTGGTGATAACGTTGCTAGAAGGATTTCGACATGCTCGCGCGGCCGACGAGCGCAATTGGCCTGCATGGTGTTATTTGATATGGATCGTGCCCCCCCTCCTTCTTAGCAACCGCGCAAGGGCGTTCGAGTGATTTCGATTTGCGCGCGCGAGAGGGCCGCTTGGCCGCACGGGATGCAACAGTTTCCAGATTCCTGCAAGTCGTCCCCGGCGACAACACGACATAACTAACGCTTTGTTTGGGCATCAAAAAAAGAGTAGCGGGCACGATCGTCATGAAGTTGCGGCCCTGCGTAAATGCCCGCGCACAGTAGCAGAATGGCCGCGTAGGGTCAGGCCACAGGGGCCCTCTTCGCTCTTCGCAAGATTGGTTCTTGGTTTTAAAATGGTTCTCGTAAGAATACTCAAGCGCGCTGTCGATCCTTTCCCAGAGGCGCGTTGCAAAACAACTTTTCATGCGTGTCCTGGACACTCGATTTTGAAGGCCTTGGGCAAGCCGTGGTTTCCGAAGAAAGTCGGCATGCGCGCGCGCGGCGGCGCGGGCGTGTGGACTGTGCGACATATGTTACAACGGATTATTAAAAATGGCTGATTTGCGATAAACCAACGCGCGCAATATGTTTGAACACGGTTGATGGGGAGGGGGTCGATGTTAGTTTGGTTGGCATGGTATGGGGCCAACGTTCGAAGGGACGATGGGGCAACGCCATCTGTAAATTGTAGCACCCTTGGGAGGGGGTACCCAGTGGGGGGGATCATAATCCCTGGTTAAAACGGTAAACCAGTGTTGTGAAATTCACTTCTGGAATTCGCAGTTGTCAGAAACAAACCTCTGTGCCCAAAGGCAGATCGCATGATTAACTTTCCCCTGGTCATCGATGCTATTGGGATGGTTCTCGATCTCGATTCGCATCGTTCCAAGAAGGGCCTCCCATTCTGAGAGATGCTTTTCTGGAGCAGTTGCCCAAGCTTGGTACCGTACGAGGAGACCCAGCCTCCACTTCAAGCGGGGCGAACCAGAATCGGAACACCGACAAATTGTTGACTGAAGCTGGATGGTCACCTTCATAAGATGTGGCCGCTCCGCTCATAGCCCTGCGAGCGTACCACAATACACGTGTCTGAAGTTTCTCCAGCTGCACGGCGGAGGGGATGAAGCAGTCGAGACCTGACAGGGCGGGGCCGACAACACGACTGAGGAAGACTGCGCGTGTCTCTGTATTCGGCAGCGTGGGTTGGTACCAATAGCGACCCATCGCCGCGAAGCCAGCATCCTTCGCAGCAATCCAAATTTGCAGTTCATTGTGAAATGTTGAGTCAGGCCTGAGGATGCTTCCAAGCATGCACGCACGACCTTTAGCAACTCCAGCTGTAGGTAGTGGGCCTGGTCGAAACTGTTGATGTGTATGCTTGCTGCCCGCGCCGAAAACTGCTACCACCGTTTCATATCTGGACATGTTCGTTTTGTACTGTTGCTTGTGCATGTGCGTGTTGCTTATGTGATCATATGTCATGTATTGGTTGCTAAGCTTTTTGCCCGTGTCTCCTCATCTCCTCCTGGTAGTAGTACTTTAGCAACAACGCCATCGACGTAGCTATGGAAGGTGAGGTCGAGCTCGATATTGGAGTCGAGTAGGGGGAGATCGATTATACACCATGTAGCAGGAGGAGGAGCAGGAGGAGCAGGAGGAGCAGGAGTAAGGGAGAAGGAGGAGGAGGCGGAGGAGGAGGAGATGGCAGCGTCCCCAGGGGCTCCGATGCCTTCTTATGTCGAGAGGAGGACGAAGAGGCGGAGGATGACGAGGGCGACGAGAGCGAGGGCCAGGGCGATTACGAGAGCGAAGGCGAGGCCGAGGGCGGCGAGGGCGAGGGCGAGGGCGGCGAGGGCGAGGGCGAGGACGACGAGGGCGGCGAGGGCGAGGGCTATGGCGAGGGCGTCAAAGGCGAGGGCGAGGGCGAGGGCGTCCAAGGCAGGGCGAGGGCGAGGGCGGCGAGGGCGAGGGCGAGGGCGGCGAGGGCGAGGGCGAGGGCGAGGGCGAGGTCGAGGAGGCACGGCTCCAGGCGCGTTTGCGCGCGTGCTCGCGCCGCGCCCTCTCGCGCGCGGCCCTCCGCGCGCCTCGCGGCGCGCTCCGCGGCGCCCGGCGCCCGCCGGCCGCCACTCGTCCTCGGCGGCGCCCCGCTTCTCTGTGGGGGGGAGGCGCAGCCCTAGATCCCCTCGACTCGGGAGCACAAGTCACGGCGGGAGGTGTTTCGCCATTTACGGCCCCTGTCAAGCAGTGGCGAAGCGTCCCGGCTCGCCTATAGCCCCACCAAACAATGTTCTAAGGACCTTTTGTGGTTCCCACGAAATGTTCTCAGAACATTTCTGGCTGGGACTGTCTTGTTTTAACACATCGGGCTTATGTCTTAGAACATTGTTTTGTTCGTGGAACATTTTTGGGTTCTAAGAACATTTCGTGGTATGACTACAGGAATGCCGGGACGGTCGGTCCCTGCTCAACCCGGAGGCTTCTCATTGGGCCTCGGGAGCGTCAACCAAACGACTCGGGATTAGAAACCGGTGCCAGGGAATGGGTCCAGACCTCCTTGGGGGTGGCGTCGTGAAGACATCACGACGTCGGGGGTCTGGGGCCCCCGGGGCGGGGATGCTTTCGGGAACTTTTGGGTCGCGTGTCGCGCCACGGGTGCCCACCACGCTGCGGCGCGACACGCTGGCCACCTCTCCAGTTTCCAGCGTCTAAGACCGTAGCTTTCCCGAGCCTCCCGCCCCGCGGGGCGGAGCGACACGCCGTCCGCGTGCAGGCCATGGCGTGCCGCCGGGGCCTCCGCGGCGACACGCTAATGAAGAGTCCCCGACCGCAGGACAGGGATAAATCGTTGCAGAGGCTTCCAGAACGCTCTGAGAAGGCCGCGGCGCCCGATACAGCCTCCAGAACCGCAGGATCTCCAAGAACCCGCTTGTCAGGGGCGGCCTAACCGACCCCCAGCAAACCATCCCCTTCCGTGACGTCTCCCTCGCCTCTTTCCAAGGAGTATGTATGCGGCCAGAGGGAAGCTTGAGAGGCGAGGGGGACGTGATGGAAGGGGATGGTTTGCTAGGTATCGGTCAGGCCGCGCCCGAGCTTGATCTCTGTCCGATTCTATGTTTGCCTCGGCCTCGCCTTAAAACAGCTGACAGAGACATACACTTTCCGAGGTCCGCGCGGATCGCTTTGATCGGCGCCGGAGCCCCTTGGCGCCGCCTCCGGCGCCGCCCCCAGCGCGCTCCGCGCGCCAGGATGGGGAGCCCAGCGCCGATCCAAGAAATACGCGCGGACCTCCGAAAGTTTACGCTCATCCGCCACAAACCCCCCCTCCTCCACCTCTTCCTCCTCCTCCTCCTCCTCCTCCTCTTCCTCCTTCTCCTCCTCCTCCTCCCCCTCCCCCTCCTCCTCCTACAACCCACCCTCCACCCGTTCCGACAGCACGTGCCCAACCCCCCCAGCGGATCCAAGGGGGGGCGACGTTTGCCCCATCCATCCAGAGCATATACACAGACGCCCCCCAATGGATTGTTATTGGGCCTCAGTGGAGGGAAGAGGGAATAGGCCTGAGGAGGAGGAGGGGGAGGAGGGAGGAGGGAGGAGGAGGAGGAGGCGGAGGAGGAGTGGAGGGTGGCGGTGCAGAACGCACCGCTGAGATCCATCGGCTCTCTACACCGCCACCACCCCTGAGGGTACAGGCAAATTTGGTCGGCGGGCCGCACACGCCCACCCCGCCGCGCCCGACGATCGTCGTCGTCGTCGTCGCCGGCGCCGCCGCCGCCGCCGCCATCGCCGCCGCCGCCGCTGATGATCGTTATCGTCGTCGTCGTCGTCGTCGTCGTCGTCGTCGTCGTCGTCGTCGTCGTCGTCGTCGATCGTCGTCGTCGTTGTCGATCGTCCAGCCTCGCCGGCGGGGGGGAGGGGCAGGAGAGGCTGCGGATGGCAGGAGGCAAAGGGAGCTTAGATTTGCACTTAACCTCGCCAGCACAATGCCGCACAGCGAATGGGGAGGATGAGGGCGGGGGGAGATTGCGAGTGCAGAGGAGGGGGGGATAAGTTCCCCGTCCTCCCTTCTCCATTCCTTGTTCCTCCCCTCGCTCCTTCCTCTTCCTCCTCCTCTTCCTCCTCCTCATCCTCCTCGAGGCCTTCTGGGCCCTGTCGGTGTTTCCGCGGCCTCGCGGAGATCTCCTGTGTCATGCTGGTTTCTCCTGAGATATACAACTGTCTATCACGCTACCCTGATTTCTTCTGGGGCCCTCTTAATCCACAACATGGTTTCTCGCGGCTCCTTTTGGCATCGACTCGGATCCCCAGAGAATGGATGGATTCGCATGATCGTTATTGAGGTGGGCCCTCCTGATGTACTGTCGGGTTTCTAGTTTCAGAACTCGAGCATCTACGTTTCAAGGCTTTCTGTGGAAGTGTACGAACTGTCTTGTTCTGATGCCCAAAGACTTTCAAGCAACCGTGAAGCGTTTGAAGACGTGGGTAGCTTTTAAATGTCCCGGTACCTGAATCGTCACATTTCCAGGTTTCCAAACATGATGGATATCTAGTGTGTTCGGAAAGCTGGTGGACATGTTCAACTTCCTGGGCCCTGGATCTCCCAATATTCAACTCTCTGAACTACACAATCCGATCACGGAACTTCGTGGCACTTGGGCCCTAGGTTTCCACAGTTTCAGGTTCTCCCAGTATCTTGGGATGCAGGAGCTTCGGATGATTCACTATCTGGAGGGTTTTTGACGTTGTAAGCATGGGGCCATAACGTTTGAAGCACTATAAACATTGTTGGACCGTCTTGACAATGTATTCTGGGTTTGCAGATTTACAGCGTCACTGAATCACGGGGAGATTATCTGTATTACCAATCGTTGTTAACTTTTGAATTTCAGCTTAGCAAGCTCTGAACCTCCTAAGACTTGTTCCACGTTTTTAGATTGAAGCTCCTTGGGCACTGGATTTTCAGATGTTCAGATTCTCAAGGCCTCCAGGTAGGACAGGAGAGGACAGGACAGGACAGGACATGACAGGAGGAGGAGGAGGAGATGGCAGGATTGTTGCTGTCATGGTTCAGCCTGCCATCGCAAGCCCCCGTGCAGACCTGATGTAGCACTTACCCCCCCATGTCTGGCATGGTGGTCGTCCGTACCCCTCCCTCCCTCCCTACTGTACCTTACATTCTCCTTGGCTTCCAGTTCCTCCTGCTCCTTGCAGCTGTCCTCTTCTTTCGCCCCTCCTCCTCCTCTTCCTCTTCCTTCTATTCATGTTGGTTCACCATGCCGCGCATCGTCAGTGATTGGCACGGGGCCGCACTGTGGGGTACGCAGGCGGGGCGGCGAGGCGGAAAGGGAAGCGATCTTTTCCACCGCACCCGCCCTGCGTGCAAGCCTCCAGGCAAGACTGGGGCTCGGCCTCTTTTCATGAGGCGAGCACCACTGACCGCCTGGCTGCTGTCGGCGAGCTCGCTCCTCAAAGCTTCCTGGCCTCTTTCTGGGCCAGCTCTGCTTTCTCACGGAGGGCATACTATGCCGCAGGGCCAGCAGGGGCGACGCCGAACCTGGCACACACACACACACACACACACACGCTGGGTTGTCTATTCCCTCCTTCCTCCTCCTCCTGCTACTACTTCTACTACTACTTCTACTTCTACTTCTACTTCTTCTTCTTCTACTACTACTACACTACTACGACTACTACTACTACTACTACTACTACTACCACTACTACTATCGTTACTGTTACTGCTACTACTACTACTACTGCTACACTACTACTACTACTACTACTACTACTACTACTACTACTACTACTA
>CAUYUJ010004812.1:32567-55067 GCA_963575745.1 Prorocentrum cordatum
ACAAAAGATTGCCCACCTGCCCGCGAAAGCCAATAGTTGGCCGGTGCGACGGCAGCGAGGGCGAGTGAGCCCATGTCCTCAGAGGCCACTTGTAGGCTTGTGGCGAAATGGCCGTGATGGGGCGCTTGATGGGCCGTCTTCCCGCAGTGGCCAATAGCAGGCCTGCGCGATGGTGTCGCAGTGGCCACTAGTTTGCCTGCCCGCCGAAGCCAAAAGTAGGCCGGCGCGACGGCAGCGAGGGCGAGTGAGCCCAAGTCCACAGAAGCCAGTAGTAGGCTTGAGGCGGATTGACCTTGAATGGGGCACTATATGGTCCGTCAGTCCGCATCGGCCAGTAGTAGGCTTGCGTGACAGCAGCGAGAGCATAGGAGCCCGTGACCACAGAAGCCAATGCGATGCGCTGGCACCACAAGCCTACCATGGGCCCAACGGTAGGCTTGGCGGTGCCAGCGCACGGCCGGACGCCACTTGGACCACCGTCCGTGGCCGACAGGCTCGTGTGATGCCAGGCAGGGCAAACGAGCGCAGCACCACCAGCGAGGGCAACGGAGCCCAGTGCCAACGAGGCCAGAGGAGGACCGGCGGCGACGCGACCCAGAGAGCGCACAAGGCAGCGAGCCTGCACGCTCGTGCATCGTCCGCAGTCGCCGGGCCGGCGCCGCGGCGCGCGCTCACCCCGTCGGGCCGCGCGCGCACCTGCGATCCCCGCCGGCGCAGCGGAGGCGCGCCCGCGCGCGGACCTGCCCCGCGCGCGCGCGCGCCTGTCAAGCGAGGAACGTGTAAGTCGGGCGTGTCCCTCTACAGGAGGAATATTCAAATATAGCCTCAAAATAGGATGGGGACGATTTCGCGAGTATTTTTGTTCGCCCTGAATCCCCTTGTTGGAGGACACGCCCGACCTGAAGCAACGTATACCAGCAGGTCGCGCTCCGCGCGCGTGCGTCTGCCGTCCGCGCGCTGCTTCCCGCTGCCCCCCTCAGGAATTGTGCCCGCGAGCATCGTTGACGCGGCTTGGTCTTGCACTGGTCCTCCTCCTCCTCCTCCTCCTCCTCCTCCTCCTCCTCCTCCTCCTCCTCCTCCTCCCCCTCCTCCCCCTCCTCCCCTCCTCCCCCTCCTCCCCCCAGTGCGGCTCTCGCCGTAGCGCCGCGCGCATTCGTTTTAAGAGTTCACGACATTTTCAAGGGTTCTCGTGGGTGGCATCCCCCAACTGGTGTTTCGGCACGATGTCAGAATGACAGGGCGCAACCGTTACGTTGATTCCGTGGTGTCGAAGTTTCAGAAAATGGTGTTATGGCACGATTCCTGATCGTCAAGACGCGATCATAACGGTGATTCGCCGCGTCGAAGCCCCAGGAATGGTATTTTGGCACAGCTCAGGATTTTCACATGACCGTCTTCCAACGGGGCACTTCCCTCAGTGAAAACGAATCTTCGCATGGGGTCTACGAAGACGGAATTTGGTGGGAGGCTTCATTGCAATATCGTTGATGAGTCTTGGGTTGGCACTGTTCCTCTTGCTCCTTCCCTTCCTCCTCCTCCGCCTCCTCCTCCTCCTCTTCCCTTTTTCCGCCGTCCCCGCACCCCCCCTTTTCTCCGTGCATCCCCTTTCGGCATGTTCCGCCTCATCATCCTCCTTACCATTGCCTCCTCCTCATCATCATCATCATCCTTACCATTGTCTCCTCCTCATCCTCCTCATCCTTATCATTCTTCTCATCCTCATCCTCTTTCTCATACTCCTCCTCCTCCTTAAATTGCCTCCTCCTCCTCCTCATCCTCCTCATTCTCATCTTCCTCCTTTCCCTGTTCGCCTCCTGTCCTTTCCTCTCCTCTTCCTTGGGCCTCCTCTCGCGCCTCCTCCCTTTTTCTCGTCCCCCCTTGTCCCCCTTCTTCCCAACAACTCCCCTGATTCCCGTGCTTGCCATGCCTCTCTTCATTCTGCGCTTCCCCAGTTCTTGCCTCTTTTTTATCTCTCTCCTCCCCCTTCCCTTTTCCAGCTCAGGCTCCTCATTCGTCCCGCCCTCCTTATCCTTCTCCTCTTCCTCCTCCTCCTCCTCCTCCTCCTCCTCCTCCCCGTCCTCCCCCTCCTCCTCCTCCTCCTCCTCCTCCTCCTCCTCCTCCTCGTCCGTAGACGTCTTGGCTCAACATTCCGAGGTCTCCGCATGATCCCGTGGATACCGCTGGTCCGCGGCCAGACCGAAGAGTTTCAGTGAAGTCCTGCTGGGACACCACCTTCTCTCGTTCGCCCGCCCCGTACACCAGCCGAGCGAGCAAACAGAGCATTAGGCACGTTGTCAGCAATGCAACGAGTGGGCCTACGATTCAACCATCTAGCAGGGCGGCGGGTACCGCAAGAAGTGGGACGCCCACGCTGCGCCCTACAGCGGGGAGTACGGCACTCACAATTCGGGCGTCTCTCCGCCGTGGAGAAGGCAACCCTCATCCACCCACACTGAGGTTGTATGCGGCCAGCCTGACACGGCGCTCAAGGAAGTGGGCAACAACCCCATGCTTGCGGAGCAGCTCTCCTCGGTCAAAGGAACCGTCGCCCTCCAGAGCACGCCGAAAGCTCAGGACACGCCAAAAGAGCAGATCCGCAAACAGGCGTTCGACAATATCAACAGGGCGAAAGGCAAGCGCAACATCATCACGAAAACGTTTCTTGAGGCGCAGAGGGTCGTCCAGAAACTCCAAAATGACATGGGCGACGCGGCGTTTGAAGCCCACGAGGTGAAGCCAGAGCGCTCGCAGGCTTTGGGTGGCAACGATTTGGAGCATAGCGCCCACGACAACGAGAAAGGCATTGACATCTTCACTTTCGCTGGGGCCTCCTCGAGGACATTGACGTTCTTGAAGAGGTTCAGAAGAATCAGTTCGCCAAGTTCCGAGCTGAGGCGCAGGCCATGCAGGAGCTCACGCGGCAGGCTCGTAATCCGCAGGACGGGATGCTCGACATGGTGGAAAGGCAAGCAAGACCAAGGTGGACCATGCGAATAATAATACTACTAATAATAATAAGGGTAATAATATCACGAATGATAAGAATACCAATAGCAAGAATAACACTAATAATAATACTAAGAAGAAGAAGCGGGAAGGTGGTAACGAGGAGGCACCACAAACGCAAACACATATTCAGGAACCACAGGAGCAGGCTGTCATCCAGGAGTCCTTAGGCCAGATCAAGCGCCAGGCCACCGGCCACGCGAAGGGCAGCGGCAAGGGCGAAGCGCAGAAAGTGAGGCGGCAGTCTGGCACGGATGCTAGCCAGCAGCGCTAGGGATCCTCCTGAACTCCAGATTTGGCAGCGCTGCGAATTACCATCGCGACAGGAACAAGGTCACTGGCTTGACGAAGGTGTTCAACAGCAGCATCCCTTCTTGGGGAGAGACAAGCCTCGCAAGTCCATCTATGAGAACACCATGGCAGACGTTTTCGCCTTCGCGGAGGCCCATGTGGCGCAGCAAGGAGAAAGCACAATTAAGCGGCAGTTGGCCAAAGCTGGTTGGAAGGTGGCTGCGACGGCGGCCGCGTCGACAGGAAGTTCGCAGGAGGCCAACAGCAGTGGCGATGCCGTTATCGCGAACGCCCACCTGGCGACCTCCACGTACGACAAGATGAGGCAGGCGATCACGGCGACGGGCGCGAGGGCCCATTCAGAGTCGGTTCGGCGATGATTCTCTACCCGAGGCCGGGGAAACTCATGGTCTTCAGTTTTTACCTCCTCCCAGCCGAAAGTATAAAACAAGGGCTCGGACTTCGATGGTCTGAAAGGCCTGTCAGTTTTCAGTGGCAGAATCACGGGCCCATGGGTTATCTTAGCGGATTGAAATATGGCCCCTGTTGCGGTTGACTCCTCGGGCCGCCCTCAGATGCTAGGCTGCAGGTTGTTCGAGGCAGACGTGTTGGTCACGTGTGATGATGGCAAATCTAGCCCCATCGGTTACGACGTGGTGCGACAGGGCTGGAGTAGAGCTCGTTGTGGGGGCACGTGTTCCTTGGCGAGCGCATGTGGGCCTAATATGATAGGCGCCTGGCGGCTCGGGGCCCCAGGGGCGCAAAAATCTGGAAATCCCTCGCCCCCTTCCCCAGGTCGAACTTCCAGGATGCAGCCAGTCCACGACTCGCAAAGCAGCGAGCGGAAGGCAGCCGCAAAGGAACGACGTCGACACGCTCTATCAGAGCATCTCCAGGAAGAGTTCCACTAGATGGAGGCGGATGACGAGCGATCGCGCACGTCTTCGGTGCAGCACCAGGTAGATGTCAGGTGATGGCGCAGCGCGAAGAGGTGGGCGACCCAGCCACCCAGCGAACCACGCGCACTTAGATTTCATCCTCTCGTGAGCAGTTCTAAGCAGCTCCTGCTAGAGGAGACGACCGCGTGGCTCAGGCGCGGGGGGCGCGGCCTGCGCCGCCGCCCTGGAGGGCGCGATTGTAGCCAACAACAACGTCAGCGAAGTGGGGGCCAGCGAGCGCCGTGGGAGGGGCAGCGGGTTCTCGATGAGGCGGCAGAGATCTTACGCGACACCTTGAGCCGCGCGCATGACCTACCAGCCACCGAGACACTGGCCCATCGCAGCCCGCCCCTTTACTCTGCACATGGCCCCGCGCACCAACCAGACAGAGATCGAGCAGCGGAAGAAGACGAATATTAGCCGCGGGACAGAGTGCCACATATGCAGGCGACTGGGGATCTCTAACACGCAACGCGCGCGACAGGCCGACGGACCGCCAGGAGGTTGACGCCTCCATGTTGCAGGTAGTGAAGGTCAGCGGCTGCGCGCTCGAGGGGCGCCAGGATGGTCGCGAGTGGATTGAGCGCGATTTGGTCAACGCGGCGACCCGTGGATTCGCTTCTCAGAGGCAGCAGTTTACCATATGGGCGACGTAGATGCGGGCGAGCATGCCCGGTCTCTTGCGCGGGCGCGTGAAGGGTGGCCCTGGCCCGGCTTGAAAGCAGGTCAAGGGCGGCGCCTCGTCGGGGAGGCCCGAGGTCCTCGCGCGCGCCGGGTCGGGAGGTGGGCCTCGATCTGGATGGGCCTCGGCATAGCAGGCAGGAGATCCTCGAGGCAATTGGTCGGCCACGCAGTCGGGCGCGCGATGAGGGCCTTGGGCCCGTCGCAATCGAGGGGCTCGAAGGCGCCGTTCGAGACGCCAGCCCCAGCGAAGCTGGCGGGGTCGACGGCCTCGAGCTACGCGACGCCGGGCGCCCCCCCCCCCCCTGCCCGGGAAGCGCGGTGGGAGCTGCTCGAGATCATCAAGTACAGCGAGCACGGCTGGGGCCGCGGCGCGCGTCGCCGGGGGCCGTCGCACCCCGGCCAGCGGGTGGAGAGCGAGTTCTCGGCGTGCTCCCAGTCCCCGTCGAGCTGCGGGCCAGGGCGAGGGCCTCCACGCGCGCGACCTGGAGCGAGGGCCTCAGCGCGCACTGGGGCGCGGCGATCAAAGCAGCCCCGCCCTCGGCGCGGGGTTGGCGTCGCAAGCCTCGCTTTGCTTCGGCATGTAGAGAAGTTCCACGACGGCGTGAGTCTCGCCCCCCTCGCTGGCGTCGAGGCGGGGGCTGGGCCACCTGCCGCGGTCGTGGACATGCAGGTGGCCTCTTTCGCGGGGCCCCGCCACCTCGGGCAGAAGTCGGCGCTCGAGGAAGCGATCTGGCCGAGGCGATCTATCATTGCGCGGCGTCCTCGAGGTTTTGCTGTCGCGAGGACCTTCCTTATGGCTCGTGACATCCGTGCGCAGCGGCTTCAGATGTCAGAAAAGACGGTTCCCGTCGGCATCTCAAAAGAACATAGCCAAAACTATTGAGGTGGGACCTCCAGCGACGCGGAGCACGAGCGCAGGCGGCGCGCGACGCCGAGGACCTCTGCGTCGGCGCGGGCACAGGACGCAGTGGAGTTGTCGACTCATAAGGAGGCAGCTCAAGGAAGCCGACGAAATTGACCCCAGGGCAAAAAAAGCCAAGACGCTCAGTCACATCGTCGAAAGAGTCCAAGTCATACTGGACCCCTGGTGCCCTTGCGGAAGCGATTTGCGGCAGCCGGTCTTTCGGGTCGGGCTTCATCAGTTCCAGCTGCTGCGGCCACGCGCTGGGCAGATGCCGGCAGGCAGTCAGAGATGCAGATTCCAGGCGACGGCGTCAGCAGCAGAGATGTGGGGCGCGCGGCCAGGCGTGCAGCCGCATATGGTCATTATTCAGAGGCCCCATCTCAACTATTCACGCGACGCTCATGGACATCGGATGGGCCCCAACGCAGAGGACGTCACGGGGGCGACCGCCGCTGGGCGGGCGGCGCCCAGCTTGGCAGATCCCCGGCAGCAGCGACGACGACTACATTCAGAACTGGGAGCGCATGGCCGCCCCCTGATACATCATCACATTCAGAGGTTTCATGGGAATCGGGCGGCCACTCACGAACGTGGGGGCGGACTTCAGGTCGGCGATGACGTTTGGCGTATACGGCGGGAACCAAGTATATTTTAGCGAGATGCAGTTTCCAGTGCCCTCGCCCTCAATTTCGCGGTTGTCGCTGTTGGTCAGTGGACTCGCGCGAGACAAGCAAGCGCGATATATCTTGAGCACGGCTGTTATGTCCACATTGCGTGGCGGCTGTGGAACCCCGCGTCGCCAGGTATGGGAGCGCGAAAAGAAAATCGGGGGAAACTTCGGAAAGTCCCGGGGGTTCGCCCCTCAGGCCTTGGCGCGCGTAGACCTCGAGCCCGCGTGCTGGCCGAGGGATCTCCCGCTTGCGGCCCTCGCGCGCTCCGCGTCCGATCTGTTCGTTGCCACCTTCTCCGGCAGTTATTATCGTTCGGCTTCGCCGAAATCACCGAGGCGGGCAGAGTGGACATTTTTTGTTGCCGCTCGGGGGCGAAACGCTCGGGGGGTCCTGCGGAGGCGGCGCGGCGGAGCAGCCGTCGCGGGCCTCGCTAAGAATATCGCGGGGGGTGGACGTTCGGGGCGGCGATCGAGAACCCCTGGTGGGCAAGGTTCAGGCTGTCTCCCGAGTCGAAGTTCTGCTCGTCGGCCTCGCTCTGGAGCCGGTCCAAGATGTCGAATTCACGTTTGTCACTGACCACCGGAGCCCTGCCAGGAACTAGTCCACCAGGTTTTAGAGCCCCGAGTCGACAGGGGTCGACGAGGACCTCTGGAATAGGCCCGCGTGGCCTGGCGCAGGAGGGCCATGCCCATCCAGGTTCAGTGGTTCCCGTTTCACCCGGGTGTCAATGTAGCCCAGCTCGACACTCGGGAAGACAACGACGCATTGTCTCGCCTTTGGCAGCGCCTGTGCGGACATCTGGGCTGGTGGTGGCGGAGGGGGCTGTGGACTGGATGCTAGGTCGGCTTCCAGACGCAGGTTTTTTAGACGTGGCGGCCGCTCTCATGCTGCGTCGCGCGCGCCGAGCGTTAGCGCGTGCAGAAGAGGCGGGGGCAAGGCGAGGGCCGAGAGGCAAGCCCCGTCGGGCCCCAGGCCGTGCGAAGTCGAGATGGCCTTCTCACAGCTCGACGCGCTCCCTTGAAATGTGCGGAGGTCGATTGTGGTGGCACGCATCTTGCCAGCAGGTTCATCCGATGCATCTGTATGAATATATGTATGTCTGCTTGCTTGTCTGTCTGTCTGTCTGTCTGTATGTATGTATGTATGGATTAGCATTTGTATTTGTATTTGTATGTGTATTTGTATGTGTATGCGTATTTGCATTTGCATGTGTATTTGTATTTGCATTTGTATGTGTATTTGCATTTGTATTTGCATTTGTTTTTGTATTTGTATTTATATTTGTATGTGTGAGTACATGAAGTCAAGAATCGCCCGCCGCGCCGTGTCCTCCCTCCCCGCATCGCGAGGGGCCCCCCGAAACGATCCAGGATGCCCTCCGAATCCGTGAGGACTTGAATTCAAGAGCTGCGCACGGAGTCAGGAACTCGCAGAGCCCAGGCCCCGATCCGCCTGGCCATGCTGCTGCTCCTCGGGAGGAGCAGCGAGAGCGGCGCCAGGGCTCGCGGCCCTCTCCCTCGTTCTGGCATGGCCGGGTTCGGCCCCAGGGTGCCCAGGCTGTGGGGTCCCAGGGCCCCAGGAGGAACGCTGTCAAGAGAAACGTTCAATGCAGTAGTAAGGACCGGGTCCGCGATCAAATCGTTCACATTTTTCTTCCCTCTCCTCCTCCTTCTCCTCCTCCTCCTCGTCCTCCTCCTCCTCCTCCTCCTCCTCCTCCCTCTTCTCTTCCTCCTCGTTCTCCTTCTCGCCCTTCTCCTCCTCCTCCTCTTTTTCCTCCTCCTCGTCCTATTTCTCATCCTCCTCCTCTTCCTCCTCCTCCTCCACCCTTCCACCTCCCTGCGAAGAGGATGCCGCCCATGTGCCGATCGAGGCAGGGGCCGCTCTGGCCCAGGAGCTGTCCAGGTCGCCCCCGCACGGGGGGCGGGGCGGGGGGGGGGGGGGCGAAGGAATGTGGAGGAAGAGGGGGACGAGGAGGAAGAGGAGGAGGAGGAGAAGGAGGAGGAACGGAAGGAGGAGGAGGAGAAAGAGGAGGAGGAGGAGGAGCAGGAAAAGGAGAAGGAGGAGCAGGAGGAGGAATGGGGAGGGGGAGGAGGAGGCGGAGGAGGAGGAGGAGCAGGATGAGGAGGATGAGGAAGAGGAAAGAGGAGACGAAAAGACTCTTGACGCGAATCGCAATACTAATATAATGAACAAGCCGAGCAATAACAAAAGCATTCAAAAAACCATGACGAATTGTAATTCGATTAACCAGAAGCAATATAATACTAATAACACATACTATTACGTTTACGAATCAGACGAAGCATACACCTGACAATGCTAATAGCATGGTTTGTTGTCATAGTAATGCTGTATTAACAATAAGAAGAAGATTATGCTTACTGGTACGCATACTATTCATGGTATTGATGATAATGCCACTGCTGATACTGAGTTTACAACTAGTACTATTATTTCGAATGGTAGCATTGCTGAGAAACATGCTACGGATATTAAACTTGATGCTACCGACGATGATGATGATGATTATGATGAGGATGATTTCGATCTTCATACTACTAATACGACTAATCATGTTAACAATAATGATATGAGGAAATATGGTTATCATCTTACTAGCACTCAGAAGAACACTACTACTAATGATGCGAACGAGGAGGAGGAGGAGGAGGAACAGGAGGAGGAGGAAGAAGAGGGAACAGAGGAGGAGACGGGAAAAGAGAAGGAGGAGGGTACAGAGGAGGAGGAGGAGGGAACAGAAGAGGAGGAGGAAGAGGACGGAAAAGAGGAGGAGAAGAGAAAAGAGGAGGATGAGGATAAGGAGGAGGAGGAGGAGGAGGAGGAGGAGGAAGATGAGGAGGAGGAGGAGGAGAGGAGTAGTAGGAGGGGGAGTAGGGGGAGGAGGGGAGGATGAGGAGGAGCGAAGAGAGGAGGAGGAGAGGAGGAGGAGGGGGAGGAGGAGGACGACCAGGAGGAGGAGGAGGGAGGAGTAGCAGAATGAGGAGAAGGAGGAAGGAGGAGAGGAGGAGAGGAGGGAGGAGGAGAGGAGGAGGAGGAGGAGGAAGGAGGAGGGAGGAGGAGGAGGAGGAGGAGGAGGAGAAGAAGGGTAAGGGGGGGGCGGTGATTTCCATGGCCAAGGTTCAGTTTGTGTTCATCTCACTGTCAGACCCTGGATTCCTGATCCAATGGATCTTTCAGCGCGTGCGAGCGCACAGATATCTGACATGTTGCCATCGACGTTCTGTCGGGAACTTGTGGTTCGCGTGTCGCTCGCCGGTTTTGGCTCACCACGGTTCGGCGCGACACGCTATCCACATCCCAGTCCACGGGCGTCCACGTCCCGAGCCTTTGCCATCCTCCCGCCCCGCGGAGCGGAGCGACACACTATGCGTGTCGCCAGGACCGCCGCCGCGACACGCTAAGCAAAAGCCCCGACCGTAGCCCGTAGCCTGGAGGAGGCCCCATGAAGCGTCAGCCCTCCGGGACGCCTCCCGGAGGCATCGCAGCGCGGAGAGCTTTCCGAGCGGCTCTCCGTCAAACCGTGCAGGCGTTGGCCGTCACCTTCTCCCAAAAGGCACCGCCGTCGCCCCTGAAGAGCAGCTTCACGCCCTCCTCAAGCTGCTGCTGTTTCGCCAGGGCATTGTAGCCCGATGTGGTCGCAACCTGCCTGGGTGCATCCTGCAGGATTGCCTTTGGGTATCATACCCTCGGGAGTGGCAAGAACGCACCGCGGGCGCCCCGTCTTCCGCTCAGCGTCGTCATCTGCCGTTTGTATCATATACCGTGAACCGCAACATGCGTGGATATACTTATATACGTGTATATATATATATATATACACAGGAATCCGATCCGCTCCGCCAAAGGCGAGCTTTACGACGATACGCCTGCAGATCATTCAGGCCCATTTGCCCGCCTGCGCCAACAGGTCCCACCAGTGGGCTCCACAATACGTCGTGGCACTCCGCGCTGGCTGCTGCACCAGCGCCCACGCTAGCGCCTTTCGTCTGCATAGCCTCGTGTGTGCGCTCGCGGTTGGAGCCGACGCCAGCTTGGAGCCGACGCTGATGCAGTCCACGCCCTTGCTATCGGCCCCGTCCGAGATTTTGATGATGTCTCCTCGTGGTATCAAAAGTGTGCATCGTCCCCAGAGCCCCAGCAGCGTGACCGCCGACGGCCCAGCCGGCATCGGCGTCGGCAGCCCCGAGAACTCGGCTCTCGGCGGCCGCCGCGGCAGATGGCCGACGCCACGCGACAGGCGCGCAGTCCGCGTCGTCCCGAACGGGGCCCGCGCCGCTTGCGCCCCTCCCCTTCGTGAGGCTCTGCTGTCCCAGACCCCCTCGAGTCATGAAAAACTCAGGCGGGAGGTTTTTCGCCATTTTCGGCCTCTGGGAACCTTCACCGGCCCTCAGGACCGTCAAAAAACGACTCGGGATGGAAAACCGGTCCCGGGGAAGGGGTCCGGACCTCTGGGGGCCGCGTCATGAAAAAAGTCATGACGTCGGTGGTCTGGGGTGCTGGTGGCAACCCCTGGCTGTGATTTCCGTGCTCGCCCGACTCCCTGTTAAACATCACCGCACGAGCATGCAGTGGAGGCCCCTGCCAAGAAGCACCCTGCTTGCCTCCAGGGTGCCCTGGGTTTCTTGGGTTCCGATGGTTTTGCCATGGAGAGCGCGACGCTCCCGCGCCAAAAACAATGGACGTCCTGGAGTCTCAGGGTTGGGTTTCTTGTGGAAGGTTTCTTGTGGACTGACCTCTGTGCAGCAGCTCCTGGTCGGTGTGCTCCCTGGCAGTCGTTGATCACATCCTCACCGCCGTGGTCTCTGATGAAGTAGCTGCCACCCGCTGCGGGGCCGACTGCCTCCCCGCCACTCGCTGGCGACTCGCTCTGGCCACCGTGAGTCCTCCTCCTGTCTCCTCCTCCTCCTCCTCCCTCCTCCTCCTCCTCCTCTTCTCCTCTCTCCTCCGCCTCCGCCTCCTCCTCCTTCCTCTTCCCCTCCTCCTGCTCCTCCTTCTCCTCTCCCCCTTCTCCTCCTCCTCCCTCCTCCTTCTCCCTCCTCCTCCTCTCCTCCCCCTCCCCCTCCTCCCTCCTCCCTCCTTCCCTCCTCCCTCATCCCTCCTCCCTCCTCTCCTCCTCTCTCCTGCCTCACTCCACCTCCTCCTCCTCCTCCTCCTCCTCCTCCTCCCTCTCCCTCCTCCCTCCTCCTCCCTCATCCTCCTCCTGCCTCCTCCTCCTCCTGTTCTCCCCCTCTTCCTCCTCCCCTCCTCCTCCTCCTCCTCCTCCTCCTCCTCCTCGCCTCCTCCACTCCTCCCTCCTCCTCCTCCCTCCTCCCTCCCCCTCCTCCCGCCTCTCTCCACTCATCACTCCTGCCTCCTCCACCTCCTCTCCTCCTCTCCGCCTCCTCCTCCTCCCCCCTCCCTCCGCCCTCCTCCCTCCGTCTTTCCTCCTCCTGGCCTCCTCTCCTCCTTCGTTCTCCCTCCTCGTTCCTCCTCCCTACCTCCTCCTCCTCCTCCTCCTCATCCTCCTCCTCCTCCTCCTCCTCCTCCTCCTCCTCCTGAAGGTTTCTTGTGGCCTGACCTCCACATGTCTGACGCTCCATTGCGGGAAGCACCCCCCGTGAAAATGACGAGCTCCCCGCGGGCCTGCCACTCAGGCGAATGCCCCATTTTTGTGAAGCACCCGCCCACCCTGCTAGTTTTTGAAGTCGGGCGTGTCCCTCTACAGGGGGGATGCTCAAACATAGTCAAACAATAATCTGGGCAGTAAGTGTTGGATTGTTTTCTATGTGTCTTTCAGAATCCGACCGTAGGGGGACATGCCCGACCGAACGCTCGGTAGAAAGAGGAGAAGGGAGGCAGGACAATACAAACGTTCCATGAAGTGTCCAGTGATAGCCCTGTTGTGAAAGGAGGTGTGCACTTCCAAAGTTGTGCAGTAAGAGCTGAACGCACGAACGGACCCCGCGCTAAGGCGAGAGCAACATTTTGGAAGCCACGGCCGCCCAATCCTTGTAGCCGTGGGGGTCATTCCTTCAGGATCGTAGCGAAACACCTGGCCAAGCAAGGAAGTATCGTCTTCAAGAGATTTGCGTATCTTGAGAGTCGTGGTTAATGCCAGGAAGTCTCATGCGAATAACCTTGCCCAGCCTGCGGACACGTCTGGGGGTGCGATAGGGGGGGTTGTCCGGAGGAGAAGGGGAGCAGGAGATGGAGAGGGCGAAGTGATCAAGCAGGAGAGAGGGACGGCGGAGTGAGGATAATGAGGTTGAGGAGGAGGAGGAGGAAGTGGTGGAAGAGGAGGAGGAGGAGGAGGAGGAGGAGGAGGAGGAGGAGGAGGAGGAGGAGGAGGAGGATGAGTAGGAAGGGGAAGAAGATGAGGAGGAGGGAGAGGAAGTGTGGAAGACGAGGAGGAGGAGGGGAGGGGAGGAGGAGGAGGAGAGGAGAGGAGGGAGGGGAAAGAGGAAGGAGAAGGAGGAGGAGTATGAGGAGGAGTAGGAGTGAGGAGGAGAAGGAGGCAGCAGGGAGGGAGGAGCGGGACCAGAGGGTGGCACGGACGAGGGGCGGGTGACGCAGGAGCGCCTCAGGTGTCTGGCGCAGGCGCTCGCCGAAGAGAGGCGGGCGCTCCGCGTCGCGCTGGAGAGGAGCCACGAGGCCCCTCGATGGCCTTCGGCGGCCTTCGGCGGCCCTCGGCGTTCACTCAAGCGGCCTCTGGCAGCCTTCGGCCGCCCCACCCCTCTTCCTCCAACCTCATTCTGCTCCCCTCCTCGGCCCCTCCCGCCCTCTCCTTGTCGCCGCCCTCTCCTTCTCCTTCGCCCTCCTCCTCCTCCTCCTCCTCCTTCCTCCTTCCTGCCCTTCCTCCTCTTCCTCCCCTGCTCCGTTTCTCACTCTGCTTTTTCTTTCCTTCTCCGGCTCCCTTGCTTCCTCCTGGCTCGTCGTCCTCCGCATCGAATTAATATCCGTCCTCCCTCCACCCGCGTCCTCGCCCTCCCTCCTCCCCCCGATCCTCTTCCTCTATGATCCTTTTTAGTCTCTCATTCTCATCATCGCTCTCCTCCCTCCTCCCTCCTCCTCCTCCTCCTCCTCATCCTCCTCCTCCTCCTCGTCCTCGTCTTCCTCCTCCTTCTTTTCCTCTTACTCCTCCTCCTGCCTCCTCTCCTTCTTCGTCTTCTTCTTCTTCTCCTCCTCCTCCTCCTCCTCCTCCTCCTCTCCTCCTTTCCTCCTCCTCCTCCTCCCCCTCCTCCTCCTCTTCCTGCCTCCCCTCCTCCTCATCCTCCACTCCTCCTCCTCCTCTCCTTACTGTGCCACCCTTCTCCCCCTATACATCCTCCACAGTTTTCCTCGCCCCATTTCCCCCCCCACCCCCACCACACCCCGTCCTCCCTCCCTGCTCGTCTCCTCCCTTTCTTTCCCCGTTCCTCGTCCTCGTCGCCCCCTCTACCATCCCACCCCTTCTCCTGTGTCCTCTCTCAATCCTGCTCTTCTCCTCCTTCCTTCTCCTCCTCCTCCTCCTCCTCCTCCTCCTCCTCCCTACAGCTCGTCCTGCCCACACATCCCTATTCCTCTTCCTCGTAATCCTGCTCGTATATCTCCTTCCCTCCTCCTCTTCCTCGCCCGAGCCGCCGTTCGCCAGGCGAGCCGGGACGCGCTGGACGAGGAGCTGGTCCGGAGGCGCTCGGGTCGGCCGGTCCGCGTCGACAGCGGGACCGGGCTTTCTCCTCCGCCTCCTCTTCCTCCTCCTCCCCCTCCTCCTCCTTTTCTTTCTCCTTCTCCTTCTCCTTCTCCTTCTCCTCTCTTCTCTCTGCTTTTCCCCCTTCTGCCCTCCCCCGCCTGTCCCTTCTGTTCGCCCATCCTCGTTTTCCCAGTGATTGCCTCGACCTGAGTGTAAACCGCGATGGACGCTCGCGACCATCGTGCCTCCCAATGTGGTGGCTCCAGGAAGCTGGGCCTACTGACGGGATGAAGGCGCCCAAGATCCATCACTTCAAGCCCTTTCATTCCTCCTTTCATTCTCTCCTCTCCCTGCCTCACTCCTCCTCCTCCTCCTCCTCCTCCTCCCTCCTCCTCTCCTCCTCCCTCCTCCTCCTCCTCCTCCTCCTTCCTCCTTCCTCTTCCTCCTCCTCCTCCTCCTCCTCTCTGTCCCCTTCCTCCTCTCCTCTCCTCCTCCTCACGCCTCCTCCTCCTCCCCCTCCCCCTCCTCGCTCCCCCTCCTCATCCTCAATTGCTTCTCCTTCTAGGTCTCCTCCTCCTTCTCCTCTCCCCCTCCCTGCGTGTAGTTAGGCCTGGAAACTTCGTGGTACTGGCGCTGAGCCTTCCTTGCTCCTCTCCTCCCTCTTCTCCTTCTCCTCCTCCTCGTCGTCCCTTCCCCTATTCTCCTCCTTCTCCTCCTTCTCTCCTTCTCTTCCTCCTCCTCCTCCTCCTCCCCTCCTCTCCTCCTCCTTCCTCCTTTCTGCCCTTACTCCCTCCTCCTCCACCCTCCTCCTCCTCCTCCTCCTCCACGCCTCCCTCCCTCCGGCCCACGGTTCTCTTCGTCGGCTTCGGCTCCGCCTCCCGTCCTCCTCCTCCTCCTCCTCCTCCATCCTCCTCCTCCTCCTCCTCCTCCTCCTCCCCTCCCCCATTCCCTCCCCCTCCTTCTCCTCCTCCTTTTCCTCCTCCTCCTCTCTCCTCCTCCTCCTCCTCCTCCTCCCTGCCTCCCTCCTCCCTCCTGACTCCTCCCTCCTCCCTCCTCCCTCCTCCTCCTCCCTTCTCCCTCCTCCCTTATCCCTTCTCCCTTCTTCTTCTTCTTCTTATTATTATTATTTCTATTATTATTATTAGTATTATTATTATATTATTATTATTACTATATATTTATTAGTATATTATTATTATAATTATATATTATTAATAATTATTAATTATTAATTATTAGTATGATTGTTGTTATTGTTATTATTATTATTAGTATTATTATTATCACTATTATTATTATTATTGTTTTTAGTATTATTATTTTATTAGTATTATCCTTATTATTCGTAATAGTATTATTATTGTGTTTCTTCTTATTATTATGAGTATTATCCGTATCCTCCTCCTCCTTATTCTTCTCCTCCTCCTTCTTCTCCTCCTCCTCCTCCTCCTCCTCCTCCCTCCTCCCTCCTCCTTTCTTCGTCTCCTCCTCCTCCTCCTCCTCCTCCTCCTTCTCCTCCTCCTCCTGCTTCTTGTTCTCCTCCTTCTCCTCCTCATCCTCCTCCTCCTCCTGACCTCCCTCTTCCTCCTCCATTCCAGCCTTCTCCCGCGTGCGCGCCCCTCCCGCGGGCCACGGCGGGGTGTGTGTGGCCTCTCCTCGCGACTTGAGGCGATTTAGAACGAGGCAGGTGTTCTGATATTCCAACCTCGGCTTCCTAGGGGGGAGGAGGAGGAGGAGGAGGAGGAGGAGGAGGAGGAGGAGGAGGAGGAGGAGGAGGGAGAGGAGTAGGAATAGGATGAGAGGATGTGAGGGAGGAGGAGGAGGAGGAGGAGGAGGAGGAGGAGGGGGAGGAGGCGGAGGAGAAACGGGAGAACGGGGAGAGAGGCGGAGGGGGAGGAGGAGGAGGAGGAGGAGGAGGAGGAGGATGAGGAGGATGCAGAGGAGGAGGCGGAGGAGGAGGAGGACCAGTGTAAACTTAAGACTCAGCAGCGATGTTGAAACGCATCCTCCCTGCACGATCACTCACGGGATATGATTCTATGATATTCCAACTTGCGTTTTCCTGGACCGTCAGAGCGATTTTCGAGCACCAGGGAAGCAGCGAAACTGGAGGGCCCCGAATGGCGGCACTCCTGGGAACGTCTTCACGCGTCGGGCCCTGGGAGGCGATACATGTTCGACATTTCGCCAGCGTCTCGCCAGCGTTCTGGGTGATCGAACTTATTTAATCGCTTCGCTCATTCTTCCGTTCGTCCGCCGTCCGCCGGCCCGTATGGTGCCATCGCAAAGTAGAAGGGCGGTGGCTCGTGTGCGAGGTTGAGTGGCCGCTTGGAGCACCTCGGTGGGGGGGGGGGGGGCCGTGTTGGGGGGCCGCTTGGCGACCCTTCTTAGGCGCCTCTTTTTAATAATATTTTAGGCCTCTTGGAGAACTCGGGAGGCCTCCAGAGGGCCTCCTGAGCTCTCGTGACGGTCTCTTGGGGGGCTTTCGGCGGGCTCTTGGTGGTATTTGTTGGTCCTCTTGGGGCCTGGGGCCTGACGTTGTTGGTCCTCTTGGGGCCTCACGGGAGCTTATTGGGGCGTCTTGGGGGTGTCTTGGAGAGTCTCTTGGGGCCTCTTTCGGGGTCCTGGGCGCCTTCTGGGGCGGAGGGCTCGATTTTTCAGTTCTCGGTTCCCTTCTTGAGCCCCTCTTGGCCCCGTCTTGGGGCCTCTTGGTCCGCCTTGGGCGGCACTTGGGCCGTCTGGGGGGCGCTCTTGGGCCGCTCCGGGGCCGTCTTGGGAGCCTCGTGGGCCGTCTTGGAGCAGTCTTGAAGGCCTCTTGGGCCCTCTTGGAGCGTCCGGAAGCGAAAAGGCCAGAACGCACAAAAACATCGAAAAAACAAATGAAGATCAACGATTTTGGCAACTTGGGGCCCTCTTCGGAGGCCTCTTGGAAGGCCCTTGGAGCGTCTTGGAGGCCTCTTGGGCTGTCTTGGGGCCATCTGGGGCGTCTTCGGGCGATCTTTGGCCGTCTCGGGCCTCTCTTGGACCGTCTAGAAAGCGTCTCGGGGCCCTCTTGGACCGATCTGGAGCCCTCTTGGACTCCGAAACAGAACTCCGGCATCTCTGACCCGACCTTGCCAGGGACTTGCCGGGGACTTGCCGGGACCTTGCCGGGGTACTTTTCGCCCGGGGACCCCCAGGGGCCGCCCCGCGCGCGCGAACTAGAAATACTGTTAACCAGGTACCGGAGATCTTAGCACGCCCTGGCCCGTTGGGCCGGCGAATTTTGGGGATGCGGCCCTTAAGTGCGACTGGAACGACATACGGGGCAGGTAATTCTTCGGACCCACGGCAGGTCTACTCGCGTGGATGGGGGCGGGTCACCCAGGCGTTGTTTCGTCCCTCGTGGAAGTCTTGGATGCTTCTCGTCGCCACGACTGCGTCCGCTTCGAAGAGCGGGTCAGGTTGGGCCTTGCGATGGGTTCACGGGCCGATTCTTAGCGGACTTGGGTTTGGCGGGAGCTCAAGCGTCAGTTTTTCTTTAGATTCCGATACGTGCATTTGCATGGGGGTGGGTGGGGGAGGCATGGCCCGACAGGAAGTCAGGATTTCACGCAGCTCGGGACTCACTTGCACGGCCTTTCGGCCTAGCGCTGTTCGAGAAGGCGGCGGGGGAGGAGATGGGGCGAACTTGCATACCTGAATTTGCATCTTACCTGCCCTGATACGTCCGTGTTGAAACGTAATACGTACCGTGTTCAACACGTCTGTGATAACACACTCCGTGTTGACTCGGCACGTGTTGGTCCACGTTGGCGAACGTATCGCACCAAACCTGCAGTTTCAGTTTCCGTGTGAAGCTCCGTGTCAACACGCTACGGTTTGCGTGTCGCGTGTCGGCTGACATTCGTACGAGTCTGAAGTAAGACGCCTTCCGATCGATCAGGGGGCCGACACCAGCGGAGAGAGTAGCCGCGCGGCATGCGCCAGATTGCCGCCCGCCGCGCGGCCCCGCTGGGTTGACTCCCCGACCGAGCGGGCGGCATGCGGAGTGTGGAAGGGAGGGAGGATCAGTCGAGGGGTGAGGGACTGGAAAGAGAGGGGCTGGAAGGATACGACAACGGATGATGCTGATGGTGATGATGATGTTGATGATGCTGCTGATGATGATGATGATGATGATGCTGATGATGATGATGATGATGAAGATGATGATGGTGATGGTGATGGTGATGATGATGATGCTGATGATGATGATGATGATGAGGAGGAGGAGGAGGAGGAGGCCCTGAAGGAGGAGTGAGGATCGAGACGGGGAAAGGGAGAGGAGGGCGATGAGGAAAGGGCGGAGGATGAGCAGACGGTGGAGGAGGATGAGTAGGAGGAGGAGGAGGAGGAGGAGGATCAGAAGGAGGAGGAGGAGGAGGAGGAGGAGGAGGAGGATCAACGGGAGAAAAGGGCAGAGAGGAGGAGGAGGAGGAGGAGGAGGAGGAAGGAGGAGGATGGGAGGGGATGAGGAGGGGGAGCAGGAGGATTAAAAGAGGCGGACGAGAAGGAGGAAGAGAGGAGGAGGAGGAGGAGGAGGAGGAGGAGAGGAGCCCGTCTGGGTCTGGGGCTCCCCCCGAGGCATGGTGCGTCGCGTCCCAGCTGCGTGCGTGTGCCAGGTCGCCTCATTGCCCTCCGTCCTCGTTCGTGTCGCCCTCATTTTGTGAAGATGCTTCTAATTATGCCAGTGTGTCCCCCATTCCTGCTGTCCTTCTGCTGCCCTCCTGCAGCTCCGTCCTCTTCCTCCTCCTTCCCTCCTCCTCCTCCTCCTCTTTTTGCCAAGGGGAGTCCACCTTAAGAGAGCGGCCCGGATGGTACGCACGTGCGCCGTCTGCAGCACTCCGGATGTCGTGGGTTTGTCTCTCGAGCCGTGGGCTACGCATAGCATGCAGACACAAGAGCATCTAGACATACGCAGATTGCTGCTCCGTCGTCGTCGTCGTCGCCGCAGTCGTCGTCGTCGTCGTCGTCGTCGTCGTCGTCGTCGTCGTCGTCGTCGTCGTCGTCGTCGTCGTCGTCGTCCGTCGTCGTCGTCGTCGTCGTCGTCGTCGTCGTCGTCGTCAGTCGTCGTCGTCCTCGTCGTCCTCGTCGTCCTCGTCGTCCTCGTCGTCCTCGTCGTCGTCCTCGTCGTCGTTGTCGTCGTCCTTCTCCTCCTCCCCCTCCTCCTCCTCCTCCTCCTCCTCCTCCTCCTCCTGCTCCTCCTATCGCTGTCATGATTGCCGTCGCACGCCTCGCCCCTCCTGCCGTAATGCTGCTGCTCCTTGTCCTCCTCGTCCGCCTCGGTCTCCTTAGGGATCTCCTCGTCCTCCTCGTTGTCCTTCTCGTTGTTCCTCCTTGCCCTCCTCATTGTCCTTCTCATTGTTCCTTCTCATTGTCCTTCTCATTCCCTTCGCGGCCTCCTCATTGTTCTTCTCGTTGTTCCTCCTTGCCCCTTTACCGCTGGCTTTGACTGCAGCCCCCAACGGCTCCACCACCACATCCTTCTTGTTTTGAGCGCTTCGTGCATTCCCACCAGCCCCTCCAGAAGCGATGCCCAGGCGAGTTACCCTGACCAGTGATGTGTAAGAATATGCAGTGTAGTAACGAGCTGGGGAAGCCGTCATACCCCAAAAGGGGGAGGATGGAGGATGAGTCGAAGGAGGAGGAGGAGGAGGAGGAGGAGGAGGAGGAGAAGGGGGATGGGGAGGTGGAGGGGGGAAACGGAGGAGGGAGGAGAAGGACGAGGAGGAGGAATTCGCGGAGGAGGAGGAGGAGGAGGAGGAGGAGGAGGAAAACGAGGCGGGAGAGCAGAATGGCATAGGCCTCTTGGATGTCTCTCGGAGTCTCTTCGGATGTCTCTTGAAAGCTTCTTGGAGTCCTCTTGATGCGTCGTGGAGGGCTTGTGATGGTCCTGGGGGCCTCTTGGAGCGTGTTGGGTGCCTCGGGGGAACCTCTTTGGGCCTCTGGGGGGTCTCTTGGGAGCCTCGTTTGGACCTCTTGTGGGCTTCTTGGGGCGTCCTGGGTGCCTTTTGGGGCCCTTTTGGGACATTCATGGGGCCTTGGGGGCCATATTGGGGCTATCTTGGAGGAGCTCGATCAAAAAAGGGTGAGACTTAATTAGCGTCGCCCCGCCCCCCCTCCCCCCTCCCCCAATTTTTGAAGCATCAATGAGTGTTGTCTTCTCGCCGAGGCCAAGCAAGACTCTCTGACACCTCGCGGCCCCTCCCTCCCAGACCACCCTCCCCGCCCGCAAGCCGTCTTGCTCACTCCCGCCCGCCCTCCCAACACAGAAGTAGCACCCGAGCCGCAGCGTGTTCAGCGGTCGTCTGTGGATGGGCAGCTACTGGGAACCAGAACAGATCCCATGTGTGCGACGCTGGGGCGAGGGACGCCAGGCGTGCCAGGCGCGCCACGCTCGCCAGGTGCGCCAGGCACCCCTGGGGGCCCAAGCGTGCCAGTCACGCCCGGTGCGCCAGACGCGCCACGTGATCCACGTGCGCCATGTTTGCCGTATGTTCGCATGTTGCATCCGCGCAAGGTGCGCCACGTTCGGGGCACTCGCAGAGTGTACCATGTGCGCCTGCGTACGTAGCAGCTCACACTTGGAACCATGTCGGCCCCCACCGCCCTTGTGGAAGACCAGTGCGCAATCGCGGTGGGGTGGCCATCATAGTGCTTGGTGGGCCTGCACACAGCAAGGCAATCTGCCAGCAACCTCGCCGTCCCAATCAAAAACCAATGCACAGTGATCGCTGGGCAGCCGCGAGTGATCCAGATGTTGCATCGAAGTGCATGTTTTACTGTTCCCAACCCTCCGTTTTTGGGTTCTCATCTTGAATAGGGCACTGTGGTCTCCACGGCATCCTCCTCCCGTCTTCTTCCTTGGCTCTCTCTCTCTCTCTCCATCGCTCTCTCTCTCACTCACTCTCTCTCCTCTTGTCCTGTGCCTCTCTCGTACTTGCCCCTGACCTCGCCATCCATTGGGGGCTGCGATCTGCGAAACTGCCGGCACTTTCGAGGGCTGCAGGGGGGCCAGCACAGTAGTGGGGCCCTACACGTATTCAGATTAGGCCTCGCCATCCTTGGGGGGCTGCGATCTGCGAAATTGTCGGCACTTTCGAGGGCTGTTGGGTGGGTCAGCAAAAGTAGTGGGGCCCTACCCATATTCAGATTAGACCTTGCCATCCCTGATCTGCGAAATTGTTGGCACTTTCGAGGGCTGCTGGGGGGGCCAGCACAGTGGTGGGGCCCTACACGTATTCAGATTAGACCTCTCCGTTCCTCGCGGGGGCTGCGATCTGCGAAATTGCCGGCACTTTCAAAGGCTGTTGGGGTGGCCAGCACAGTAGTGGGGTCCTACCCATATTTCAGGTTTGACCTTGCCATCCCTAGGGTGGCTGCGATCTGCGAAAATGTCGGCACTCTCGAGGGCTGCTGGGGTGGCCAGCATAGTGGGGGTCTTACGCAGATTCATATTCGACCTCTCTATTCTCTGGGTCTGCGATCTGCGAGAGTGTTTGCACTTTCGAGGGCCGATTGCTGGCATACCTCGAATCATCATCTCCATCCTTCCTCTGACCGTCGTTTGACGTCGCTCTCGTGCTGCTGCCATGTCCCCTTGCTGCTACCCCGCTTACGTTTCAAACTCCCTGTCCGCCTTCTCCTCTTAGTCCTTGCCCCGCTTTCTCCTCGACCCAGGGAGCTAACCAATCACCTTCAACAAGCCCATGCCCAGTGATCGGTGTCCTGCGGGCCGCGCACCTCGCGAGCCTCCCATATACCGTTGTCAGAACATACATCCCCTTGCCCCGGTACCACCCCGTATAAGTCTGCCCAGCTTTTCTGGCCATGCGTTGCGCAAGGGTTGGATACTTCGTCAGGTATTTGGTTGACAGGGATGGTGGGGGGGTCTGCATTGGTCTTGGTCGGCTGCCAGTCGCCTCGGGGAGGTGGTGTTTATTAATAGGGAACAGTGATCAAAACGCCTTCCCCGCCCGCAAGGCTTTCTCGCTCACTCCAACCCTTCCTCCCAACACATGAGTCGCACCCGACCCTCAGCATGTTCAGCGGTCGTCTTTGGATGGGCAGCTTCAAGGAACCACATAAGACCCTCTGTGCGCGACGCTGGGGCGAGGTGCAACATGCGTGCCAGGCGCGCCACGCGCGCTAGGTGCGCCAGGCTCCCCTTGGACCCAAGCGTGCCAGGCACGCCTGGCGCGCCACGTGCGCCATGTTTGCCGCATGCTCCAGCCGCGCCAAGTACGGCACGTCCGGGGCTCTCGCAGAGTGTCCCAGGTGCGCCCGCGCACGTGACAGCACACATCGGAAAACATG
>CAUYUJ010004812.1:57567-66626 GCA_963575745.1 Prorocentrum cordatum
GATCATGCTGATGGTGATGATGGTGATGGTGATGATGATGGTGATATTGATGTTGATGGTGATGGTGATGCTGACGAAGGTGATGATGATGCTGTTCATGATTCTGACGATGATGGTGTGAATGATGATGCTGATGACGATGCAGCTGATGATGATGCTGTGACGGATGATGATCACGGTCATGGCGAAGATGATGTTGATGGTGTTGATGATGGTGATGAGCATGATGATGATGCTGATCATGTTGATGATGCGGACGCTGATGATGCGGATTCTGATGATGATGATGGTGATGATGGTGATGGCGAGGACGATGATGATGCTGATGAGGATGCTGATGGTGATGATGCTGAATATGATGTTGATGATGATGACGACGGCGAAGAGGAATAACAATACAAGGGAAACGATGAGGGCAAGGACGAGAACGTGGAGGAGGAGGAGGAGGAGGAGGAGGAGGAGGAGGAGGAGGAGGGGGAGGGCAACGTAGGGGAGGACAGAGGCCTCGAAATCGTCTCTTGGAACCTACATGGTCTCTTTTGGGCATCTTCGGGTTCTCTTCGGGCTCTTCTGGAGGGTCTTGGGGCCGTCTTGGGGCCCGCTTCGGGCTCTCTTGGGGGCCTCTTGGGAGCCCTGGAGGTCCTCGATCAAAGGAGGGGGAGGGCCCTCCCATCCCTGTTTGCCCTCCCTCCTCCTGCCTCCTCCTCCCTCCTGCTTCGTCTCCCTGTCATTCTGTCGGGTGAGCTTGTCACGGCCGCAACGATCGCGGCGAGGACCGAGGAGGAAGTACAGCAGGGGGTCGAGAAGCCGAGCAGCCGATCAGTCGATCAGCGGTCGAGCAGCCGATCAGCCGATCAGCCGATAAGCCGATCAGGATCCCAGCAGCTGATCAGCCGATTGATCGGCTTATCGGATGGGCTCGAATACCACCCCGGGGTGCCGTCGCCCTGAAGGATTTTGCCCCAACGTGTATTTCGTATTGCCAGGGGTGACCGGGGGGAGGTTGTCATTTGTTCGGGTTGGCTGGTGGTCGCAGGGGGAGGGGTTATTTTCTTACTCGGGAGCAGTAGCACCCGAGTCTCAGCATGGACAGAAGCCGCCATCGACAACCATCGGGAACAAATGCAGACGCCAGCCAGGTGCGGGGAGCCCGCGAGGTGCGCCACACATGCCGGCTGCGCCACGCGCACCAGGTGCGCCACATTGGGCGAGCTGTCGACCGTCCCACCGCCCCTGTCAGCAGCCACTGCAGAGTGACCGCGGGGGTGATGGTGTGCGGGTGTGCGCCCAGGATCGCGTTGCCATTGTCTGGTGGGCCTGCGCACGGCAGGCAGCAGCCGCCCCCCCCCCCCCCCGCCCGCTGTCCTGGCTGGGTAACATTAGCTAGCTGTCTGTTTCCTGTTGAAAAGGGGCTTCGTGGGGCTGCACGCGGCAGGTACTTCTCCTGCCCCCCTCCCGCCATCCTTGTCAAAGGCCAATGCAGTGCGAGCGCCAGGCGTCTGCGCATGGTCCAGATCCGGATGAACAGTTTGATGTTTTTTATTTTTGAATGCGAGTGACTGTTGGGGGGCGTTGGGCGTTGCACACCGCAGGCAGTATGCTGGACTCGCCCGCCGCGCATGTCAACAAACAAATGCAAAGTGATAGCGGGGCGTCCGCGCATGAACCAGATTTTGTTGCCAAGTGCACTTTGTACTTGTTTTGGCAAGGGATGAAGGGGGGGTCTTGGCCTGCGTGCCGTAAGCAAGTTGCCAACACCTCCGCCGTCTCTAACAAAAACCAATGCAAAGTGGTCGCGGGGCGCCCGCGCATGCTCCAGATTTGGAGGCACATTGCATTTCGTACCGTTTTTTGGTAGGGATGCTGGCGGGGGTCGTCATGGGTGCCCGCATGGGTCTGGTTTGGTTGGCTGCCGGTCGGATAAGCCCTTCCCCGAAGGGGAGGAAGGAGTGGTAGAAGAGGAAACGCCCTAGATCACTCACGCCCGAAAGGGCTGGTGGGATTCTTCTCATCGTCGTCCTCCTCTTCCTGTTCTCCCCCCCTTTACCCGTAATTGGCCATTTTGGCTCAAGCCATTGCGGCTCAAGTTCAAGACGTGCGACCCTGACGCTCTGAAGTTGGTCGCTGCCGAGGGGGGCTCGAGGCAACGCCATCTGGTCGACAGGCTCATTCGGCGACCCAGCAGGCCGCCATGGCGTCCGTGGATGAGATCTGAGACATGGTGGCCGCTCTCATGGAGAAGCAGTACGCCGACCTCGCCGCCAGTTTGCAGAACGAAGCTCAAGCAGTCGTAACAGGGCTGCAAGGACAAGTGGCAGCTCAGGGCGCTGAGTTAGCCGCCTTACGCAACGAGATCCAAGCTCAAGCTTCTCGCCTGTACAGGGTAGAAGGTCGAGTTCGTAACACCGCGAGCTCGGCATCATGTGCAGGTTCGTCCGCTTGGGTTCGCTCCTTCCTTCATGTTGGCCACAGAACACGTCGTGTTGAAGGCCTTACCGACCTCACCTTTGACCGTGAGCAGGGCGACCCCATGATCGAATTCCGCGGCACACGCGTCCGTTTCGTTGCGAGCAGGTGAAGGAGAAGTTCCCTGAAGATCTTTGCGACGAAAGTGCTGTGGAAGCCCAGCGTCACGGCATCAACCACGTCAACAAGCTCAATCTCAAGTGCGTTGACACCGCCAACATGTCCCAGCGGAGTGCCAACACCATCGGTTTTGTGGCAGGACTTCCGCGACCAGTCCATCCACCCCGTCCGCATCCGATGGGGACCATTCATCCGTCGCTTGGAGAAGCAGGCTTTTGCGTCCATCTACCCCTCAGTCGGCCAGGTCGCCATCCCTCGTCAGCTCCGGAACAGTTCCTGCGAGCTCGGGGTCAACGGCCACACGGGTGTCCTGCATGTGGTCGCAAACAGCGGCGTCTACGAGCTCCTTCCCGCCAAGCAGGGCATTGGCGTTAGTTTGGGCGTGTTCCCCTACAGGCGGATTTTGGACGAAAGAAAGTAGTTAACGAATATTTCAAAATGGTCAGAAACAATAGAAAAATGGCCCCTGGATTTTTTATTGGAGGATTTTCGAGTGTTCCTCCTTTAGAGGGAGAGGCCCGACGTAACACTGGCGACCTCTCTACCTTCGACCCCTCGCTCCCTGCCCTCGGCGCCTGGGCCGCCTCCCGCTCCGAGATTTTCACACCGTCCTCGGCGACCTTTGGGAAGCTCTCTTGCGGGCCGGCGCTCGCGTGAAGTCGGGCGTGTCCTTCTACAGGAGGAAATTCGTCGGGGGAGGATGTTTCTTTTATTTTTGGCTGTCGGGGAGTATTGGTTCGACATTTTTTTCAACTCGTCGCCCAAAATCCGCCTGTAGGGGGACATGCCCGACCTAACGCTCGCGCGGGGGAGGCGCAAGCTGAGTCCATAGTTTAGGATCCCTTTCTGGCGGAGGCCGAGCTTTGGGCTTCGGGCCCGGGCCCACCCGCAAAAGTTCGGTCAGCTCGTTGCCGCTGCTTCCCAAACTTCTTTCGCCCGCCCCTGCAAAAGAATTTGGAAGCCCATGCTGGCCCCCTGCCCGCTCGTTCCTCCGCCTCCTTTTTCTCGTGTGCCATCGGATGTTTTCGGGGGGGCCGTTTAGTTTTCAGCCCCCCCCACTCCCAATAACAATATTCTACCCGAGCTCACTGTTCAGAATCTCGACGTGAAGCTCCCAAACCCTCGTTGGCCCCATGTATTCCAAACGAGCCAGAGCGCGGCTTCACTTTCAAAATTGGCATTCGCTTCCTCAGCGTAATTAAACACTTCGTGTGAAGGAAACCCCGTGGAGCGATGGTGGCGCCCTCCTCGGCCTGTGTAGGCATTTGAAGTGGCGCGCGGCCTTCGGCTCCTTCGTCAGCACAGCGGACGCAGGAGGCGTCCTCATCTCTGTCCCTCAGCAGTTGCAGCAAGAATTCGCTGAGTCCGAGTTCTGTGGGTTGATTCCAGGGCGAGTCGCGCTGCTCCACCTCCGAGGGCCCCGCGGCAACCCTCCGATCGGCAATGCTTACATTGATCCCGATTTCTATGAGCCAGTTGCTCGACGTCATTTCCGCCGTATCCGCCGTGTCCTTCCCCCCGCTCGCGCCGCCTCTCCCTTCGTGCTGGGAGACTTCAGCCGTCTTGACATTGGAGACTTCAGGTTCAACGTCGCTGCTGCGTCCGAGCGCTTGTTTTCGCCTAGGCTCGCGGGCGCCTCCCATGCCATCTCTAACGAGTTCGCCGTGCCCGACCGCGCGCGGATCTGTCGGCTGCTGGCCGCCTACAACCCTCGCCATTTATGATCACCGCTACCTCGTTACTGTCCTCGCCAGTTTACACAAGCATGACATGCTATATTTCCCAGCTCTCTTGGAGCCACGAGGGCTTGCGATTAGAAACCAGCAGCGCAGGGTGGCCGGCAGCTCTTTCCCGCACCGGGCAGGAAGCCTCGTGCCGGGCTGCCTGAGGTTGCAGCATGTTCCGAGAAGCGTTTTCCGATTCGTTCTCAATGCGCGCGACGGAGGCTTTTTTTTCGCTGTTCCTTCGAAGTTTTTTCTCGAGCTTGCGAGCTTCCCATGCATCATTTCCAGCATCCGTACACGCGCCCCCCAGAGGCGTTTCACGCGCTTTGGGCTGCGCCGATATCCTGGTTCTGGACGCCGCAAGTGCTTTCCGCGGCGCCAATCCAGTCACCCCCGCTGCCCGGCGATGGGCCAAGGAAGGCCGCCCCATTTTCATCGTGCTCTTCGCTTTCGCTCTCGACCCGCACCACCGGTACCCCAGCGGCATTCTGACCTCCCTGCCCGGGCAGATCGCAGCCTTCGCCGTCGACCTCGGTTTTGCCGCAGCCGACGTCACTGCCACCTTCTCCATGATCGCCCGCCACCTTTGCCGGTTCGGCCTTGGCTCAAGGCTTCTCCTGAACATTGAGAAGTGTGTGATCGTTATGATGCATCCTGGAAGCTGGCATTTGGGCTGGTCTTTCAAAGTCCAGTGTAATGGGAAATGTATCGGAGTCATCCTTGGTAAGAACGTTCCAGAGGTCCCCTGGGCTTCTGCGGCTCCCAAGATCACCCAAAGAAGCTTCCTGGCCAAGAAATTGAGCATTCGGCTCATTATCATCATCGTTGGTCATAACCAGTATGCTATTTATTGCGCGGGTATCATTGCTCGGGGCTCTCGGCCCCCCTCCGGCTTTCTCCGAGAAGCCCCCGCACGTGCATATGCTTGCTCCGAGGCATTCGTTCCCGCCCGCGCGTTTCCCCCGACCGAATGAAACAGGTCTGTCGGTCCAGGCTGGAGACCGATGGATTCGGGGCCCTGCCGCTCGTCTTCGCGTTGCCTACAACTCCGAGCCATAACCAGAGATTGCTAACCAGCTGGGGACCACCTTTGCTGGGGATGATTTCGCAGCTGCCTATCTAGCCTCTCCTTTCTTCAAGGAATCGTTGTTTGCGTGCGTCTTCCAGGACTTGCACGAGTCATAATACATTGCCAGGCTCCCTGAGGATCTCAGCAGGAAGGACGCCCAGAGGAAACTCGAGCAGTACATCACTTCCGACTTCCATAAGGAACCTGGACCCTTCACACGTCTCCTGCCAACAGCCACTCCGCAGCCATCATTATCCAGCAAGCTAGTGACATGGTCCCGTCGTGTGTGTTCGTTGTTCTTCTGGAGACGAGTCTCATCTGCTGGATCACGACACGTTGGTTCCGATAAGATATTCGGAACTTTTAGTTTGGCTGCGCATGCGTCGGAGGTGATGGCACTTTGCATTCCATATGCTGTCCTATCACCGCTCCCGTTCTTTGTCGTCTCCTACCTGCTCTGGCCGAGGGGTGGGGCGATGATCCTCTGAGCTCTTTCCCCCCCCATCTTCTGCCCCGTGATAATGATACGGCTCGCCCATCCTGTCAGACTTACGACTGTCATCCGCGTAGCCCCTCACCTGCGGGGCCTGCTCAGGCAGGCGTTCAACCAGGATGCCGCTCCCGACGGGAGGGACTCCTCTGCCCCTCCTTGGGCCGCGTGCGCTCCCCTCTCCCTCCTGCCGCACTCCTGTTCTCAGCATCATCCACAATTCATCCATCCAGGTCCTCCTTGGTTTTCGCCTGCTCGCTACTCGTCCTGTTCTTCGTATCTTTAGCCTCCGTCCTCTCTCATCATCCTTCCTCATCCTTCTCCTGCTCCCCACTGTTGTTGTGCTCGCCCTCCTCCTTGCCCCTCCTCACTCTTCCTGGCCCTTTCCCTTACCTTCCTCCTCCGTTCCCCTCCGCCTCCCAGCTTCTGTCCCTGTCCATCGCCCTTGCTTCTCTTCCTGCTGTGTTCCCACGCTCGATGATCCTCGAACCTCGCCCCCAGGAGTTCTCCCGGGGCGCGCGCTGGCCAGAGGACAGAGGCGGATCTGGCCGTAGCCACGAGGGCGTCCCGGGGGCGCCGAGAGGGGACGAAAGTGAATCGTCTCGAGATCAGCATCGACCTTCGGTCCGCAGTCCTCGATCCCCGGTATCCTCTTCCTCGGCGCCAGGCCCAGCGCCTGCGCAGGGTTCCCGAGTGCCTCCCGGGCATGCCAGTGGAGGGCGAACACGATGACCAGGCGCACAGCCAGGACGGGAGGGAGCAAACCATTGAGGGAGGAGGCAGGAGTGATCATGATGAGCAGGAGGAGGAACAGATGGGAGGATCATGCATGATGAGAAGGAGGAGGAGGAGGAGCAGGAGCAGGAGGAGAAGGAGAAGGAGTAGAAGGAGGAGGAGGAGAAGGAGGAGGAGCAGGTGGCCGAGGAGGTGGATGGGGTAATAATAGGAGGCGACGTACGGATCATGATGAGAAATTCGAGGAAGAGCATGATGAGGATGATGAGGAGGAGGAGGCTGAGGGGGAGGAGGAAGAGGAGGGGGAGTTGGAGGAGGAGGCCGAGGAGGAATTTGATGACCATGAACAGTCGTGATACGAGTCGAGCCACGCGCAAGCTCAGACATGGGCGATGCCGCTCGTAGGGTAAAACGTAAACATGATGCTGCTGTTGTTGGTGATATGGATGATACTGATGCTGATGCTAGTAGCCATGCTGCTGATGATGCTGATCATGATGATGGTGTTGATGATGCTGAGGATGAGGCTGATGCTGTTGCCGATGATGGTGATGATACTTGTGATGCTTATGATGCCGATGCTGATGATGACGATGACGATGCTAATGATGGTGATGTTGGTGATGATGGTGATGTTGATGATGAGTGTGATGATGATGCTGATGATAATGATGATGATGACGATGGCGATGCTGACGACGATGATGATGCTGCTGCGGACGATGCTGATGTTGTTGTTGATGATGATGTGGATGATGATGCTGATGACGATGATGATGCTCATGAGCATGGTGATGCTTATGCTGACGATGATGATGCTGATGACATTGGTGATGTGAAGGAGGAGGAAGAGGACTACGAGGTGGAGCAGGAGTATGAGGAGAACGATTAGGGGGAGGAGGAGGAGGAGGAGGAGGAGGAGGAGGAGGAGGAGGAGGAGGAGGAGGAGGAGGAGGTGGCGGAGGTGGACGAGGACGAGGATGGAGGATGCATGACCGAGGAGGTGTCAGCCCCGACGGACTCCGCGGAGACGGACACCAGGGACGGGAAGGGCGAGATGCGGCCAAGACTCACGCAGAGTCTGAATCTGGTCCTCGTCGGTCGTCATCGTCGTCGTCGTCGTCGTTGTTCTCGTCGTCCTCGTCGGTCGTCCTCGTCGGTCGTCCTCGTTGGTCGTCCTCGTCGGTCGTCGTGATCGTCGTCGTCGTCGTCGTCGTCGTCGTCGTCGTCCTTGCCTTCCTCCTTTCCTCCGCCTTCCCTCCTCCTTTCTTATGAGGTATAGCGGTGAGGATGGGGAGGTCGCTGACAGGGGGTGGGGACGAGGAGGAGGACTAGTACCACCAAGAAGAGCATCGTGGCGAGGGAGGGGTGACAGAGGGATCAGTCGGAGGAGTGGCGGAAAAAGGGGAACGAGCAGGTGGTGCAGGGACAACGGGCGAGGCGGAAGGAGCGGATGAGGGTGGAGGAGGGCGAGCTGCTGCGACACATCCTCCCATTCCAAGTCCCCTCCTCACTTCGTGGAATCATTCCACGGAGCCCATGTGCTCATCCCGCTACACCCGCAAGCAGACTGCCCTGCGGCGAAGAGAGGGGGAAGAGGGAACCGAGTGGAGGGCAAAGGGGGGCCAGAAGGTGCAAGAAGGGCCGGAGGGGCAAGGCTCCGAACAGTTTCTCGAGCAGGAGATCGGCTACATGAATGATTTACCCGAAGGCGGATGCGTTCGCCGCATGTGAGCAAAAGTGCGTAACATGTGTCGTAGATCTACAGGGCATTCCACGCATTTTTCGTAGATTCAGCGAAGAAGCAATTCTGGGGTAGCTCAACTCTGTTGGCGATCTCCTACTCGAAGGCAGCGAGCCCAGAGATCCTGGGCTCCGACAAGAGTTGGAGCGGCCGGCCTTTTTGTTGTTTTTTGTTGTTCTTTGTTCAACGAATCGGCTTCCCAGAGCCTTCAACGGACTCCGGGACCGTCAAACAACGTCTCAGGATGAAGCGCCAGCCCTGTAGCGAAGTCCAGACCTCTGGGGGTCCCCTAACCGTAAATATTTGAGCGCCTGATGTCTGGGAGCCGTCTGCAACGCGGCCAGCGCGTCTCAAAGAAAGGCCGATTGAGACACAGAGCCTTCGCTTTCGGAAGGAGCCCCTCCTGATTGTCGCATCAGCAGGATCTGCCGAGGCCGTGCAAGCCCACTGTATCAAACCGCCTTCCCTCAGATCTGACGTCGGACAAATTTGCAATGCAACGTCGCAGAAAAATCGCGACCAGAGCCGTACGGTTACTCCATTCTCGGGGCGTGTCAGGTGTAGCACATTCGCGACCCAGAGAGGGTGCGCAGGGGGTGGTCCCTGAGCGTAGTCTCTATCCACGCCAGGGTCGCATGGCGTGGCAGGCGTTGCCTAACGCCAATAGCGGGTGCGCAGGAATCTGCCCCTGAACGCGGAGCGCCAGGGCGG
>CAUYUJ010004813.1:0-45000 GCA_963575745.1 Prorocentrum cordatum
AAGCCGACCTTGAGCAACCTCGTAATTGCGTCGAAGGGAAGCCCCTTCCCTTTGATCCCTCCCCCGCCGGGTGGGGGGGGGGGGGGTGTCGACCCCCCCCCCGGGTCAGATACGACGCCCCCCCTTGGGACTCCTCTTCCCCTGGGCTCCAGCCAAGCCGACCTTGAGCAACCTCGTAATCTCTTGCTGCGCATTGCGAACAGGGTCGGCGGCACCGGCCGTCAGGCCTTCGCAATAAATAGACACACGCATCCCAATCTTCCCCGTGTTCTCCTATATTTTGTGGATGCTCGTCTTCCCCTCCACTTTCCATATGTTCCCATCTTTACCTGCGAGTCGACGATTCTGACTGTGTGTATGTTTCTTCCCTTCCGGACCAACGTAGAAGACAGAAACTGGCAGAAACATAAAAACCTTCGGCGGGGAGTGCACGAGGGCGGCACTGGGGGGCCGCCAAGGGGGGTCCAACGCCGACCCCAGAAAACCGCGCGGAACTACGACAATTTACGTTTGTGCCGTGTTCCTTCTTGGACAGAAGGCCCGCCCAGAGTGGGCCCGCCAATCGCGGGACCCTGCGGTATAGGGGCCGCTGCACAGGAAAGAACAGCCCTGCCCAACGCAAATTCCGCCTGGAAGTCCCGAGGGCCCCGTCCATCGGGGCCCCATCCTCGAGCTCTCGACAACGAGGGCCTCCTTCGCATTCTCCCCCGCCGCTCCTTCGTCGAACAGGAGCCCTCGTGCGTGCGCACCACTTTGGGCGGCACCAGTGAGATTATTGAATACTTCCTGCCGCTCTCTCGCGTGTGGTGGCCAGGCCCAGCAAGACTCTTGGGCCAGCCGAGGGCGGAGGAGGAGGAGGAGGAGGGGGAGGAGGAGGGGAGGAGGAGGAGGAGGAGGAGGAGGAGGAGGAGGAGGAGGAAGAGGGAGGAGGGGAGGAGGTGAGCAGACGGGGGTGGCAGTTGGCTGGCGGCAGCACGGGGTCCACGGCCACGGGCCAAGACCGGCACGGGCTGCAAAGGAGCCCTGGGCGGCTGCTGAGACACTCGCCCAGCCGAGCGCCCTTCCTCCCAGGGAGACGCAAGGCTCGAGCCTGGCGGGCTCGAACTTGCCTGGCGGGGCCGTGGGGAAAACGGCAGGACATCGTAGGAAATTCGGCACGAGCTCCCGCTGCGAGCACCTCACGTAAACGGGATGTTCGAAACAACCATTAGCAACCTGTAAAACTAGAAGCTTCCCAGCTGGGGTCGGAATAGATGGGGTCGGAGGGTCGCGCCGCATCGCCGATACATCGGCGATGCATCGCCGATGCATTAGACCCCATCTGCTCGGACCCCATCCAGGAGGCCTAGACAAACATCGGGTCGGACGCATCGGGCGGGTGCGAAGGGGGGGTGTTCCAAATGGGGGGTGTTTGGAGCCAGCTGGTGCCCAAAAGGGAGCCCCAAGGGTCCTTTTAGGGCCCTTTTCTTCATCCCCAATGCGGGTCACCCCCTTTTAGCGCTCGCCCGAACGAAAGGAGATAGCGACTCAACGCCCGTGGCCGGTTTTCATGGCCGCCTCCCCGAGGCACCAGCAAAGGCGCCCATGCTTCGAGGAGGGCGCCCCTAGTGGCGGAGCCGAGACCGGCCGCGCGCAGCCGACTTCGCACCCCTCTCCATGCTTCTCCCATGTTCGAGGAAGAGAAATGGCATAAGCACAAACTTTCGTACGCAGCGCCAACTTCGCACCCCTCCTCATGCCTTTCCTAATTCGAGGAGAGGCAGTGGCATAAACACCAACTTTGCTTTCGGAGGTCCGCGCGGATTTCTTGAAACGGCGCTGGACCCCCCACCCACCCTGGCGCGTGGAACGCGCCAGGGGCAGCGCGGCGCCTGCGAGGCGACGCCAGAAGGTTCCAGCGCCGATGCAAGAAATCCGCCCCGACATCCGAAATATCCATTGTGCCGTTGCCTGTTTTCCGAATTGTTTTATGCCCCTCTGCCGCCCGGCCCGACGCGAGGCACCCGAAGTTCTGGCCAGCTCAAGTTTGGCGTATCCCTGATGTTCGGCGCCGCGCGCGCCACCTACCGGAGAGGCGTGTCGGCGGCGGCGGCAACCGCCACCACCGCGATCGATGCGCCGCCGATGCAAAGAGGCCCCAGCGGCCGCGCCGCTCAGGCGGCAAGCAAGCTGCCGTCCTCGTTGCACGGGGCGGGGGGAAGGCTGCAGCCGAAACGTGGCCACGAGGACGGGGAACAACAAACTCGATTCGTTTTGCAAAGGGACCAGAAGTCCATGGAGATGCACGGAACGAGCAACATGCCAAGGCGAAGTGGAGGAGGAGGACGAGGACGAGGACGAGGAGGAGGAGGAGGAGGAGGAGGAGGAGGAGGGAGGAGGGAGGAGGGAGGAGGGAGGAGCAGGAGCAGGAGGAGGAGCAGGAGCAGGAGGAGGAGGAGGAGGAGGATGGGGACGTGAGGAGGAGGAGGAGGAGGAGGAGCAGGAGCAGGAGGAGGAGCAGGAACGCAGGAGCAGGAGCAGGAGGAGGAGGAGGAGGAGGAGGAGGAGGAGGAGGAGGATCTCGAGGAGGAGGACCTCGAGGAGGAGCAGGAGCAGTGGGAGGAGGAGGAGGGGGAGGTGGAGGAGGAGGAGCAGGAGGAGCAGGAGCAGGAGCAGGAGCAGGAGGAGGAGGAGGAGGATCTCGAGGAGGAGGCCAAACATCGCACGCCACCAATCGAACGCCAGCCGCACGCGCGTCCCTTCTCTCCGAGGGCGATCCTCGGCGCCCTCCTCCGCGCGCGGCCGGCGGCGGAGGAGCACGGCCGCGGCGGCGGCGGCACCTCCACGGGCGGCGGGCCCCGAGGTCCGGCGCCGCGCAAAAGCTGCACCGGGACGCGCAGTTTTTTTATTCGCGGGTCGAGAGCGCACCTCTTCGCACTGGGACGCACAGAGACGTGCTAAGATTACATGTCCCCACACGTGAGCGCGTCGAACAAAAATCGGGACGGCGCGCGATTCGCTATGTTCGGCCCCCGAGGGCCCTCGCTGGGCTCCGGGAGCGTCACGGGGTGAAAAACCGGCCCTGGGGAAAGGGTCTGGACTTCCGGGGAGGCCGCACTGAAAAAGTCAGGACGTCGCGTGTCTTGGATACTATATGTCCTCCATGGAGGCGCGCGTCCGACCCGAACACATAAGTCCACCTTAGGAGGCAATTGCTGGGAGGTCTTCGTCGGAAGGATTAAAGAGGATGAAGCCCCACTTGGGGGCTGTTACGCCGGAGTGGGCCTCGGATTAAGCGGGATTAAGCCAGATTAAACGGGACTAAGCCGGATAAAGCTGGATTTCGGACCAGGGCAAAATCCGCCGACCCCTTGTGGGTCTCTAGGCGTGTGAGATAGTTCCCCCCCCCCATAACCCCCCCCCCCCAGGGACCGCCGACCCCTTGTGGGTATCTAGGCGTGTGAGATAGTTCCCCCCCCCCATACCCCCCCCCCAAGGACACAAAACCGAAGATTTGACCCCCCCCTCCTCGCCTACCACGACCCCCCGCCGAACGCGCCAAGGGGGAGCAGAGGGCCCAAAAACGGGCAAAGAGCGCACCAACGGGTCTCCGAGACGGTCCAAGAAGGCCTTGAGTAGCCAAACGAGCGGTCCAAGACGACCAAGATGACTCCAAGACAAGCAAAGAGACCTCCAAAACGGCCCAAGAGGCCTCCACGATGCGTCCCAAGAGGGTCCCTTGGCGCAAAAATGGGCCCATCCTCTTCGTAAAACGTGCAATTTTCTCAAATTCGCCTTCTGGGCTTCCCGATGCTCTCAGACGGCCCAAGAGGCCCCCAATACCGCCCCAAGACGGCCCAAGAAGCCTCCAAGAGGGCTCCAAGATAGCCCAAGAGGGCCCCAAAACGGCCCAACAGGCGTCAAAGACGGCCCAAGAGGGCCCCGAAGACGGCCCCAAGAGCGCCCCAGGAGCGCTCCAAGTGGCCTCCAAGAGAGCTCAATCTGGTCCCACACGGTCCAAGAGCGATCAAAGACACCGAAGATGGCCTCCAGACGGCCCAAGATGCCCCCAAGAGGCCCCGAGAGGCATCCAAGATGCGTCCCAAGAGGGCCTCTAGACGCAAAAATTGGCCCGCTCCCATCGTAAAATGAACACGTTTCACAACTTAGTTTTTGAGGTTTTCCGACGCTCCCAGACGGCCCAAGAGGCCCCCAAGACCGCTCCAAGACCGCCCCAAGACGGTCCAAGAAGCCTCCAAGAGGGCCCCAAGACAGCCCAATAGGGCCCCGAGGCAGCTCAAGAGGCGCCGGAGACGGCCCAAGAAAGCCCCGAAGACGGCCCCTAGAGCGCTCCAGGAGCGCTCTGAGTGCTTCCAAGAGAGTTCAACATGGTCCCAGACGGTCCAAGACCGATCGGAGACACCCGAGATGGCCTCCAGATGGCCCAAGGCGCCCCCAAGAGGCCTCCAAGATACGCCCCAAGAGGGTCCCTAGACGCAGAAATTTGCTCCTTTTCTTTGTAAAACGTATATGTTTCACAAATTGGCCTTTTGGGCTTTCCGACGCTCCAAGACGGCCCAAGAGGCCCCGAAGACCGCGCCCCAAGACGGCCCAAGAGGCCCCCAAGACGGCCCAAGATGGCCCGAGACGGCCCAAGAGGTCCCCAAGACGGCCCAAGAAGGCTCCAAGACGTCACCAAGAGGGGCCCAAGAGGGCAACCAAAAATTCAAAAATCTAGTTTTCCGCCCCCACGAGCCCCCAAGAATGCCCCAAGAGGCCGCCAGAGGCCCCCACGGCCCAAGGAGCCCCCAAGAGGCCCCCAGGAGGCCCCCAAAAGACCCCCAGACGCTTCCGTATTGCGAGCCGTGATGCCAACTGCAATGCACTCCGCGCGTACAGCCTTACTCTTCCTCGTGAAGTGTTCACTCTCTTGCTCGGCGCTAATGTGCTGCTGCCGCGCGAACTGTTCCGTGCGCGCTGCGAACGTCAACAGCCTCTTCACCCGTTTCGACTCATCTGCCACATCTTTCGCGGCGATGCCTCGCTGATCACAGCTTCCGCACGCCACTCTTGCTCCTTTCGTCTTCCGGTGGTCCTCCACTTGGCTGCGGGTCGAAAGGCCGACCTCCCAGAAAGACACCCCGCACCCGGGTGCACAGCACGCAAGGCGCTCGCAAAACACGCCCCAGACCACCGGCATCACGCAAACATTTGGACCCCCTACGTATCTGCCACCACCCGCGCGCGACATCGCACCCTCACACAAGACGCCGCTGGCCTCGCAACACTCACAGAACGGGTCGGCGTATGTGGCGTAAGCCTGTAGAATCAGAATTTGACCTCCCAAGAGTTGCATCCAAATCTACCCATCTTGTAGTCTGTCGCTTCCCGAGCGGCGTGGCCCCAAAGCGCCCGCCACCATGCACGTGCTACATTTCTCGGCGCGCGCGTCGCTCCTTTGGGCGGGCGGCGCACATGCAGTAGTGCTATGCTGGGGTGACGCCGATGCAACATGGCGAAGCATCGCAACTGGAGCCCCGAACCCACCGCATGTGTCTGCTGCTGGAGGCCTGGAGATGGGCACCAACACCAACACAAGGGGTTGCCTCCACAGGGGGCAGATTAGCCCGGATTTCGGTGTTGGTGGTAACATGTCGGCCACCCTGGAAGCCAGAATATGACCACCATCACCGAGATCTCGTCTTCCCTCGGTGGAGGAACACCACCGATCTTGGTGTTGGTGTCAACCTCTAGGCCTGCGATGCTAGCATGCTGGGATGACGCCGATGCAGCATCGCGAAACATCGCAGAAACCCCAAAACCAACCGCATCTCTCTGCTGCCCTTTTCCCGCCGGGTCCATCCGTGACAGAGGCGGCGGAGGAGCAGGAGGAGGAGGAGGGGCAGGAGGAGCAGGAGGAGGAGGAGGAGGGGGAGGAGGAGGAGGAGGAGGAGGAGGAGGAGGAGGAGGAGGAGGAGGAGGAAGCCTTCTCCCGCCGGACCCATCCGTGACAGTCCGGGGGCCCGACACGCCGGGCGAACGGCGCCCGTCGTGGCGAGGCCGCTCAGCGACCGGACCTCGAGGAAGCGTCCCCGTGTCCCCGGCCTCGCGGGCCAGACCACCGACAGTCGGGGGCGCGCAAAGATGGATAAGCGATCCACGGATTTGGCGCGCGGTCGCCAGATCCATGGATCGGGGGAGGCGCCCTCCCCAAAATGCGGCCGGTGCCGCCCCGTTCGGCGGGGGAAATCCGCGATTTCCCATGGAAGTGGGACCCGTCGCTAATCCACGCCCCCTTAATACATGTTTGCGATCGCCTGAGATAGGGGGCCAAATGCGAATCCTACCCCTACCCCCACGATTTCTGAGGGGGAGGGTGGGATTCGCATGTGGCCCCCTGGCCCAGGCGCGATCCCGCGCTTGTCAGGTCTGGCATGTCCCCTATACATGCAGATTCTGGCGGACAACCAAACACACAGCAAGAACAGACGGTTCAACTCTAGTCCAAAAGCATGATCAAAAAGTAGTCCACGGAGCACGCTTGGACCAGTTCCTCCAGTAGGGTTAGGTCGGGCCTGTCCCCCTACAGGCGGATTTTGGACGAAAAACCAGGAAGACTCAAAAAATACTCCAAACATGCCCAAAGATACTCAGAAAGTAGTCCCCAGACTATGTTTTCACGAATCCCCCCTGTAGAGGGACAGGCCCGATTTCACTGTAGGGGGACACGCCCGATGCAGCGCCACCGCGCAGCCCTCTGAGGGCGCGCTCCGCCGGCGCGTGGCCACTGGGGGCCCCGAGGCTGCAGGGCCCAGGCCGAGAGGCCGCGTGGACACGGACCTGCTCCCTCCCTCCCTCCCTGCCTCCCTGCCTCCCTGCCTCGTGCTACTGCGCCCCCCCTCCCTGCCTCCCTCCCTCCCTCCCTGCCTCCCTGCCTCCCTGCCTCCCTCCCTCCCTTCCTCCTGCTACTGTGCCTCCCCCTTCGCCCTTTTCCCTGCTCCCCCCTCCTCCCCCCTGGCCCTCCTTCTCATCATCACCAAGTATTGGCGGCGCGCATAAAGGGGGTAGGGGGAGGGGGGAGGGCTTCTTAGCAGGAGGCTGCTTCTCAGAAGGCGCCGGCCTTACCTCTATAGAGAAGGCCCGCGCATTCTAAGAAGCAGGGGTGCTTCTAAGAAGCCCACCCCCCTCCCCCCACTCCACTCTGCGCATGGCTGTAAAGAGCGGCGGCGATCGGCGTCACCCCAACATACTAACACTACGTGTGCGTCGTCCCCCCAGGGACGACGTGCGCACCGAGAAATCTTACAGTATGTGCGTCGTGGCGGGCGCTTTCTGGCCACACCGCTCGGGACACGATACACTGCAAGATGGATATACTATATGTTCGGGTGCACACGGACATGCTAATACTCGATGTTCTCCTTGGAGGCGCGCGTTCGACCCAAACATATAGTATGCCCATCTTGCAGTATATCGTGTCCCGAGCGGTGTGGCCAGAAAGCGCCCGCCACGACGCATATACTATAAGATTTCTCGGTGCGCGCATTGCCCCCGGGGGGGGCGACGCACACATAGACATAGTATAAATATGTTGGGGTGACGCCGAGAGGGGAAATGAGAAAAAGTTAGGATGATCCAAACATCTCCACACTGTTGCGACGTCCATCCTGGGCGGGAAATCATTCCAACATCGTTTTCTTCACCGATTCCAGATTTTGACAATTGTTTCCAGCATGTTCTCGCTTCATTCATTTTGATTCATTATATTCGATTTTCATGTCAGAGATCGGCGGCGAGCGAGGGGGGGGAAGTGAGAGGGGGGGAAGTGAGAAGGAGAAGGCCTTCTCAGAAGGCGGCGGGACTTCTCAGAAGGCCTGTGGCCTTCTGAAAAATGTTCTGCCTCTTCGGGGTCAGAACAACTCTTTGAAGGCCGGGAGGGACTTCCGAGAGCCTTCTGAGAAGGCCCGCCCCTTCTCCCTTCCCCCCCTCGCTCTCCGCCGAATCTCGGCATAAACAAGATACTTTCGTGGGTCTGCGCGGGTTTCTTGGGTCAGCGCTGGAACGCCCTCTCTGGCGCGTCGAAGTCCAGCGCCAATATGGGAAACCCGCGCGCGCCTCCGAAGTTCGTGTCGTGACGACTCTGGCGTGAATTTCTGACACCGTGTGGTTCGCCCAATCTTGAACGATCGGCGACCCTTTAATCGCAAGATCGCTCCGCATCGGAGGGTTCTGGGCCACTGGCGTTAGGTCGGGCATGTCCAACTACAAGCGGATTCTGGGCGAAACATAAAAAATGGTCCAAACATATCCCAAACGGGTGAAACAATCATGCACCCAAAATCGTCCCCCATAGTATCATTCGACTACTTTTGAATCTTCCTCCTGTAGATGGACACGCCCAGCATTAACACTGGCGGCCTTCAGTCTTGAGCGCCCGCAGCGCGGTTGCCGCCGCGTCGACGCGACGCGAACCTGCCGCCACCACCACGGGGGCCCCAGTACCGATCGGAGAAACCCGCCGACGGGCGAAGCCGACTTTGTCAGGGAGCAAAGTAACAATATCAACAACACGGCACCGTTGGGGCGGTCCCGATCTTCCGCTCCACTGACCTGTGGCGCCAGGCCGCTGCTGGCGATGCGCTCGAAGACGCGACCTTTTCCGAGGTCCTCGCGCGCGCGACGAGGTACGACGTCGTGAAGGGGCGAATCAAGGCTTGGCAGCGCGACGCTAATCACGCGGCCGACGCCTTAGCAAAGGCTGGGGCGGCCGAAGACCGGCTGGCCGAAGATGACCGCGCTTTCCTTTTTGGTTGCCTCCATCTTGCGCGGCTCCTCACCCGATGCACGGGGCGCATGGGGGCCGTGCTGACAGAAGCCGGCACTCGCGACCATCAAGGCCCCGAGGCCCTCCACACTGTTGAGCTCGAGGTGGAGGGGCGGTCGGGGTCGGAGGGCGAGGTGGGGGGAACTCGAGGAGAATCGCGCGCTGATGCTGCAGGCGTTGGCTCGGCCCGGCGGCGAACGCAGGCGCGACCGCTCTTCCGGGCTCGGATCCCGAGGCGCGCGCTGACGCTCCGGCTCAGGTTAGTCCCTGGCGCGTGCGCGGGCGCAGCCTCCTTGCTGCCCAGATTCGCGAGTGCCGATGCCCAAAGGGTGGACCCTGGGGCGCGTCCTCATCGATGCTGGTTTGGACGACTGGTCGGAGTCACGCCACGTGCCCTGGTCGGGGCCATGGGCTCTTAGCGCCCTGTCCGCCCAGGGGCGGTGAGCCACCTCCGAGTGCAAAGAATGCACGCAGCCGCGTCGGCCGTGGGATGCACCCCCACTGGGCCTGGGATGCGGCCATCGACGAGGCACGCAGCCCGTCGGAGGCGGCGCGGGCGTCCTGGGCCAGCCATTCCGGATTGGAAGGCGCCGCAGGGGGCCCCGTGGCCCGCGCCGCCGAGCCTCCGCTAGGCCCTCCTGTTCGGCGGGGCGCGCCATGCCCACGAGTGGCACTGAGCGATGCCTTACTGGCACTACTGGCACTGAGCGGCCAGGCACTGAGCGCACTGAGCGCGCCAGGCCCACGAGTGGCACTGAGCGGCGCCTCACTGGCATTCGGATTTCGCACGCGCGGCCAGGCTGAGGGGCTTGGCCGCGAAGCGCAGCGGCTGGCCGCGGAGCGGGCCTGCCGGCTCGCAGCCACGAGTGCCATCGAGGAGGGATAGTTGCTGTGGACCTCCCTCTTCTCCTCCTCCTTCTGGAGTCGCGCGCCTCCTCCTCCTCCTCCTCCGTCCCTCCTCCTCCTCCTCCTCCTCCTCCTCTTCCTCCTCCTCCTCCTCCGTCCCTCCTCCGCCTCCTCCTCCTCCTCCTCCTTCTCCTCCTCCTCCTCCCTCCTCCCTCCTCCCTCCCCCCTCCTCCCTCCTCCCTCCTCCCTCCTCCCTCCTCTCAAGCCAAGTGGGCTCGAACATTTTGCCGGAGCCCGATCCCTGTACCTTCTTCGGGGCAGGGATGTCAGCAGCAGGCGCAGTGTCTCCATCGCGCGGCAGCAGCCGCGGGCGGTCGACAGCTCGGCCCCGCCCAGGGAGCAGATGCGTGCCGTGCATTGCAGGACATGTGAGTATAGCGACAAGTTAGCTGCCGGGGGGGGGGGGCAAGTGTCCGAATTGCAGCAAGAAGATCCGCCTCTATGTCCCGCGGTCTTCCAGCGTCACTCTCGATACGAACGTCGAGGTCGAGGAGATCGCGGTGCAGTGCGAGGGCGGCAACGCAGGCGGGTGGAGCACCCAGCGGCGTCGCGGTCGTCACCGCAGTCCCAAGCGGGGCAGCGGGGGGGCGGCCAGGGTACAGCAGGCCGCGGAGCTGCAGGCGCTGCTCAAGAGGGCCGCGGAGGTGTCCAACGACGATGTGCTGAGGTCGGCCTTGGCAGCGCAACAGGAGCGGCTGCAGCTCACGGCGCAGCAGGAGGAGACGGTCTCAGAGGCGGAGGCGGTGCACAAGGCTGACGAAGCTTGGCGCGCGGCGCCCCACCGCCACGAGCAGACGGCCACGCCGGTCCTCCGCCCCAGGAGGCAGCTGCAGTTGGCAGAGGCCCAGAAACAGAAGGTGGCGGAGGACCTGGCGTTGACCGAGATCCACAAGAAGCGAGCTGCGGAGGCTTTGGCTATGGCCGAAGGGGTGCAGGCCACGCAGGCGGCCAGCGCCGCTGATGGCCAGACGCCTGCCTGCGAGCTCCGCATCAACTCAGCCATCTTCGACCAGTTCGAGAGTTGGGGCTGCGAGGAGAGCGACAAGATCCAGCTCAGAGAGTTGAGGAAAGAATTGGATTCGCATCGTTCGGCTTTCGAGTCCAAGGACGCCCAGGTTCGTGCTTTCCTCGATAACGTCGATAAAATCGAGAAGGAGGTAATGGAGCGCATGGACAAGAAACGTCGCACAGTCGGTGCTGATGGAGAGGCTGCAGGAGATGCGGGCAGTAGCGCGCCCGCATCGGCAGCCACAGGGCCCCCCCGCGGGGGGCGCCAGCGCGGCCCCTGGCGCGGCCCCCCAGCCACCGCGGCCCCAGGCACAGCCTGTGGAGCCACGGCACCAGCGGGGAGCCCGGCGGCGGCGGCGGAGCAGATCGACGAGCAGATGATCAAGAAGGCGGCGGCCGCCACATCCGAGGCCAGGATCGACGCAGCACAGGCAGTCGAGCAGGACAAGGGGAGCAGCAAAGGCGCCAACGACATCAAGGTGCCCGAGAGTGAGGAGGAGTTGTGACTAGTGGCTGTGGCAGTCCCATCGAGGGTGACGTCTACTCCGACGTCGACTGGGGCTTGCAGCAGTCCTTCAAGCACTGGTGCGTCTACCTCGGGTACTGGTAGTACGTGTGGCACTGCGCCGTCAGCAGGATCGTCGGCCAGATCGACGAAACTTTTCCGTGGGAAAACCCACCTGCGTCGGAGAAAAGAGCTGGGAGCATCTTTATCAAGCTGCTAAGTCACACGACTACGTTTCTGCATGCGAGACCCGCGCGCACCAGCGCGACGCGGGCGCGCGGGCGCCCAAGGCGAGAGGTGCAGGCTTGAAGCTGCAGGCCAATAGCGCCAGAGCCAAAAGGAGGCGGACGCAAGTCCACCTCGATCAGGAAGCCCGAACGAATGAAGGAGGGGAGTGGATGTTGGTGCGGAGCCATCGTCCTGCTCAGGTTCTTGATGCTGCTCGGACTTCCCCTGCGCTTCGGCATGATCGGAGCGCAGCCTTCGATGGATTCTTGCCGGTCTTGCTCCACATGCGAGGTTTCTCCATTACTGTGTGCGTCGTTTACGGCCACTCGGGGGTCGGCCTCAGTAGCGACAATGTCTCACGTTTCAGGCGACTCGGCAGTTTTCTCGCGCCAATCCAGTTGCCATGGATTGCCGCCGGCGACTGGACCACGTCGCCAGCGCAGTTGCGCGCCACAGGCTTCGGGGAAAAAAGTAGCGGGCATCGGAGTCACATCCGAGGCTGAGTACACATGCACGTGGGGGGAACATCGGCCCTGGCATTTAGATGTTGCTTTGTGCTCTGAGGCTGCCAGACCTTATATCCTTGGGCTCAGGGACGTCCTCGACGTTCCTTGGAAACCCCACGTGGGTCTCAGTCTCGAGCTCGTCTCGGAAGGCAGTCAACTGCGCGCTAGGTCTCCCGATCTTCCACCTCAGCCCCAAGCTCCCACTAGTGGCCCGTCCAGCTAGGCTGCCCGTGGAAGGCCCCAAGTCGAGCCGGGCGAGGGTGGAGCGCAGGCTTGCACAGCAGTTGGCTAAGCAGAAGGGGCACGATCGAATTTGCCAGCGGTTCCCCGTTGAGAGCGTTGGCGAAGTGGAGGGGGAAGGGCCGCAGGCTCCTCTCAGCGAAGCCGAGACAGGTGTTGGCGACCCGCTGGGAGGTGAACACTGCGACTCGGACGAAGAGGAGGACCCGTGGGCCTTCGAGCCCAACCCCCCGCCCGCCCCGCCCGCCACCTCTTCTATGCTAGTTGTTTCAGAGCAGTCAATTAGTAGTTCAGCCCAGCGTGAGAACCCCTCAGGTAGTAGCCCCATGCAACTGCCCCACGAAGTATCTCACGAGCCGCCGCCCAAATGGTCAGAAGGGGAATTTACAGTCCAACGTTGAATCGAACATTGCTGAGGCCACCTGGCGTGCTGAAAAGGAAAACGTCGGGTTCATTCCTTCGTGCGCTTATCCGCCTGCGGAGGCTGTTGTTCGGTCCGTAGCACATTCCCTTGGCTCACGTCATTGCGATATCATCAGCAGTCTTTTCAGTGCGTGGATTCGCACGGTTGAGGCCAGTTTCGCCTCGCATCATGGCAGGGCCAGCCTTGGGCGCTCTCGTGCAGAGGGGCCCAAGTTTCGCGCCGAAGCTGTCCTGGAGGCTACCCCGTCCAGAGTTGCGCCGATGAGGGATCGCATCAGTGGATGGTCCACCAGTACACATGTTGTTTTAGATACATATTCCAAACACCGTGCCAGGAACAATGGAGCGAAGCAGCAGCAATTGTCACTTTCAGCATGCGCGAAGTTGCTCCGGGAGGCGCCCGAGCAAGGGCGTCAAGTCCTCAGACCGAAAGACGTCATATCATGGGCATCTCGGCTTCAGCTGTTATTATCCGCCGGCGCGCTGAGTGACCAGGAACTTGCTGAAGCAATCAGATTGAGTGAACGAGTTTCTCGGAGAAGCCAGCGACGGGCCATCAGTCACACACTTGCTGAATTTCGAGAGGGACGGAGTCTCAGAGTGCTGTATCGGCCCTGCATCGGGCGATGCGAGAACCCCCTCAGGTCTCTCCCGCCCTCGTCGACGGGGGCGCAACCATGCAGCACCCGCGGGGCATCATGGATCGGAAGAGTGAAGTTTCAAGAGTTGCGGGCTCCTGAAAGTCAGCAGCTGCAGGAGCTGCAAGATCTATTTCGTGACATACGAGCTCGAGTTACGGAGGGGCCCCTTCCCGCCTATGTCAGGCGAGCAGCTCCGAGCGGCAGGCAGACGCATGGAGCAGACCGCGGCCATGGGAGTCGATCGCCTCACGGCGCTCGACACAGACAGGCTCCCCGACTGCGCGCGCGAGAAGCTAGCGGTGGCCCTCGCGGCGTGTGAGAGCTGTCAGGCGTGGCCGCATCAGCTGCTCTCGACGATCGGTACGCTGCAGCCGAAGAAGATCGCGGGCGACAGGGTCATCGGCCTGCTTCCCCACAGTGCGCGGCTCTGGTCCCAGGCGTGAGAGCCCTGGGTGCGCTCGTGGACCGGGGACTGCGAGGCGCCGTGGGATGCCGCGATCCGCGGCAATGCAACGCTGCAGGAGGCGTTCACCCGCGTGGTGGACGAGGAGCTTGCGGCGCGCCTGGGCGTGGCCCATGGCCACTGCTTGCTGGGCATCGCCAGCTTCTAAGACTCCATCGGATGGCTCAGGCTGGGCAAGACTGCCCTGCGGCTGGACTTCCCAGCGGAGGTCCTGGGGCTGGAGTTGATGCAATGCATGGCGGCGCGGTGCCTTCGACAGTCGGGCGCCTACTCAGAGGCCTTCGCCCCGACGAGGTCGGAGGTCCAGGGCCTGAGGTCGGGCACGCGTTTTGCCAAAGTGGTTGCATATTTTATCCTGCTGAGAGTTGCCACAGCTCATGCGCAGCTATCACGCAGGTCGTGGGCGGTGGGCAACGACGCGTTCGTGCGACCAGGACGGCAAGAGCAGCTCGTCACCAGAGAATGCACTGTAAGGTCGTGAAGTGCGCGCGCACGGCGCGCAGGTGCAGGCTGACGGCACCACTGGAGCAGCAGAGTGCAGCAGCCGCGGGGGCAGATGCCCATCAGGTTCATTGAGTTTTCAGCCACAGAATCAGGCAGATGAGGACATTCCTATGCGACGCATCTAGCCCCCAGGGCGATGCGTCACGACGCTGCTGGACTTGCGTGGCCCCGGGCGCGATCCTGCATATCGGATGCCGCGGGAGTGCCTGCAGATGTGGATTCGGACATGGTTCACGCAGCGCGATGCGCAGCGGCATCGAGCGAACTTGGAGGCAGCTTGCCCAGGAGCTTCGCTCCACGAGCCCGCAGCTGCGCAGCCGCCACATACGAGGGCCGCAGGCTGCAGCGATTGCCTACCTCCTGCAAGAGAGATGGGAACCAGAGGGGAGGCCGACTGCCGTGTTCAGAGGGACGGTCGGAGATCCAGCACAACTGGCAGCTCAATCCAGAGGCTCTGACAGGTTGAAAGAACATTGATGTGCCCAAGGCCTTCTTGCAGGAGTGCGAGGGCGCCGTCATGCAGAGGTTGTGGCGTCAGGCCGCAACTCATTCTGACGGTGCTGGCATGGAGGGAAGGATCTGCAATCTCTCGTTCCGAGCACTTCTCCGTCAAATGGAGGAGGCGCCCAACGGCAGACAGCTGTCGGGCATCCTTTTGTCAGCGGCGGCAGGAGCAGCCTGGCCGCGAGAGCGCAGGTCTGAGAAATCCAGATTGCCAGTATCTCAAACGTGTGCCCGATGTCGTAGTGAGAGAGAGTTTTCGTTTCACCGCAGTTGGAGCTGTTCGAAGTTTGTTGATCATGACATGTACATATTATCAAATGAATATGCCCCTATGGGCCCACACACAGCACCCAGGTTGAGCCGTGGTTTTGGCATCGAGCCCTCTTGCCACAATCATGGGTCTCAGTTCCGCCCCCACAAGAGGAGGCTGTCTGGTGGAGCGAGGGCATAGGGGCGTTCGAAGATAACTGTTTCGGTCGCGGCTCGGTTTCGGCTCCTGTCTGTCTTTTCGGGGATGCCAGCGGGGGCGAAGATACCAGCGACCCTCGGTTCCGTAGAGCGGGCTGCGGCAAAGCACCATATTCGGATATTTCCGAGAATATGCAGCTGGTGGCGTCTGTGTGGAGGGGCTTTCCTGGACCCCAGCAGACTGTAGCCAGGGGTGAGCTTTACAGTTTCCTGTCTGCGCTGATCGGCGCCGATGGAGTTGTAATATATACCACAGATAGTTCTAGCGTTTGTTCGGGATGGTATTGTGGCCGAGCTTTCGCCCCTCACCTCAGGGCGCTCGGTCGCGGGGTTTCTGGCTTCTGATTCGGGGGATGCCTCCCCCCCTCCCTCGGGCATGCTCTCTGCAGGGCGCGGCTGTCCCCGGGGCCCTTGGCCTGCTCCTGGGGGGGGGGCACGTTTCGTCCGCTCCAGCGGGCGCAACACAGTGGCACCAAAGCGTGAGCGCGTGCATTCATTATCCCCCCCCCGCGGGATACCGAGTGCGCAGGGCCTACTCAGTTCGGAGCCGAGGCTGTGTGCCGTTTTTTGTGATGCCCATTCCTTTCAGGAATTCCCGCCTCAGGACCGGGACGCATCACGGACGGCCAGACGATCCAGGACATCGGCCTCTCCCCCCTCCCCTGCTTTAGCGAGGACCATCATAGGCCTCTGCCCCTCTGGCGGTGACCATCATAGGCGCCACCCCTCGGCAGCTACCATCATAAGGGTTGCCAGGGTCCCACTCCCATCAATACACCAATCCATGTAGCCGTCATTGGCGCTGGAGGGAGCGAGGCTATCCCTACGGTCCCTCGGCCAACGAAGACGGCCGTAGGGAGGGGTGCCAACGTACCTCCACAACTCAATCCTTCAAGACCTTAAGGCGCCAATTGCCACGATTCACTGTTTTCCTCCTCCCTCCTTCCTCCTTCCTCCTCCCTCCTCCCTCCTCCCTCCTCCCTCCTCCCTCCTCCTCCTCCTCCTCCTCCTCCTCCCCCTCCTCCTCCTCCTCCTCCTCCTCCTCCTCCTCCTCCTTCTCCTCTTCCTGGCCCCGGCCATGATGTCCAGCCACCCCCCTGGCGCCGATCCGAGAGACCCGCGCGGGGCTCCGAAAATCTCTGTCCATGCAACGCTTCGCCCCGCGAGGACATAACCAAACGGGCCACGTGGTGGTCGGCAGGTGTGGGACGTGGAGCCTCAAGGCGCCTCATCATCACCCCCCTTGAGGAAACTGAAGCATACCGATCTCCTCCACCTCCTCCTCCTCCTGCTCCTACTCCTCCTCCTGCTCCTGCTCCTCCTCCTCCTCCTCCTCCTCCTCCTCCTCCCTCCTCCTCCTCCCTCTCCTCCCTCTCCTCCCTCTCCTCCTCCCTCTCTCCTCCTCCTCCTCCTCCTCCTCCTCCTCCTCCTCCTCCTCCTCCTCCTCCTCCTCCTCCTACTCCCCCCGATCTCTCCCGGAGTACGTTCTGACTGGAACTTCGAGGCGAACCCAGCCGCTGCGACGAGGGGCCTCCTGGGAGCCCCGAAACGGCGACCCGGGAAGGCTATCAGTATCGGTACATCTTCCTGTTCTGAGTGGCGCGGCTCCTCGCACCCCTACCCTTCCCTCCTCTCCTTACTGCCTCCTCCTCCTCCTCCTCCTCCTCCACCTCCTCCTCCGCCTCCGCCTCCTCCTCCCCCCCCCTCTTCCTCCTCCTCCTCCTCCTCCTTCTTCTCCTCCTTCTCCTCCGTATCCTCTGTCTCCTACTCCTCCTCCTTCTCCTCCTTCTCCTCCTCCTCCTCCTCCTCCTCCGTCCGCCGTCCTCCGTCCTCCGTCCTCCGTCCTCCGTCTTCCGTCCTCCTCCTCTTCCTTCTCCTCCTCCTCCTCCTCCTCCTCCTCCTCGAACCCCTTCCCAGAAATGCGACTCATGATTCCCAACCATCCTGTGGTGTTGGGCCCTCGTCGTCGTCGTCCTCCTCCTCCTCCCTCCTCCCCTTCCTCCTCCTCCTCCTCATCGTCACCAGCAGCATCATCCCACCCATTTTGGCACACCCCTCACACGGTTCGTGGCCCCACATGGAGCTCCACCGAAGGCCCCAATGGCACAGGCCGCATGCGGGGACCGCACCCATTTTGGCACACCCCTCACACAGTTCGTGGCCCCACAGAGGCCGCATGCTGGGACAGCACCCATTTTGGCACACCCCTCACACAATTCGTGGCCCCACAGGGAGCTCCACCGAAGGCCCCAGTGGCACAGGCCGCATGCGAGGACCGACACCCATTTTGGCACACCCCTTACGCGGTTCGTGGCCCCACAGGGAGCTCCACTGAATGCCCCAGCTGCACAGGCCGCATGCAGGGACTGCCACCCATTCTGGCACACCCCTTACGCGGTTCGTGGCCCCACAGGGAGCTCCATCGAAGGCCCCAGTGGCACAGGCCGCATGCGGGGACCGCACCCATTTTGGCACCCCCCTCACACGGTTCGTGGCCCCACAGGGAGCTCCACCGAAGGTCCCAGTGGCACAGGCCGCATGCGGGGACCGCACCCAGTTTGACAAACCCCTCACACGGTTCGTGGCCCCACAGGGAGCTCCAACGATGGCCCCAGTGGCACAGGCCGCATGCGGGGACCGCACCCATTTTGGCACGCCCCTCACACGGTTCGTGGCCCCACAGGGAGCTCCACCGAAGGCCCCAGTGGCACAGGCCGCATGCGGGGACCGCATCCAGTTTTGGGACACCCCTCACACGGTTCGTGGCCCCACAGGGAGCTCCACCGAAGGCCCCAATGGCACAGGCCGCATGCGGGGACGACCACCCATGTGGCAAACCCCTCACACAGTTCGTGGCCCCACAGGGAGCTCCAACGATGGCCCCAGTGGCACAGGCCGCATGCGGGGACCGAACCCCTTTTCGGCACACCGCCACAGGGAGCTCCACCGAAGACCCCAATGGCACAGGCCGCATGCGGGGACCGCACCCATTTTGGCACACCCCTCACACGGTTCGTGTCCCCACAGGGGGCTCCACCGAAGGTCCCAATGGCATAGGCCGCATGCGGGGACCGCATCCCATTTTGGCAAACCCCTCACACGGTTCGTGGCCCCACAGGGAGCTCCAACGATGGCCCCAGTGGCACAGGCCGCATGCGGGGACCGCACCCCTTTTGGCACGCCCCTCACACTGTTCGTGGCCCCACAGGGAGCTCCACCGATGGCCCCAGTGGCACAGGCCGCATGCGGGGACCGCATCCCATTTTGGCACACCCCTTACGCGGTTCTTCGTGGCCCCACAGGGAGCTCCAACGATGGCCCCAGTGGCACAGGCCGCATGCGGGGACCACCACCCATTTGGCACGCACCTCACACGATTCGTGGCCCCACAGGGAGCTCCACCGAAGGCCCCAATGGCACAGGCCGAATGCGGGGACCGCCACCCCTTTTGGCACGCCCCTCACACTGTTCGTGGCCCCACAGGGAGCTCCACCGAAGGCCCCAGCGGCACAGGCCGCATGCGGGGACCGCACCCATTTTGGTACATCCCTTACGCAGTTCGTGGCCCCACAGGGAGCTCCACCGAAAGCGGTACCCACATGGTTGGGTTGGGTGATTCGTCAAGCTAATTTTGCACAATTCGCGGAACCCAGAAGTCCTGACCTTTTCCACACGACCCGTTTCTCATCCTGAATCGTCTTTCGGCGGTCCAGTAGGGCCCCGCGAAGGCCGAGAACGGCGAAAAACTGCCGCCCCGACTGTTTCACGAGGCGATCCTGTCTGGGTCGTCCTCCTCCTCTGAACTCCCCTTGGCCGCCCCCAGAATGTTTCGATCGACGAAGGAGGAGGAGGAGGAGGAGGAGGAGAAGGAGGAGGAGGAGGAGGAGGAAACGGAGACGAAGGAGGAGGAGGAGGAGGAGGAGGAGGAAATTTGCCGCCCCAGCGGCACCTGCCACCACCGCGGCGCCCGGGAGCAAGCGCCGCGCCGCCGCGGCGCCGCCCCGCTGGCCGGGCTCCTGAATGCGCAGTCGGACGAGCTCCGCCTCCTGTCGGGCGGCGCGCGGGGCAGGAAAGCAGCCAGAGGAGGGGGATGAAGAGGAGGAGGAGGAGGAGGAGGAGGAGGAGGAGGAGGAGGAGGAGGAGGCGGAGGAGGAGGAGGAGGAGGAGGGGGAGGAGGGGGAGGAGGAGGAGGAGAAGGAGGAGGAGGAGGAGGAGGAGGAGGGGGAGCAGGAGGAGGAGGAGGAAAGCGACGACCTCCTTCACGCTGCGCTGATGCGCTCGCGTGGCGGCAGGGCTTGCCGGGGGCAGCTTAATCTACGGAGCGCCCTGGGTGCATAATGCACCAGCAAGCAGCTGTGGTCATAGGAGCCAAGATCACACCAGAGACAATCCCCATCGGTGGATGTTTGATTTTGATCGATAGTACCTCAATCGGCGTTCCTCCAGCCCTCATCTAGCTCGAACATGATGTCTAGTCCCGTCATATTATTGCATGTTATGTCATGGTCTATGAAAATGTATAGATCTTGCTTGTTGTGTTCTCTCTCTCTCTCTTGTTTTCTACATCTCTGTCTCGCTCCATACACATTGATATGCGTATATGAGTACACGTTTACATCTATTTACACACATACTAGAACATACGCACACACCTATACATATATACATGTACAGGTATGCACATACACATACGCATACTAGAACCACGCGCGCGCTTCGCTCGCGCTGAGGTTCGAGCAAACTCTAGTTGTAGTCTACAGAGTTGGGCATAGGAGGGCATCTTTTGTCACACGGATCGTGCCCCTCAGGGAGCTCCACCTGCGTTCCCAGAGACAGGCTTGGCTTAGCGTCCCCCCGCCCATGTCGGCACACCCCTCACTGGGATCGCGCCTCACAGGGAGCTCCACCTACGTCCCCAGAGACAAGGTTCGCATAGTGGCACGCCCCTCACGCGGATCGTGCCCCGCAAGTAACTGCATCTGCGGCACCAAAGGGACACCGTTTTTGCCTCATGACGTCGACCCGCTCACTTCGGCACGCCTCTCACCCAGATCGTGGCCCGCAAGGAGTTCCACGGACGGCCCCAACCATCCCGCCTACTCCGGCATGCCTCTCACGCACGGATCCTGGCCCACGATGACCTCCGCCTACGGCCCCAGAGAGGCAAGGTGCGCACTGCGCTCCCCCCCCCCCAGCCATTGCGGCACACCCCATCACGCGGATCGTACTCACAAGGAGCACTACCTGAAGGCCCAGAGACAAGGCTCGTACAGCGCCCCCCCGCCCATGCCGGCACACCTGTCACGTGAATCATGCTCCCCAAAGGAGCTCCACCTATGGCATCCAGGGGCAGCTTCGCATCGCATGGAGTCGCCCCGCCCATTGCGGAACATGCCTGGCACGGGTCGTGCCCAGAGGAGGTCCACCTGCGGCCTCAGCAGGCGTGTTCGCGCGGCCCTTCACGCGGATCGTGCCCCACAAGAAGTTCAGCGTACCCGTGCACGCGTGTTCCGCAGCAGCCATCTTTCCGCATTGCCCCGCGGCGCGCAGTGTAGGAAGAGAGACACGCGCCCTGCACTACACATTACTGCGTAGGCATGGGTCCGTCGCGAAACCAATTGCTTGCTTATGTATGGCCTTCGGCCCATACCGCCACAAGTACTGTGCCTGAGTTTTGGGCCAGAGGATTCTTGGATATACACCTGTAATTCGGGGTCGTTCGGCATGCTTCTCGGGCCCCTCGTGGAGCGAGTTTTGAAGCTTCTCGTCGCCTCATGTGGGCCCTGTGGGGGCCTCTTAGACTCTTCTGGGACCCGTGGGGGCCTCTTGGGTCGCTGCTGCGGCCTCGGGGCGCACTCGTGGCGGAGGGCTCGAAATGTCAGTTGGAGTTCCCCCTCTTGGACTCCTTGGGGCGCTCTTGGGCCGTCTTGGACGCCTCTTGGACCGTCTTGGGGCTCTCTTGGGCCGTCCTGGGACCCTCTTGGAGGCCTCTTGGGATGTCGTGGGGCGATCTGTGGGGCCTCTTGCGTCGTTTGGACGCTGTCAAGACCCCAAGCGCGAGTATGCAAAACATGGAATCTTTCCTCAGGGAACGACGCAGGTTTGGCCTCCGGTCAAATGGAGAGCCACTGAGAGTGGTGCTAATTGGCGCGAGCCCTGCACGGAAATCTCAGAAGCCCTGGACAACGGAGAGCCACTAAAAATGGTGCACAGTGGCGCGGGCTTCGCACAAAGGTATCAGAAGTCCTGTACAACAGACAGCCACTGACAATTGTGCGAACTGGCGCGAGCCCTGCAGAGATGTCTCGGAACGGACAGAGCGGGAACCGACGGAACACCGCCCGAGACATCCAATAAACTCGCTGTCGATGTGGCTCTCGGAGTCGCCACCATCGCCAGCCTGGACGAGTTGCGGTCCCGAGAGAAGCGGGAACTGCCCTGTCCGCCCCCTCCCCGCCTCCCCCGTTACCCTTCGTCTCCTCCAACCCTCGCTTCCCCGCCAGCTCCCGCGCGCGCTCCCCCTCCGTGGACGCGATGGCTCGAAAAGTGGATCGTGGCGATTCTTACCCGGAGCAGCTTACCTCGAGGGCGTCCCAAGCGAAGCTGGTCAGACTATCTCTCGCGCAGCATCTGACGACGTCTCGGAAGGAGCGGCCTGGACCGCCACAGATCAGGGCATCTCTGAGCCCAGAGTTGCGAGGGTGTCTCAGGCGAAACTGGCCGGAAAATGTCACGCGGCGTCTCCAAGCCCAGAGTTGCGAGAATGTCTCTGGCGAAAGTGGCTGGACCACCTCGCGCGCTGCATCTCCGAGCCCACCTGTTTCAAAGCGAAACTGACTGGACCACCTCGCGCGCTGCATCTCCGAACCCAGAGATGCGGGGACGCCGGCATCTCCGAGCCCAAAATTGCGACAATGCTTCAAGCCCAACTGGCCGGACCACCTCAGTTCAGGGCATCTCCGAATCCAGGGATGCGAGGACGTCTCTGGCGAAACTGGCAGAACCACCCCCGATGTTGGCGGATGTCTCTGAGCGCTGGCCCCTTGGCAAGAAATGGCTTCTACCGCAACGGGACCCCGGTCGGCACAGCTGGTTGGGGAAGCGCGGTACAGGAACGGGAGCGGGAGGGGGAGACGAGAGACGAGGAACAGACAGGAGGAGAAGGGCCGACGAGGAGGCGACATTTCCAGCTTGGCTCCCTGGCTGTGCCCTGCTTTTGATTTTTGATGGCATGCATGATAATGACATGCGCACGTGCTGGCAAGACAACGCCAACGTGGACCAAACAACCCCCTGGACAACCCCGCAAGGATCCGGACCACCCCACTGGAGAACGCCCTTGGACAAGCCTCACCAGGATTTTCTCCCATCAGATATAGTAGCAGGCAGACTTTGACCCATCGGCTTCACTGCGCTACGATCGTGATGCGCTGACATCAGGGTGCACGTCGCAGTGAGTGACCATTAGCAGGAGAAGCGGCGGAGGGAACCAAAGCCGAGGATGCTGCTGACGACAAGATCGCGGCGTGCCAGCCGCCCTCGAGCACGGGCGACCTCGAGGGTCGCGCTGAGCAGGGAAGGCAGCGGCAACCACCACGTCGCCGAAGACACCCCGCCCCGAGAGTGCACGTCGCGAGAGCGGGGGCAAGACATACTCGGGACACTGCAGGCTGTCCGAGTGGCCTCCAGAGCAGTTCTGAGCGGCGGGCGGGAGGCCAGAAGGCCCCAGAAGGGTCAACAATGTCGTGGACGAAAAGGTGGAGGAATCCAGAAGGGTGTCCCAGCCCGGGCCCTGGGCCCCGGGTACCCCAGACTAGATCTCTCTATCTCTCTCTCTCTCTCTATATATATATGTATCCATGTAGCTCGCCCCCCCCCCCAGTATCATACCTTTTCGCTTTCGCTCCAAACTCCAATCGTCAATCTCCTCCTCTTCATCCTCCTCCTTCTCCTCCTGGCCCGTCTGATGTGCTGGAGAGGGAACCTGAAAAGGCTCCCTGGCCAGTGGCGGGAGGGGAAACCAGCAAGAGGAGCAGGAAGGCGGAGGAGGAGGAGGAGAGAATTGAATCTGGCGCTGAACCCTTCGGGGCTCGTGCCACTGGCGCTGTCCCCTCGTCGTGGTCAGAGCCTTCTTTGATGTATGTGATGGCCTCTTGGGATGCCTCACAGCAGTATTGAGCGATAGATTGAGCTATCGACCGAACAGGGAAACTGACAAGTTTTCATTTTCGGTCATGGACATGCAAACTGACAAGTTTCTATGTTCGGTACGGGGAGGGAAACTGAAACGTGTTCCTGCCCCGTCGGCAGAGGGGAACTGAAAAGTTTCCCTCTGCCGTTCCAGGCTCACTGGAGAAGGAAACTGAAAAGTTCCCTTGTTCAGTTACGGGAGCGGGAAACTGAAAAGTTTCTCGCTCCCGCTCTCGCTTGCAAATCGCTGAAGAAGGAAACTGAAAAGTTGTCTTGTTCGGCTACGGGAGCGGGAAACTGAAAAGTTTCTCTGTCCCGTCTCCAAATCACTGGAGAAGGAAACTGAGAAGTTGTCTTGTTCAGTTACGGGAGAGGGAAACTGAAAAGTTTCTCTGCCCCGTCTCCAAATCACTGGAGAAGGAAACTGAAAGGTTCCCTTGTTCATTTATGGGAGAGGGGAACTGACAAGTTTCTCTGCCCCGTCTGAAACAAGACGGAGGGGGATTGTTCAATCAGCCCACTCACACAGAAAACCTCGTCTTGGTAATAAAGGGCCACTAACGCATTTTTTTCTTGAGGCCGACTCCCGCGAAGGCTCACATGTATCGTCTTGGAGACCGACTCCCGCGAAGGCTCACAGGTATCGTCTTGGAACCCTTCGGGGCTCGTGCCGCGGGGCTTATTGATGCATGCATTGTTCGTATCATCCCAGAGCACCGTTTTCCAGCTTTTCCCGCTTGTCCCAGAGACTGCCCATTGAAAAACAATATGTTTCCCAGCTTTTCCAACTTTTCCAGCTTTTCCCAGAAACTAAACCATTGAAAAACCTAATGTTTTCCAGCTTGTCCAGCTTTTCCCAGAGACTACCCAATTGAACAACCATGTGTTTTCCAGCTTTTCCAGCTTTTCCCAGAAACTACACCATGGAAAAAAACATGTGCTTTCCAGCGTTCCCAGCTTTTCCCAGAGACTACCACATTGAAAAACCATGTGTTTTGCAGCTGTTCCAGCTTTTCCAACTTTTCCAACTTTTCCCAGAGACGGCATGATTGAACAACCCTGTGTTTTCCAGCTTTTCCAGTTGCTCCCAGAGACTACACCATGGAACAACCGTGTGTTTTCCAGCTGTTCCAGCTTTTCCCGAGGCCTTCAATGGTGTCGTCTTTGGGAAAAGCTGGAAAACATATGGTTGTTCCATGGTGTAACCTCAGGAAGGCATTAAGAAACCCCCTTGGTTATTCTTAGCACCCGGTTTTCTCAATATTCCAGGCGGGCAGTTTTAGCCGAACGATACACTTAGCACCCGCCGCACACAGAAAACAAAATCCACCATCGGCGGCCGCCCCACTAACGCCAAGAGAGGGTGTCGTGACGAATGTCAAGGATTTAGCCCAGATCGGACGACGACGACGACGACGACGACGAGGAGGAGGAGGAGGAGGAGGAGGCTTGGCAGGAGCAAATCTGCGCTTGGCAGGCCTTAGCTAGGCCCCGAGTCCCCTCAGCCAGGTCTTCCGGTGCGGCCATAACGCTCCAGGGTGCGGGGGCGTTATAATCCACCGGAAAGGGGGGGGGGGTTCTTAATGCCTTCCTGAGGTTAGTCTCTGGGAAAAACTGGAAAAGCTGGAAAACATATACTTGTTCAATGTAGCAGTCTCTGGGAAAAGCTGGAAAAGCTAGAACAACTGGAAAACACATGGTTTTTCAATTGGGTAGTCTCTGGGAAAAGCTGGAAAAGCTGAAAACACATGGTTTTTCCATGGGGTAATCTCTGGGAAAAGCTGGAAAACACATGGTTTTTCAATGGGGTAGTCTCTGGGAAAAGCTAGAAGAGCTGGAAAACATAAGGTTTTTCAATGGGGTGCTGGAAAACACATGGTTTTTCCATTGTGTAGTCTCTGGGAAAAGCTGGAAAAACTGGAAAAACTGTGAAAAAATAGATAATTGTTTAATTTGGTAGTTTCTGGGAAAGCTGGGAAAGCTGGAAAAGCTGGAAACACACATGGTTTTTCAATGGTGTAGTCTCTGGGATAAGCTGCACAAGCTGGACAAGCTGAAAAACATATGCTTTTGGAGAGAGAGAGAGAGAGAGAGAGAGATGAGAGAGAGAGAGAGAGAGACAGAGAGAGAGAGAGACAGAGAGAGTGAGAGAGACAGAGAGAGAAAGGTATGATACTGGGGAGGGGGGGCGTCCATATATATATATATATATATATATATATATATATGTATATATATATATATATATATACATACATACATACGTAGCACCCCGCAGATGCGGATAAGAGTGAGGAGGAGGTGGGGATGTCGGCAGTTTGCGAGACTCTGGAGAAGCCCGCCGCAGGCGCCAAAGTTTGCCAAATTATACAACGAGCCCGCAGCAGGCGCCGATTTTTTCGTTACGCCAATGTGGATAGGTCGCGGTGGGTCGCAAACTGGTCGCTGTTGGGTCGCGGGTGTAGAGGGCAGAAAATCCACCCCATAAATCGCCAGCCCAACGGGCCAGAGGCGTGCTAAGATCTCCAATAACTACTTAACAATATTTCTAGTTCGCGCGCGCGGGGCGGCCCCTGGGGGGCCCCGGACGAAAAGTACCCCGGCTGACCCCCGGCTGACCCCTGGCTGGGTCCCGGGCGATCCCCAGGGGGGAGGCTATTTTTCGCCACCCCTCACGAGGATCGTGGCCTCCGAGGGGGGGGGCTGCAATCGACTACCCCCCCTACCGCCCCAAGGGGCCCCCGAGAGCCCCTCAAGAGGCCCCAGGGGAGCCCAATACGCCGCCAAGGAGCCCCAAGACGATCCCCAGAAGCCCCCAAGAAGCCCCCAAGACGGCCCCAAGAGGCCCCAAATGGCGCTCCAGGGCCGGCGGAATGAGCGAAGCGATTAAATAATCACACCGACAAGCGAAGCCGTTTAGTAAACGCACACAAAGAATGAATCGAACAGGGCAAGGCTGTTTAGTAAACGCCCAGGGCCGTTTAGTAAATGTCAGTTGTCGGGTCCGGGTGTTGTCTCCTCCCTTGAGGGTGGGTCGCGGGGTGGGTCGCTGGGTGGGTCGCGGGGTGGGTCGCGGGTGGGTCGCGGGGTGGGTCGCGGGTGGGTGGCGGGTGGGTCGCGGGGTGGGTCGCGAAGGGGTCGCGGGTTGGTCGCGGGTGGGTCGCGGGGTGGGTCGCGGGGTGGGTCGCGGGGTGGGTCGCGGGGTGGGTCGCGGGGTGGGTCGCGGGGTGGGTCGCGGGTGGGACGACGACAACAAACAACAACAACAACAACAACAACAACAACAACAACAACAACAACAACAACAACAACAACAACAACAACAACAACAACAACAATTACTTTACCCGAACACTCCGTTCTCACCAGTGCCAGGGTTTTCATACGACGCCAGCCAATACCCCCACTTTGTGGGGGGGCCGGTTCAAGCTCTACCAAATTTCCAAACGACTCTTCGCCACCACCCACACCCAGCTTCCCGCCCTATGACGTTCGGACACTTCACTTCGTGGCCTGCGGACGACCGTGGCTACTACACTGGCGCATGGGTACAGTGACTTGTTGTGGTAACATTTTCTGGACGCTAGCTTAGTATACGACTTTTCCCCCTGTTCCAACACTGGACACCTGTACTGGTTTTTGGTGGTAACGTGGTGGTAACGTGTTCCTGATCAGTGATTTTGTTCGATGACGTGGTGACACACGGACTTGTTGTGGTAACGTGCCGACGACGACGACGACGACGACGACGCGACGCGCGCATGTGTCCCGCATGGTATGTTTTGCAAGGGATTGTGGCCCCTGGCAGGCGCGCGAACGCCGTTGAAAGAGCTTGCGAAAACAGCTCGCGCGAGCTCTATAACATAAATGTTGGAAAACCATTGGTTTTTAAGGATTCGGACAGCGCGCGCGGGTAGAATTTTTGAAAATTCGTACAGATGTTTTTCGAGAACCTACGGTGCGATTCGTATGATTTTATGTTGCGCGGTGCTAAAATTCCTAAGAAACCCAATGATGTTTGAAGATTTCGGCGTGCGCGCGCGAAGAAAAAACGAATGTGTCCCACATGGTATTATTTGACAGGGATGAAGTTCGAAGCACGTGAAAAAAGTTGCTCGCAAGAGCCCGTTTGACAGAAATGTTGAAAAAGTATTGGGTTTCCTAAGAAATCCGCAAGAGCGCGCGGGGTGAGTTTTTGAAACCCTTTTTTTGAAAAACCATTGGGTTTTTTCATGCTTTTATATGAAAATCGTTACGAAGACTAAGGTTTTGGAAGGATTTCGTCTTGCGCGCGCGAATGTGCACTTCGTGTCATTTTTTGCAAGGGATTCTTGAAGTTTGGTCATGTTAGAACAAGAAATGTCCACTTTGCCTTATTTTTTGCAAGGGAAAACCGGACGTAACAAAACAACCGGATCTGGACACCCCGTTTTGCCTGAGACTTCCTCACGAAAATGATGAAAATGTGGCTGCGGCCTAGGCGCGGCGAGGGGGCCGCGCACCAGGGGCCCCAACAATAATTATTCTTTAGAATAAATAATGTTCAACAACAACAACAACACCAACAACAACAACAACAACAGCAACAACAACAACAACAATAATAATAATAACAACAACCACAACAACAACAGCAACAACAACAACAATGCAACAAGCATAATTCTCAACACGAACTCCCTATTCAGCCACGCACCCATGGACAATGAATGGCCGTTCGGCCCCCTCACTCCGATATATGTATATATATATGTATACAGCAGATTATACACATACATCTGTGTATACGAATGTATGTATTAGCATGCATGCATGCATGCATGCATGCGTACAGACAGACAGACAGACAGACAGGCAGACAGACAGACAGACACGGACAGACACAGACAGACACAGATGTATACAGATATGCGTACACACATGCCCATATATATACATGCATGTATGCATAAATGCATGCATGCACAACTACACATATACATATACATAGACGTATACATGTACGTCTAAATGTATATACATACCTACATACATACATGCATTCGTACATACGTGCATGCGTGCATGCATGCATGCATGCATACGTACACACACATACACACAAACACACACGCATGCATACATACATACATGCATGCATACATACATACATACACCCATCCATACATGTATGCATACATACATAGTCACATACATGTATGCAGGCAGGCGTGTGTACATGTATGCATAAGCGCATATATATATATATAAAAACATACATACAGGCATACATGCACGCATACATACATACAGAACTGCAAACATAGGTACACACATACACATACCTACATTCATACGTACACCCATGCATGCATGCATCCGTATACATATACACCTACATATACATACACATGATCATGCACCGATGCGTACACCAAAACATACATATGCATCCATACAAACATACATACATACAACAATACACACATGCATGCATGCATACATACATGCATCCACGCACGTGCATACATACACAGACATACACACATGCATGCATGAATCCATGCATACATACATGCGTGCAGGCATGCACACATACACAAATAATATATATATATATATATATATATATATATTTATATATATATATATATATTCATACACGCACGTTATCACACACAATTCAACGGCGGACATATATACACACGTCTGCATTTGTGCATACATATATGCACATATATTCAAACGGATATGCATGTGTGTTGGTATATTCTAACATATAGATATGTAGAACTGTATACATATACACTGTATAGGTATACTAGAACCATCGCGCGCGCTTCGCGCGCGCTCAGGTTCTAGTAGGCCCCAGGCCTTGACGAATTCACTGCTCCACTGAAATAGTGGACCACAGTCCACGCATGCCAATCTGCTTTCCGAAAGGCCTTCGAGGGAAATAGTTGTGTAGGGGGGCGGAGGCCGTATGAATCGGGTTCACAGAAGGCCTTCTGGAGCATGGGTTTGGGGGGCGTCTTGGGGAGCCTGTTGGGGCGTGCCGTCGTCGTCGTCGTAATGTCGTCGTCGCCTGTTGGGGCGCGCCGTCGTCGTCGTCGTCGTCGTCGTCGTCGTCGTCGTCGTCGTCGTCGTCGTCGTCGTCGTTGTCGTCGACTTCGTCGTTTCGTCGTCGTCGTCGGCTCAAGAGGGCACTTGGGGCAATGCGAAACGATCTGTGGAGGGCCGCGAGAAGACGATCAGTCATGTTCCCAATCAACATCCCAGACAGCTCTCCTGCAGCATGATGGTACTTCGAAGCATCTGGAGACTCGCGGGCCCTTGATGAACCATGTCCCCGGAAGGCTTTCTGGGGACATGGTTTGTTGGGGTGTGTTGGGGGGTCTCTTGGGCGTTCCCTGGGGGCCCCTTGGGGGCCTCCAGGAACTCTCGGGCCCATGATGAACCATGTCCCCGGAAGGTTTTCTGGGGACATGATTTCTTGGGGTGTGTTGGGGGGCCTCTTGGGCGTTCCCTGGGAGCCCCTTAAATTTGGGGTCTCTTGGGGCTTCCTGGGGGTCTCTTGAGCGCTTCACGGGGCTTCGTGGGAGCCTCTTGGTGGCCTCCGGGGGCCTACAGGCGGCCTCTAGGGCCAGAGACCTCGAAATATCGGTTGGCGGTCCCCCTCTGGGCTCTCTCTTGGGGAGCTCTTGGGGCACAGTTGGGTTGTCTGGGGAGCCTCCTGGGCCGTCTTGGGGCCCTCTTCGGGGCCTCGTGGCCCGTCTTGGAGCGATCTGAAGGGCCTCCGAGCGAGGCCGTGAGGGAGCGCTGGGAAGCGGGGAAAGCGAGAACGCCTAAATCCTTCAAAAACCATACGAAAATTGGTGAATCTTGCCTCCCAAGGCCCTCTTGAGGGCAGTTTGGGCGTCTTCGGGGCCTCTTGGGACCGTCTAGGGCCCTCTCGGGACCTCCATTAGCCTGTCGTCGCCTGCTTCGGGCGGGCCCGACCTGAGCCCTGAGCCCAAAGTGGCTCGGCCGTCGCCATGGTCGTGGCCGTCGTCGTCCTTTGCCGATCGGCGGCGTCAACTGGTGTCATCGACGTCGATCGTCGTCATCGTCGGTCGTCGCCGTCGACGACCGTCGTCGTCATCGTCAATCACCGTCGCCGACCACCGTCGCCGCTCGTCGATCGCCCTGGAGACTTCCCCCCACTCCTCCTCCCCTCCTCCTCCTCCTCCTCCTCCTCCTCCTCCTCCTCCTCCTCCTTCCCCTCTTCCTCTTCCTTCTCCTCCTCCTTCGAGCTCTCCGTCTCCTCCGCGCGGAATAACTCAAACAACATGTCGCGCAAATGACGAACTGTGGCCCTCCGGGCCATTTTGAGTGTCCTCTGAGGGCCCTTTTGGGGCCGTCCTGGGGCCCTCTTGGGCGCCCTAGGAACCCGGAAATCATGTTCCTGGAGAAGCTTCTGGGAACATGGTTTCGAACGGGGCCCTCTTGGGCCTCACTGAGGCCGTCTTGGGGGCCTCCTGGGCCGGCTTCGGGGCCTCTCGGGCCGTCTTGGGGGGTTCCGTGAGCCCCACGGGACGACCCTTTCGGGTCGTCTTGGGCCCTCTTGGGTCTCTCTTGGGCTGTCTTGGGGCTCCTCGGGGGCGTCTGGGGCACTGTGAAGACGAAGCAAGCGAGCATGCTGTTTTACAGAGGGAATGGGCAGATTTTTGCCTCTTGAAGGCCCTCTTGGGGCCCTCGTCGGCCATCTTCAAGCCATCTCGGGCCCTCTGGGGCCTCGCTGAGGCTGTCTTGTGGGCCTCTTGGGCGCCCTGGGAACCTGGAAAGCATGTTCCCGGAGAGGCTTCCGGGAACATGATTTCGAACGAGGCCCGCTTGGGCCTCCCTGAGGCCGTTTTGGGGCCTCCTGGGCCGGCTCGGGGTGTTCCGTGAGCCCCACAGGACGACCCTTTCGGGCCGGGCGTCTGGGGCACTGTGAAGACGAAGCAAGCGAGCACGCTGAAAATGTACGTTTTACGAGGGGAATGGGCCGATGTTTGCCTCTTGAAGGCCCTCTTGTCTCGGGCCCTCTGGGGCCTCGCTGAGGCTGTCTTGTGGGCCTCTTGGGCGCCCTGGGAACCCGGAAAGCATGTTCCCGGAGAGGCTTCCGGGAGCATGATTTCGAACGAGGCCCCTCTAGGCCTCCCTAAAGCCGTCTTGGGGGCCTCCCGGGCCGGCTTCGGGGCCTCTTGGGCCGTCTCGGGGGGGCCCGTGAACCCCACAGGACGACCCTTTCGGGCCGTCTTGGGCCCTCTTGGGTCCCTCTTGGGATGTCTTGGGGCTCCTCGGGGGCGTCTGGGGCACTGTGAAGCGAGAGTGCTGAAAATGTACGTTTTACGAGGGGAATGGGCCGATGTTTGCCTCTTGAAGGCCCTCGTGGGGCCCTCGTCGGCCATCTTCAAGCCATCTCGGGTCCTCTTGGGGCGCTCGTGGGCGTCTTCGGGGCAACTTGAAGCTTTCTTGACCATCTGTGCTGCCCGCGTGGCCTGTCGCAGGCAATTTGGAAGCGGCCCGGGGCAGTCCTGGGAGGTCTGTGACGTACCCCCCAAAGGTCCGGGGGGGCGCCCATGGGGGATGATGGTACCGGTTTTGCCCCCCCCCGGCCTAATCCGATATATATATATATATATATACACATATATATATATATATATATATATATATATATATATTTAAAAGATATATATATATACATATATATATATACATACATACATATATATATATACACATATATATACACATGTATATTGGGGGGCTCGTGGGGCCTCCTGAAAGCCTCTCAGGGTGGACGGCTCGGAGTTTCGGCTCGCGTCGCCCATCTTGGACCCCTCCTGGGGCCGTCCTGGGGTCCTCTCGGGCCGCCTTGGGTGCCCTTGCGCCGTCTTGGGACCCTCCTTGGGCCGTCTTGGGGCCGTCTTCGAGGCCTCTGGTGCTGCCTTGGAGCGGACAGTGTGCCTTGTCACGTGTGCGAGAAGATGGAAATGAACGCTGCCCGGGTCTGGCGGGCCGCGCTTGAATATACGTGCGCGCTGCCTGGATCTGGACCTGCCGGGCCATGCCCAAAAAGAAATGCTGATGCGCGCCGCCCGGATCTGCCGGGCCACGCCCAGGAGAGCACAACGGAAAATGCGCGCCGCCCGGATCTGCCGGGTCACGCGTGGGGGAAGGAGAACTGAGATGGCAGCTGTGGGCTCGGAGGAGTCTGCATGAGGCAGGAGGCAAGAGGCAGGAAGAGGGAGCAGGAGGGAAGCGGCATGGAGGCGGAGAAGGAAAAAGGTCTCCGGTTAGAACAGCAAGGCGTGCGCACTGGGGAAAAACAAAGTCCGCACTGTGGCGACCTTTGCTGGAACTGGCGCGCGCTGCCCGACGGGCCAGCTTTCACAAGCCAACAAAAACAAATGCGGCGACTGCATCTAAGATTGGGCCAAGTGGTGATGAACTAGGAGACGGGACCGCTAACCATCTCGGCGCCGTTAGCCTCATCCCTCGCCAAGTTCGCTTGCGGCGACCTCGCTCCGTTCAGTCCACGCTGCTTACCACGGGAAGGGTATCCAGGTTTTCATTACCCAGGTTTTCATTACCCTCGGCAGCCGCGTCCCTGGGCTTCCCATCGATCTCCACGGCGTTCTTGTCCGCGCCGCGATCGGCGTCTGCCTCGCCGCCGCTGCTCTCGGGGATGCCGTCGGCCCCCGCACCCTGTCGGTCGCCCATGTCGAGCTGGCCACGAACGGCGAAGACCCCGGCGACGCCAAACGCAAGCAGCATCACCACGTAGCAGGTGCTGATCAGGCCCGTCACGGCGTCGACGTCCTCGCCGCCGTTGTCCGTGCCGACGAGCCTGGTAGCCGCGAGCAGAATGACGAGCAGCAGCGCGGTCTGCAGCGCGTCCAGCACGTTCACCACCGGCGCCCTCCACGGCCAAACCAGGCACAGGGCCACCAGGTACACCACCATCACCACCGACAGCAGCAGCAGCTGCGTGAACGGGTTCGGCAGCAGCGTGATGATGCTCACCGCCGTGGACCGCGCCAGAAAGCACAGGCCCCAGTAGTAGGCGTGGGCCTCGAAGCGGAACAGGACGAACTTGATGGCCTGCAGATGCTTGACCATGTCGGTGTCACGCCACGCGGGCGACTTCTTCACGGAGAACACGTACAGCGCGATGAACAGGAAGCAGGGCAGGAGGCCGAAGACCGCAAACACGACGAGCCCGGCGTACGTCCCGCTCGAGGTGTCGATGTCCGGGCTGCTCAGCATGCTGCTGCGGTCGCCGATGCCCGGGTGCGCGAAGGTGCGGAAGGGCCCGACCACGGTGAGGATGATTGTGATGAATGCCGCCTGGAAGAAGTTGCACACGGTGTTGAACGTCTTCGAAGATTCCCACTGCCACCGCTCAGGCAACAACTTGCTCAGCGCGCACAGCACGCCGAACACCGCAAACAGGAACCAGGGCAGCCCAACCTTCAGCGCATAGCTTGCGATCACGGAGGAGCCCAGGGTGCACTCCGGTCTGAGCGCCCTGAGGTCCAACGCGAACAGCCGTGTCCCGGCAAAGAGCCCGCCAAGGCCGTCCGGGTACGAGATTGCCAACGATGCCAACGCCGCGCACGACTGCATCGTCATCACAAACGTCCCGGCGCACATCGCCAAGACCATGAGAGGCGACAACTGGCGGTTCAGCGGTCCGTTGATGAAGTAGTAGCTGGCCACCACCGCGGTAATGCCCGCCAGGACCGCAAGGACCAGAATGGCTGGCTCCCACCCGTCGCACTCCGCGCAGGGGCCGTCGATTGTGGCGTACGAGCCTTCGGCACATTTCGCGCACGCGATGCCTTCGCGGCCGTCGTCGCAGGAGTCGGCGGGCCCGCCGGGGCAAGGACTCACGTATCCCTCCTGACTCAGCTGCTGAATGCCAAGTCCATCGCACAGGTAGATGTTCAGCGCCAGCTTGTCCGAGGCCGAGCCCGCAGAGCTCTGGTAGCCCGCCGCCAGGTAGTAACCCTGGGCGACGGCCATGTTCGGTCGCGACACTGGGACGATGTTCACCTGGCTTGCGTCCGGCTCCACGTATCCGTGCAGCGCGTGGTTCTCTCCCAGAGCGTCGTAGAAGGACGAACCTAGTGGGCACTCGAAACCTTCGGGGCACGTCTGGCAGATGGCCAGATCGTCCTTGGTCGCCACATCCACCAGAGACCCGCTGGCATCCGCGACCGTCAGCATGGGCGCGTCTGGATCCATGGTCCCCTCGAGGCATAGGCAGCTGGCAAGCAGCGAAGCAGACTTCTCGAAGGTGGTCCGACCCGCTGGGCAGGCCTCGCACGAGGTCCGCCCCGCCGCGGTCTGCACCTGCCCAATCGGGCACGCGGCACACGAGGCCATCCCCGCCAAGCCTGCGAACTCGCCGGGCGGACACGGCGAGCAAGACGCGGAGCCTGGCGTGCCCGCGGCGGACCCCGCAGGGCATGGCTCGCAGGTGGGCTGCCCGCTCTGATTCTGGAATTTCCCCAGCGCGCACGCGTCGCACTGATCCGCGCACCCGCCGCTCTCGCAAGATGTGCCCGGCGGGCAGGCCAACTCGGAGTCCTGCCCTGCCAGTGGCTGGTAGTAGCCGGGGCTGGTGGCCTTGCAGCTGCTGACGTCGGGGTCCAGATACTGCCCTGGCGGGCACACCGGAGGCATGCCCAGCAACATGCTGTCGTTTCGGGGGTAGCCCAGCACCGTCCCGGTCCCGAACTTGACGCCCGCGGCGGCAGCACCACGCTCCACGAGCAGTGGCGTCTCGGAGGAGCTCGCGGTGTACATGTCCCACGTGGGGTGACCGATCAGCTCTGCGGCGTTTCCCGGCGCTGTCCGGTAGTTGACCACGGAGAAGTGGGAGCTGCGCTCCTGCCGCATGCCGTCGCGCCACTCGAACCCGATGGGCCCACCCGAGCCAAGACAAGTCCCGTAGAATTCCTTCACCGGGGTGTCGGCCAGGCCGTCGCCGTCCTTGTCGAGGCTCACGTTCTCGCCATCGGCGTCTACGCCCTGGGTCAGGATGTGCAACATCGCCATCAGCTTCTCTGGGGTCACCGAGTCCTTGTCGAAGCCCTGGGAGTGGTTCGCCTTGTGCAGGCGCACCCCAATGTCGAACGCGGCCGCGTAGGACACCACCGAGTCATACCCTAACGGGCCATACGCGCTGCATGCCTCAAAATCGTCTTTCACCTCGTGCCATGTAAAATGTGCCCTGTTCTCATTGTCAGAGCCTTCAGCGCCCATCATGCCGTTGTGGCCGATGCTGGTGCTGCTGCACAGCACGTCTTGTTGCGTGCCGCAAATAGGTGACTGCTCGAAAGGAGTGTACACGAAGGATTCGTTCGCAAACCCGCCACCGTTCACGAACGGCTTCACGAACTCTGTCAGCGGCGGCACCATGCCGTACGCGGCCTGCCACGCCGCAGCTATCTCATGGCTGGGCAGCACCGCGAACGCTCCCTCGAAGTCCACCTCGTTAGTGCCAATAAATTCCGGGTGGACGACGATGTAGCCCTGGTCGCCGTCGGACAGGCCTCGGCTGTTCAGCGCCCTCATGATCTTCGAGTTCTGCGCCACCAGGCCGTTGAGCACGATGGTCCTGGTGCCAGAGGCAGCGAACTCGTCCATCAGGCCATCCAGGAGCACGTCGGTCTGGCTGGCGGAAGCGGCGGGCACCAGGCTGCTCGCGGTGGCGCAGGTCAGGCCGTACTTGGGGCAATACCCCAGGAGCGCGTCCCGCATGCCAATGGGAAAGCTGTCGTCGATGGTGACCACGAACACCTTGGAGATGCCCCACGACTGCAGCCACACGGCCACCATGTCCATCTTCAGCGAGTCTGGGGGACAGGTGCGCCAAAAGTTGGGGTACGCGCTGTTGCCAGACTTCTGGGACATGGCGGGGTTGGTGGCGTAGTTGCTCATGATGGGCACGTTGAAGCTGTCGAAGAACGAGCTGGTCTTCATGGTGGTGCCGCTGTACGATGGGCCCAAGATCCCGTGCACGGGCAGAATGTTCGTGGACGCGCCCGAAAAGTTGGACTCGTTCCACGGTGCCACTTCGGTGCCTGCCCAGCTCATGAGCGGAACCTGGGCTTCGGGCGTGGAGCCGACCAGCTTCAACCCAGCAGACAGCGCCGCCTTCGGCGGGGAATCCCCTGTTTCTTGCTCGGTCGCGTCCAACAGGACCAAGGACATGTCCCAGCCCTCGGACAAGTCCCCGATGGCCCTGCACCAATTCGAGTTCCGCTCGTTCACGTGCTTGATGGCCATGGACTGGTACGCGGTGTCCATGAAGCCGCAACTCTCCCCCAATCGTGTGATGTGGTCTACGCCGCCCAACCGCAGATTCGCCTTGTTGTAATACGCGGGGCCGTCGTTGACACCCAGCTTGGATCCCTCCCCCGCCGCTGCCACCGCTACAGCGGCAGCCAACGCGAGCTTCGTGACGACAGGCATTGCCACGTTCGGGACCACCGCCGAGCTAGCCAAGCGGGGGCTGGGTCGCCACAACTTGAGCTAAAACGCTTGAGCTAGAATGGCCACGGGGGCGGCGCGCCAGAATGGGACGCGGCGGCGTGCCTCCGAGCCGAACGCTTCTGATCAAAACCAGGTTGCAGCACATCGTCCCACGAGTGGTGTGGCCAGAAGGCGCCCGCCACGGAGCTGATATTGGAAGACTCCTCCTCGCGCGCGTCACCCCAAGGGGGGGGGGGGAGGGCACGCACACACACAGTAGCAGTGGCACGTTGAGGCGCGACGCCGCGAGAAGACGAAGGCCGAGGAGGGCCAGAGGCACAGCCCCCTTGGAGGGACCCAGACACAAAGGACCCCGAGCGGCCCCTGCCTCGGCGTCTCGGCTGCGTGCTCACGCAGCTGCCTCTGCCCCTCCGGTCGCCACCGCCGTCGCCGGCCCCGGACCTCGACGAGACGCGCAGTGCCCCTGGCGCTTGCCCTCCGTCTCGGCGGGGCCCGTGTCAAGCACTGAGACGAAGGCAGAATCGAGGCACCATCGGACCGACATGAATCGGAAGTCTCTGGTCAGCGCTTTTTGTTTGTAGTCGGCGTTTCGACACTGGGCGGAAGGGGGGAGAGGAGAGGGGGGGGGGTTTGGCTCCGGACCTCTGCTTGGTGCGGCTGTTTGCACCAGTGCGTCCTATGGGGGAGATTCCACCTGCTCGAAACAGGCGCCAAAAAAAACAAGATCTACTCCTTGGGGGGGGGGGGGGGTGCGAGGGCCCGCGCCGATCGGCAAAACAACGCATAGGAAAAACCGTCCTGAGAACCGGCGTGCTTGGAAGATGTATCGGGCGCCGCGGCCGTCTCCGAGCGCTCCAGAAGGCTCGGAAAGCGTTCCGGAACGCTCTGGAACGGGTTCGTCTCTATTCTAGGCCCGTCCAGCGCAATGACCGAGTGGGGGACCGACTACAGAATTGATGTTACCCCCAAATGCACTTGTTCGTCGAATTCACGAGACATGCACAGCATGTCCGGGAATCCACGAACATCACACGCACTGTCGCGCAGATCCGACGAGAAAGCCAAATTTTGGGGCAAACCCATTCTGCAAGCGATCCCCTACTCGAGATGAGGGGGAGGGAAGGCGAGGACCTGTGCTGAAAAAATCCATGCCAGCGTTTTTCCTAATTCTCGACCTCCGGGCCCCCCCGCCGGGGGCCCCCAGGAGGCCGTCAAGCAGCGGTTCGGGAGGACTTACGTTGGGTCGGGCATGTCCAACTACAGGCGGATTGTGGACGAAAGCGAAATGATCAAAGCAATGCCCAAACATGGTCAAAAACACTCAACAGATCGCCCCCTGACAATCTTTATTCGATTTTTATACTATGGCCCCGCTTCCGACGACGTGGCGAAGGGAGACAGATGGCGAGGAGGAGGAGGAGGAGGAGGAGGAGGAGGAGGAGGAAGGAGCATTCCTCAAGGGGGGAGCCGATCGACCTTCCGACGGGGCACGCACTGGGGCCTCCCAATTGGGTTTCGAATGGGGAGGGACACGCGTCTCCACTTCCCCCCCCCCCCCAATCTCGGCAACACGCGCAAGAAGGGGGGGAGAGGCTGGGGGAAGGACGGCGACGACGAGGAGCAAGAAGAGGAGGAGGGCGATGACAGTGGACGAGGGGGGAGACGACGACGACGGCTGCGCCTTCCACCTGATACCCGATGGAAGGCACAGTACATCCGCAAAAAGTTCGGTGGGGAACCCGCGCGGTTACCGCGCGGGTTCTCTACCGAGAACTCTCCTCGGGGAGGTGCGCACTCATCGTCCCTCCTGTCCCTCCCCCTCCCCCCATCCCTCCTGTCTGATCCTCCTTCCCCCCTCTTGTCCCCCTCCCCCTCCCTCCCTCCGACCACGGCGTTCATCTCCCTCCTCCTTCTTCCCCCCCTCCCTCCTGCCTCGGTTTTTCCTCAAATCCCGAGTTCCCATCTCCTCCTCCTCCTCATCCTCCATATCCTCCTCCTGTTCCCCCTCCCGTTATTCGCTCCCTTATCCTCGTGCCCCTCTTTCTCCTGCCACTCCTTCCCCACCCCCTGTCGCCCCAAGCGCCCGTCCGAAGTTCGACTGCGACGACTCGCAATTTCAAATTTGAAACCCGACGCACGGTCGACGACCCGACGGCCAGTCGACAACTGAGTCGACAACCCCCTTCCCGTTCCTCCTCCTCGACTCCTCGTCCTGCTCCCTCTGCTGTTATCCTCCTCCTCGTCCTAATCCTTCGCAGCTCGACGCTGGCGATTTTCGAAACTCAACTCGGAGGCCGACGACCCGGGACGACCCGACGACGCGACGACGCGACGACCGCGACGACACGACGACGCGACGACGACGACGACGACGACGACGACAAGGCCGACGACCGCCCCGCCGCAATTTCGGCACGGGCCACGTGCCCTCCCAGCGCCCCCGGCGCCCCCTGCCGCCGCGGAGCCTGTCGCCGCCGCGGCGGCGACGAATGGCGGCGAATGGCGGCGCAGAGGCGCCGCCTTCATTCTCATCCCCGTCCCCGGGACTCATTCCCTGCCCAGTGCCCTCATCGGAGGGCGAAGGTCTTGACCCCCTTCGTGGGGTCGATCTTCGTCTTCTTCGCGACCTCCATGGTGCCCCATGGGATGGACTCGCGGAAGCACTTCGCGTCTCCTGGGGGGGGGGGGGGGCGGGGCGGAGGGGCAGGCGGGGAGGAGGAGTGAGGGGCGTGTGGTTTTGACGCCAAAGCTGCCTACCTCCTAGGCCCCACGCCAAACCTAAAACCGCGCTGCCAATGCAAACCCAGACCCCCTCTCAACCTCGAAAACGTATTTTTCAAATCGCAAGCTCCAAACCCAACCGATTCCCGCTGAGTCATTCAGTCATTCATTCCTCCCTCCCCCTTCCTTCTCACCCTCCTTCCTCCCTCCCCCCTTCCTCCCTTCCCCCTTCCTTCTCGCCCTGTCTGTCATATCCGGTGGCGCCATTCTCGGCGCGGCGAACCACCTCGCCCTCGTCGTCGCTGCCGCGCTTCTTGACGGGGGGGTCACCTGCTAGGAGGGCGAGGCGAAGATCAAAGTCATGAGAAGAAGATTGGGAATGGGGGGATAGGGACGACAAAGCTAGTAAGGATGAGGGGGAGGGGAGGGGGGGCAGATTCGGCACCCCTGATGAAAGCGCTCAGCGGGCAGCTCGAAATCCGACGGGCACTCGAACGACGGCCTTCGAGAGGTTCGAGTCGAACGTCTCGAAGGCCGAATCCCACCCAGACCCCAAGGTCGATCGTTGACAAGATTTCGCTGTCTGTCGATGTCGTCGCCAACAGATTGAGGAGGAGGGGGCGGGATAGGGTGAGCAGGAGCGAAGTATGGGGGAATGGAGGGAGGGATCGGTAAGAATGGGGACGACGAAAAACAACGAGAACAGTAAAGATCCCCCTTCTGGCCTCTTCTCCGATGGGGCGCCCCGCTGCGACAGGCGCCATGCGCGGCATGAAGTAACCGCATGCCGATGATAATAAAGGGACCCCCCCCTTCAGTGTTTAGAGTTGATTATCGTCGCCCTATGCAAAATTCAAATTGGGCGGCGAGCGCTGAGGCCGAACTTCATTATCACCTCGAAACGCTATGTTGAGATAGCAACATCAAGCGATGTTGCTATCCCCGCGCGCGCCTGAACTTTTTTCATCTCTGGGGTTGATTATCCATGGAAAGGGGGGCACATGAGCTACCCTACATGAGCACTTTAAAAAATCAATTTCCATAAAGCGTTTGTAAAGTAAAATTGATAGATTTGGAACGTTCCATTGTTCCGTTCTTCTTCTCTTCTTCTGATTCTCTTCTTCTCTTCTTATTATAATTATACTTTCCTCTTCTTCTTTTATATTTCTATATGTCCTCACGCTCGCCTGAACTGTTTTTTATCCCTGGGGTTGATTATCCATGGAAATTGAGGCACATGAGCTACCCTACACGAGCACTTACAAAAAAAAAAAAAAAAAAAAAAAAAATCATAAAGCGCTTGCGAATTAAAATTGAAAGATTTGAAACTCGAGTTTTTTTTTTTTCTTCTCTTCGTCCTTCTCCTCCTCCTATCATTTCTTATATTTTATTATTTATTATCTTATTTTTCTTTGTTTTATATAGCTTCCTCCATTCCAGCGAGATAAGCCATTGTTGAGGATATTTCTATGAAAACTAAACGCCAAGGATGTCTCAAAACGTGCTCGGTTTGGTCTCCTCTTGATCATCTCTTACTTCGAGATTATGCTGAGGTCTGCTGGGCTACTTTTATTATCTCTCCCTGAACCCCGAACTTTATTATCCCCTAGTGTTTATTCTCACGAGCATGAGGTTAGCGCAGCGACTGCCCCAGCACAACGACAACGAAAGGCACGTGCACAACCTTGCGCGTCGGGTGAATCGTCTTGACCGCCTGCGGCCAGCGGGAGGAAGGACACGCAAAGTGGGTGGAGGAAGAGTGAGAGGGGGGAGCGAGCGAGCAAGCGATGAGCATCCTCTTCCCCCTGCTCACGCTCATCCTTTTCCCACCTCACGGGCTTCCCCCCTGTTCCTCTCCTCTCTTGTCCTGCCCCCCCCCCCATGGATGCGCCGCAGCCCTCCTGCCCTCCTCTTCTGCCGGCGCGCCGTCTTGGGGATGGCCGATCAACTGGAAGAAAGGGGGGGGGCAGAAAGAGAAAGAGGGATATATAGAAACATGACATGGAGGTAACATAGGCCATGAGGGAGAGGGAGATGGAGAGAGAGAGAGAGAGAGAGAGAGAGAGAGAGAGAGAGAGAGAGAGAGAGAGAGAGAAAAAAAAAAAAGAGAGAGAGAGAGAGAGAGAGAGAGAGAGAGAGAGAGAGAGAGAGAGAGAGAGAGAGGGAGAGAGAAAGAGAGAGAGAGAGAGAGAAAAAGAGAAGTCAGAAAGGCCAGGGGCTTCCAGGAAAGAGGAGCGAGAGAGAGAGAGAGAGAGAGAGAGAGAGAGCAGACGAGAGACCCCATGTTAGGAAGTAGGGGCTGTTCAATGAAAAAGGACAATGGGCATCGTCCAACGAATGCTGCTTTGAATCATCGTAAACCAGTTTACCCTCATGTCCGACCATGGCGTCATCCCGGCATCCCAGGAACCCCGGGTCCCCCTACAGGTTGCCTAGACGTGTCCGAAAAGTTAGGTGTGCAAGAAGGCTCTCGGACGGGGTGGGAAGGGCCGCTCACGTTTTGGGTTGCTTTCTCACGTTTGGGAATAATGTTCGGTGACTCCGTGCCCCCCTGGCTTCTGAAGGCCTCTGACGGTCGAGGGGTGCAGTGCACCCCCGTGTCACCTCATTCGTTTTTGCATGTTTCAACGAATGGCACCGACATCGTGATCATGGAATGCAGAGCTCGCTCGACGCAGCAGACCTGTTTCTCGCGAGGCGGCTTGCCTCGTGAGCCCCCGCAAATATTTACATGTATACTCACTCTGCCCCAAATTCGGTCTATGAGCCGATGGGCTGCCAGCCTTGTGGAGCCACACCCGACATTGATGGCGCTGCTGGAGCCGCGCCCGATGGTGCCGATGGCGATGCCCGCGGACTGAAAACAGGCTGGCCAAGCGTCGATCCGCCCGCATCCCCAACTTGCGTCCACTCCCACCTCTCGATGACATAGCCAGTCTTGTGGTTCCATTCGAGGCTCACTAAATCGACGTCGAAACGCATGGCGCAGCAGCACGTCGTCCACCGCGCGAGCCAACTGCTCATCCACATCTTCTCGGAAACCCCGCCCACCGACCACTCCCACTTCTCGGTCACCATCCCCGCCTTGATGTCCCAATTGAGGCTCGCAAGGTCAACCTCGTAGCGTGGCGGCAACACCAGATGGCCCGATGGGCACACGACTGGCTTGTCCATGTACGTCCACTGCGTCGCCCAGTTACTTGTCCAAGTCTCTCAAAATGGGCGTGCGCCTGCGACTGGAACCACAGCACGTGGTTTGCCGTGCCCTTTGGCACCGCCTCTGGACAACATCGCGGACATAGTGCCAACACCAGTGAACTTCAAACTCGGGTTCTGGATTTGGGCCCGGCGGAACCCACGCAGCAGCAAGGGGGCGCGCCCGCGGCTCCCGCGGCGACGGCAACACATGGAGAGCTGCACTGCCATGACTGCCATGATCATCTGGTGCGTCGGGTGCGTCGGGTCGCCTATCTGGTAGATGACCTTCTTGATCTGCGCCGCAGCCCTGGGCCACCATGCAGCATGATCGGGGGAATCTTCGCGATGGCGAGCGGCTTCTGTCGCGCTGCCCGCGCGGCCCTTCGCCGCCGAGATATGGCAGCGTGTCGAGTAACTGCCCGAAGCTCGGATTCTCCTGGGCGCCGCCGCTGCCTGGCGAAGCGGAACTGCCCTGCCCCTCGCCGCCAGCTGGCGCCGTCGCGCGCCCCATCGCCGCTAGCCGCTAGCAGCTGGCATTGCGTCTATGCGCGGGCGGGCATCCAGGCGTGCATGGTTGCGACGGTTTGGGCCAATGTGCCCGCGGACCGCGGACGGCACGGGGTCGGACAGCGAAGGAATTGAGGGGGGGGGAACCATGGAACGGCCATGGAGGCACGCAATGCTTAAACCTGGTCGTCGGACGAAGCGTGCTCGGCACGTCGAGCTCCCTGGAGACGCTTGGGCGCTTGGGCTGCCCCGGTGCAAATGCCAGCGCTGCTGTCCGTGTGCCTTTTGGTTCCTTCGCCCTCATCCCCAGGAAATGCGAAGGTGGAGTGCGGGATGGGATGAGAGGTCGGCGGTAGGAGGAGGGAAAAGGGCAATGAGGGGGAGAAGACAGGCGGATAGGTCTGCAGCATTCGATCTCTCAGACCCCCAGATTCCCAGGGAAGCAAGGGCGGCGCGCGGCCTCTTTGGCCGTCTTCTTCTTCGGCGCAGCCTTGGCCTTCGGCGCAGGCGCGGGCGCGATCAACCACGCGGGGGCGAAGTCGGAGCGCATCGGTTTCATGCACATGCTGCCGTCGACGCAGAGCCTGGAGCACAGGCCCCCAGGGGAAGGGGAGGAGAGAGAGGAGAAGGAGAAGCGAGTAGCGGGGGGTCGACGGCCGAATGAGCTTCTTTCGTGCATCGGTGCGAATCACATTTGCCCATTTGCAAAGCGCAAGACCAATCGAGCTCAGCATAGCGCGGGCATGGCCCATCAAGCAAACAATAAGCACATGCCGAAACAGACAGAAGCAACGATTGCAATGATATCGCAATCGCGATTATGACAGATTGGCACAACAACGCAAACCAATGCCCGCGGCCTTGGCTGGCGCACGTCGTTCGGATGCTCGGACTTGTCCAGCGTGGCGCCGCCAGCGAGCTCCTGCACGTCGTCGGCGTTCAAGCTCAAGGTGGTCGCTGAAGCGATTGTTCTCGGGGGGGGGGGGGGGCAACCACCCGCAAAGTCGCAATGCGGGCGGCCAAGTCGTAGACGCAGCGTGGAAACAAAGGTCGGCCCACCGAATGGCGCCATGGCCCTTGGGCCCCCGAAGCGAAGCCCTGGTGATACATAATTCGAAACTAAGACCATGCGCCCCAAACACCCGCCTTGAGCAATTATGCTCACCAGGGCCCAAGACAACGACAACCTCCCTTCTGTCTGAGTCCGAGGAGATGGGTCGGGGGGAAGCCATGCAACGCCAAACGGCGTCCTTTGCTCAGGAACTGCGCTGTCGAAGCGTCCAGGACCTTGCCGATGAGCGGCATGAAGCTGGCGCCCTCCTCGCAGCGTCCGTTCCCGCGCTGCGTCAAATGCCACTTGGTCCGCTTGCCGTACTCCGCGGGGTCCTGCTCGGCACGGCGCGCAGTTGCAATGGCAAAAAAACAACGAGAGAGGTGGTTGCTGCAAGGGGCAGATGCGGATATTGCCCACTGGGAACACCAACATTCAAACATAGCGGGCCACTGTGAGATGCTCGATTCAAATGGAGTTCGACACCCGCCAAACTTTTCTGACCGTTCCAACCTTTCCGCCCCCCTACGCAATTTGATCACCCTGCGAATCCTTCTCCTTCGTTTCCTCTGCTTTAGCTATGCTCTCTGCGGACACCTTCGCTTGCCGCAAGTACCAGTTG
>CAUYUJ010004813.1:50000-52500 GCA_963575745.1 Prorocentrum cordatum
GGGCTGCCCCGGTGCAAATGCCAGCGCTGCTGTCCGTGTGCCTTTTGGTTCCTTCGCCCTCATCCCCAGGAAATGCGAAGGTGGAGTGCGGGATGGGATGAGAGGTCGGCGGTAGGAGGAGGGAAAAGGGCAATGAGGGGGAGAAGACAGGCGGATAGGTCTGCAGCATTCGATCTCTCAGACCCCCAGATTCCCAGGGAAGCAAGGGCGGCGCGTGGCCTCTTTGGCCGTCTTCTTCTTCAGCGCAGCCTTGGCCTTCGGCGCAGGCGCGGGCGCGATCAACCGCGCGGGGGCGAAGTCGGAGCGCATCGGTTTCATGCACATACTGCCGTCGACGCAGAGCCTGGAGCACAGGCCCCCAGGGGGAGGGGAGGAGAGAGAGGAGAAGGAGAAGCGAGAAGCGGGGGGTCGACGGCCGAATGAGCTTCTTTCATGCATCGGTGCGAATCACATTTGCCCATTTGCAAAGCGCAGGACCCATCGAGCTCAGCATAGCGCGGGCATGGCCCATCAAGCAAACAATAAGCACATGCCGAAACAGACAGAAGCAACGATTGCAATGATATCGCAATCGCGATTATGACAGATTGGCACAACAACGCAAACCAATGCCCGCGGCCTTGGCTGGCGCACGTCGTTCGGATGCTCGGACTTGTCCAGCGTGGCGCCGCCAGCGAGCTCCTGCACGTCGTCGGCGTTCAAGCTCAAGGTGGTCGCTGAAGCGATTGTTCTCGGGGGGGGGGGGGGGCATCCACCCGCAAAGTCGCAATGCGGGCGGCCAAGTCGTAGACGCAGCGTGGAAACAAAGGTCGGCCCACCGAATGGCGCCATGGCCCTTGGGCCCCCGAAGCGAAGCCCTGGTGATACATAATTCGAAACTAAGACCATGCGCCCCAAACACCCGCCTTGAGCAATTATGCTCACCAGGGCCCAAGACAACGACAACCTCCCTTCTGTCTGAGTCCGAGGAGATGGGTCGGGGGGAAGCCATGCAACGCCAAACGGCGTCCTTTGCTCAGGAACTGCGCTGTCGAAGCGTCCAGGACCTTGCCGATGAGCGGCATGAAGCTGACGCCCTCCTCGCAGTGTCCGTTCCCGCGCTGCGTCAAATGCCACTTGGTCCGCTTGCCGTGCTCCGCGGGGTCCTGCTCGGCACGGCGCGCAGTTGCAATGGCAAAAAAACAACGAGAGAGGTGGTTGCTGCAAGGGGCAGATGCGGATATTGCCCACTGGGAACACCAACGTTCAAACATAGCGGGCCACTGTGAGATGCTCGATTCAAATGGAGTTCGACACCCGCCAAACTTTTCTGACCGTTCCAACCTTTCCGCCCCCCTACGCAATTTGATCACCCTGCGAATCCTTCTCCTTCATTTCCTCTGCTTTAGCTATGCTCTCTGCGGACACCTTCGCTTGCCGCAAGTACCAGTTGCACTTCGTCACCCTGCCCTCGCCAGCATCGCACATCGGTTCAAGCTTGTCCTGGTTACCTGGGGCCGTCAGCGGCACCGCTGGGAACATTATCGCGCTGGCTAGCTTCGCTGGCAAACAACTCATCATCACTAGCATCCAGATTCCAGTGGTCACCCTTAAGTGAGTATCTGCAGGAAGTTCGGAATGCTGTTCTTGGAAGAAGCAAAATGCCAGATCTCGTCTTGCACCTTAGACACCACAGCTTCCTTGTAGAAATGAATTTCAGTGATGTCGTCGTCAACCTGGGCCGAAGCCGAAGGGATAAAAGCGCCCCCGCCCCTTCCTATCACCCCAGTGCCTTGCATCTACATGCCCCCATCAGGCTTCTTCGCCCCAACCCCCCGAGCGCAAGCTTGCACGCACGCGCCACCGCGACAACTAAGACTGGATCCCATGAGATACCGTGCCCGACACAAATCAGGCATTCGTTTTGGATTTTCCCGCGGGGCCCTGCTCCCGGGAGGTCGCGTCCGACCACCAATTGATCGACGAAGTCTTATCCAGAAACTCGCGGGAGGTGAGGTCGACGGGCTGGCGTTGGCCTTGCACTGCGCCAGTCTGCGTTTCGGCGTCTGGCCCCTGCGGCTGCCTGAAGGGAAAAGAAGGCGAAGGGGGCGCCAAATGGACGGGCAGAACATTTTCGTCGGGGGCGGGGTAGAGGGCCGAGCGTCATCGCGGCTAAGGGACGACGCTGTAAAATGTCATTGTTTAAGAGGACTTCCATCGGCTGACGATCCTTGTCCTCGTCCTTCTCTTCCTGTCAGCCTGTGCCTACTGCGTGTCTCTCTCCCTACCATTATGTTTCCCTCCCTCGTCTCTCATAGCATGACAATTTCCCTTGTCCTCGTCCGCGCCTGCATTCCGTCCCTGCTGCGCTGCATTTGCTACAATCACCATTGGTATGTAAGATTGCCCCCCCACCCTGCTGCCCGCTGACGTGCGCAGATCATTCTTCTGTCTTCCAGTCGCCTTCTGCTCTGCCCCCCCCCCCGCGCCCACCCCCCGCTCAAACTGAGTCCCCGCCCTC
>CAUYUJ010004813.1:57500-66622 GCA_963575745.1 Prorocentrum cordatum
ATTCTCATACCGTAAATTTCATCTGTGCACCCGTCGATTGCTGCCAACATGTAATGCTCTGTCTGTTCCAAGAAATCTAGAAAAGTCACAGTCGAATCAGTCTCTGCCGCGTTGCCACCGTCGTCGGCGTCCCTCTTGGGCGTCTTCCCAATCTTGGCTTTCACGTCTTTGCGTTTCCGTTCTCTCTTTACCGGTTTCTGTGTGGTGATTCGTAACATCCTTCCAGTGCCCTTGGCGTCATGCTTCCCAGTCTTATTCTTACGCTTCCTCGCAAACGTGCTACCTTCAGCGTGTCCTTCTTGAGGTTATGCGCATCCTTTGCGTTGACTGTCTTAAGCTTCTCGTCGGACTTAAGGTTCTCCTGCGCAGATGGGCGAGTGCGCAATATAGAAGAGACGCGCAACATATAGTCGGCAATTTAGACACACGAGATGGGAGGGAGAGAGAGAGAGAGAGAGAGGGAGAGAGGGAGAGAGGGAGAGAGAAGAATAATGGGGATCACGACACCTGTAGATACAGTGAGAGAGAGAGAGAGAGAGAGAGAGAGAGAGAGAGAGAGAGAGAGAGAGAGAGAGCGCGGGAGGGCGCATAACAACACGGCTGGGGTTGGAAGGTCACGAACATGAGGACATGGCCGCAGGACCTGGCATTGCGGAATTACCCGGCACGCTGATACTCAAGAACTGCCCCTATGTCAGGGGCAAGCATGCGAGAGGATGTCAATCAATCAGCGCATCACTAGGACACGAGACAGATGACACGACACCCACCCATTCGATCCTTCTCGATGAACTTGACCACATGTGACTCTGACATGTCGACCAGCAAGTCATTGATTTGTGCAGCAGAAGGTTTCTGGCTGAGAAGCGGTAGCCCTTCGGGTAGCAGCGAACATTGCCCCCACCCTTTGCCTCCTGCCTTTGGAAACCAAAGGGGGCAGATGTCGATGATGAAGTGGGCGCGGCGGAATGCCTCGAGCTTCCTCGGGCGGGCGCGCAGAGAGCCAGCAAACAAAAAGCCGATGGACCGACATCTGCGAATGAGCGTGGGCCTCTTGATGCCGCGCAAGGAAGGCAAGAACATCCTGCACCACGACGCGTCTCTTACACACATGCGTTCGCGCGCGCGCCCGACCCACTACATGTTTATCAACGCCCAATCCCCGCGTCCTGAAAGCACTTGATATGACATGCGCATGTCGATCGTAAAGGCACGCTTCCGTACTCGCCAAGTCAACTTGATTCATGATCCGCTCTTGCAGGATGTCCCAGAAGATTTTGCCCTTCTGCCAAGTGCTGCAGGGAGATACCACTTCGACGATGCTGGACGGCTTGCTTGGCTGCGGGGGGGGTGCAAGCTGCCGAGCACATGGCAAAACATGCGTGGACACTGCGCGTACCCCACTCGCAAGAACAACATCCGAACACACTAAGATGCTAATGCGTCAGCGTACAAGGCGCTCGCGCCGTAGGTGATGTATGCATCTGCGGAAGACGTGAATATCAGAAGCGCGTGTGTATGTTGCCGCGACGCGCGCGCACCTTGTCACGCATATCACACGAGGCCGCCACAAGCGTGCACGCGAAGCTCGCAGTATACTGGCATTACCACACGCTGAGTGACGTCATTGCACGCTCTCGACTCTTCATTGTTTCTATCCCCACATTGTTGAGCTGTCTAGTTTGCTGCCCAAAGATGTCCGACCCCTAGCCCATGCCGCGACCCCCTGTCTACCCCCCCTCCCCCCCCCCCCCCATCCCCCCCACGCCCGCCCACCCCCACCCCGCAACAGAAAAGCTTCACACCCCAACCCTTCGCGCCTCGTTGAATACCAGACTGCGAGCTCGTACGACCGATGAACTGGACAACGTCCCGGGTAAAACGCTTGAACCACCTCAAACTTCTTTTTGTCCCGTTCAGATTGAGAGGTGGTTGCATTCGTCCACTGCATTGTTTTCTTTTTCTTGAACCACGCGGCGTCGACGGCAACCGTAGACCGGTACACCTGCGCACCCCACCGCTCACATGGTCGAAAGGCAATTGCGATGCTACGTCATGCGTTTGCACGCGAAGCAGTACTACTTTGCTAACATCGGCACGCTGAGCGCGCATGCATAGGGGGAGGGGAAGACATGCACATGTACCTCGGTCCATGCAATGATGCGTCACGCAAGAGTTCGCATCGCCATGCATGCACAAGGTTGCACCATATGTCCATATGTCTGCCCCCTGCGCAAACGCGCGTGATCTCATGCCCACTATAGGGCACCCAACACAAATAATCATTACCGCTGTTGGCCCAGCAAGTGTTTGCTCACTACTTGCACCGTTGCACATGATCAAACACCCCTGGCCAATCCTCGAGCAAAGTAGTCTGGGTGACTGGGAAGTTCACAGCGTTCCCGAAGCCCACGAGGAAATCATACACGTAGAATGCCATATTCCTGCTGTACACCTGCCAGGACAGGAGGGCACATGGAGGCGACAAAGACAGCAAGGCAGCGATGCATTGAAGCGAACATGGAGGAGGGAAGGAGCACGCACTCGCGCATTGGCCCGCGCATGTAAGCCAAGAGCCCAATGGCCAGGAGGGCGCACTGGATAAACTCAGGTGGCCGAGCGCAGCGATGCCAATATCAGGATCAAAGCGAACGCACATTCACACACGATTGCAAACGATTGGAGCACGCGCAAGCGTGGTGCACGAGCACGCCGCTGACAAAAGTAGACACTACGTGATGACATAAAAACAAGACGCCCGTTGCCACACACCTCACGTGATAACGCATGGCACAATTCATAACGGACGCATTCGCTGGCACAAGATAGCGCGACCTAACCAAGGACGAGGACACGCAGGGGAGGGATGCCACACGCTTGCACAACATGGCTTCGAGAGCAACAAGGACGTTGGGAGCGCCTTGGAGTGTGGTACTCCTGCGGCCACGCTGCCCTGCACGCATCTGTTCGCCCTCGCCTTGTCGCCCAGCCACGCGAGCTCGGCCCCCTCGAGGGGCGCCCCCCAATGGAGCGCCATGAACTCTTCGTTGCGAGTCTCGGCGCGGGGCGCATGCAACGAGATCGGACAGCCCCCCGTGCGATTATTATGCCAGCGCGGAGTTTCGGCCCCAGGGAAGTGCACAACATGGCGGCATGACTGCCCACGCCAGGCGACGCCCAGAAACTATTTCTATTTCAGGTTGCGCGGCATCTCCCATCTGATTGTCGGCCCACAAGCCCGCAAGCTGGCCATGCCACAAAAAAATAAAAACTCTGCGTTTCTGTGTTGCGTCGTATATTCCTCCTCCCGCTCGTCCCACCCCCTCCCCCCGACGCGCCTCGTCGCTGTGCTGAGAAAAAAACCCACTGCGCCCCCCCCCCCACCCCCCCCCCCCCCCCCCCCCCCCCCCCCCCCCCCCCCCCCCCCCCCACCCCCCCCCCCCCCCCCCCCCCCCACCCCCCCCCCACCCCCCCCCACCCCCCCCCCCCCCCCCCCCCCAAGTCGCACAGGATCCCCACCGACTCGACCGAGGCCTTGCGCTGCAAGACGGACGCCTTGTCGCCTGCCCACCAATCTCAGGTCAGTCGGATCAACGCAATAGCACAAGAGAGGGAACTTTGCGCGTCCGTTGCTGACGGCGACGGTGACGACGGCGTCGGCAACGACGACATCGATGACAGCGCCGTCCTGCACTTCAGGGCGAGCACTAAGACGATGGCCAGTACTGCGACAACGACGACGCCGACCACTCATTATACCATTCCTCAGGAACGTCGCGAGTTCGGCTTCGACACGCACCCCCCAAGCATACTCCATCACCCCCCCCCACCCCCCCACCCCCACCCAACATGCAGGACAGTTCTCCTATGGACAAGGCGGGGCTAAGACAACTCAGAAAACCAACGCCCCACATGCAATAACAGCGAACATCTCCCATGTGCACTTCTCCATTCCCGCGCATGGCCTCTCTGATTGTTCGGATGGCGCATGATCGCCCAGGTGTTCTTCGTCGCGACCAAGCGCAAGGTAAAGTCCCTGTGGACCAACACGCCCAAGGTCTGATCCACCCGTCTGCAACTAACGCTACAGCGAAGCAAGATGAATCGCGGTGCGGGAGGTGTCACGCGGTAGAGAATGCGGGGAGAAGGAGGATGCCAGAAGAGACATATGTAGAGACGCAGAGGGAACAGTGGGGGGACACACGCATGAAGCAACGCTGATTGGACGCAATGGCTGGCAAGCAAGAAACGTGAATGAGAGAAGCGATTGGGGTGCACGCAAGGGCCGGGATAGGGACCGCAGAACCCACCACGAAGGCATGTGTAGACATGGCAATGGCATAAGGATTGCAGAATACGATTGGCAGGAGGAGCAAAGGATTGCAAGACATGGGTGGTGCCAGCGCGCATTGCGTTGATGACTACATCATGCAAGTGGCCCACACTGCATACGCAAACCAATGCCACGAAGAGAACATTGCATAGCGACCAGAACGCCTCAAGATGTCCGAAGTCTTGGCCCCCTCTTCGAACACCGCACTGATGTGCTTGATGTTGCGCGCCGGACATCAGCATTGATACACGAACTTTCTCTTTGTCAATCGCTTCCTGATGTGCGAAGTCGCATCGAAAGCAGACGGCTTCGCATTGCGGCCCGCGGCAAGCAATCTGCAGGTAGTTCTGGGCTCGTAGACGAATCGCTGCAGCCGCCCGATGCTCGAAGCACCATGCAGCCCTCCTGTCTTTCATGGGTCCGTGCAGCTCATCTCCAGCAATCATCGCCACCGTAGCCGCAGCCCCTGCGTGAGCGATGTTTCGCCTCAGCGCTAAAGAACACCCCCCAATCAATGAAACGTTGGCTCGCTCGCCGCTCCTGTATCGAACAGCTTGCACGAGGGCCGCCTGCTCTTGTGTAAGCTCTGCTACCTGCGCGCTCAGCTCGTCGGCCCTGTCCTTCCAATAGTCCCTGCTCCTCTTCATTGTCCTGAGTCCACGCCGATGCTCCGCAAGCGCATGCTCGCGCTGTTCAATGACGTCGTCTCTAGCGACGAGGCACGTCACCAACTCAGGACGCGTCAGCCCCTCGTGCATGGCGTGCGGGGCTGCCGCTGCAATGCGATCGCCCACAAGGTCAGCTGCTGGCGCCAAGCGCAGGTCTGCCGCTGCAGCTGCGTCGCCGAGGTCGATCGGCGGCCTGTCTGCTGCGGGAGCTGCCGCTGCGGCGACGCCAAGCCGTCGGACGCCAACGCGCCGCGCGTACCTCCGCGGCCGATGGCACTGGGCAAGGGCGAGCTTCAGATCGTCGAATGTGACATTGACGTCGCAAAAGAATGTGAGCGCTGCTGGTAAGAGGCGAGCGGGCATCCTGTCGTCCCCACATGGCCCCCCAAGCTGGTCTGCATACTGCTCAGCCAGCAATGTCTTGATCTTGGCGCGTAACTGCGGCCCCCTCATCGCTGGAGTCTCGCGGGGGTCGATCTGAAGAGTATGCAAGATAATGTGCGCAACATCTGTGTACTTCACGAAGCCCTGGTCAATATGCTGCCCCAAGCCCCTGAGACTGGCAACGTGCACCACGTCCTCCAGAAACACGGCCGCCTGAGGCATCCTGGGAGCCGCATTGTGTCATGCGCGAGGAGCTGGCTGGAATGCATGAGCGCTGGTTCGATGAAAGACCGCTAGCTCGCAATGCGCCCGCTACTGCCTAGGAATGATGGGATGATGTAGGGCGCTGTAGGTGTTGCGGCCAATGGGTTCGTCGCGCAATTATCGCGTCTCGTTTAGAAGTGGGAAACCCAAAACCATGCCCATGTGAGTGATGACCAGTGTATACCGTGCCCGTTACCACCCACGTTTGGCTCAAGCACGCTCGGTCCATGCATTCCGCGGTGCGGGTGTACATTGAACGTTGCTACATGGATCCAAATGATTCGCCATCGCATCCACCACCATCGCATGACCACAACTCATCATGCTAACTCTATGCATCGCTACCTCATCGCCACCACATCGCCATCATGATATAGTATCAATACTCCCTTAGATAAACCATGAAGAGAACGTATGCGGCTGCTACGCATGCCTGCACCCCCAAACCCCCCATCCCCTCTCTCACCCGCCAATCTCACGATATGGTTCGCGATGCTCTTGGCGAGTGGGGTGCGAAACAATTCTGTTTAGCCGAGTGGCGCATCGCGTTCACCTGCAAGCGATTTCTCACCTTGACCACCCCATCCGTTTCGACATATACTGTTGGGCTTGATGCACGACCGCATTGCCCCAATTGGCCGTGCTCATGGGCCCGCTGGCTCAATCGCGTCTATCTGTCTCAGGCAGAAAGGCCTCGCAACGCTCAACCATCCCTCCCCCCCCCCACTGGCGAGAACAATGCAAAACAAGCTAAACAGACGCGGCCTGCGCCGGCCTGCGCCAGGTCGCGCTGCTGAGGCGGCGCTGCTGCGCCTCGCAGGGGGCCGCTGGGCCGCTGGAGCGCTGCTCGCCGCTGCGCCGCGCCCCCGCGCAGCCCGCGCAGCAGCGGCAATGGGGCCAGCCTGGCGCGGGCAAGGAAGGCCCCGGGATGGGAGGGGCGCTGCTCTGCTCAACGCGCTCGCAACTCCTGTCATTATTCCCCCCCCCCCCCCGCGCCTCCGCCCCATCCGCATCGCATGTTCCTTCCACCCTCCCACATCCCGCTCATCCCTTCTCATTCCACTTCTCCCTGCCCAGTCCATAACATCATCCGCCCTCTGCCGCCAGGCCCCATCATCGATCCTCCTCTGCCATGCGAAGCGCCTGCGTCCACCCACCTCGACATCGCTTCGCTCTCCTTGCCATGTGAGCCCCCAGTCGCGCCCGCGGCAGCAGCGCGCACTCCATTCTAATATCTGCGCCGCCCTGGGACATCCTCAACAGATCAGCCCTTCTCTGCCGCCCTCCTCATTGCAGCCCAAACCAAGGGCGCGCCCCCTTCGACCCCGACGCCCCCTTCGCTGACGCCAACAAGATAAACCCACCAATTCCTGCCAAACCGCGCGTGCACCGATCTCGCGCCGCTGGATTTTTCAGCGTCGCAGCCCCCCACCGCGCCACTCAGCACAGCGTCGGGCAACCTTGTTGCCCTGCGCGGCGCGACGGCAACAGACTTGGCCGTCCGTCGCAGCGTCGCAACGACAGCGCTTGCACTTGCGTTGAAACGCGCGCGCATCAGTTCGCATACTGGGGCACCCCTACACGCAGCTCGCCGAATCTTGCGCGCATCCTGGGTGCTCGCGGAGAGCGATGGGCGATAGCAGGGAGTGCATGACGGGTGCTTGGGCAAGAGAAGGAGAGAAGGAGAGGGGGGCGTGAACGCATATCAATGGCAGAGAGGAAGAGCAGCTTCGAAGACATGATGACAAGCAGGGTTGTCGAGACAAGGGCTGCGGGATATTGAAAGGAAAGGAGGGCGAGCAGAGAGATGCCGAGAATGGGGGAGAGAGCAAGAGCGCCCGTGGGCGAGAGAGAGGGGGGAGAGCGAGAGAGGGCGAAAGATTGCACGCACGATCCAGCAGAGAGGGCCAATAACACATGTAGCAGGACGGGGTAGCTCTCGACGCATGCAGCGACGACAGGACGAAGCATACGAATGCCTCAGCGTGGGCATGGTCGGGCGGGTAGGGCGGGGTCAGTTGCTGCCCTACTACTAGCATCAACATTCAGTCAACGTCCCCAACATCCTCGAGCGAGCCCTCGTCTGAACCGAACTCGAGCTCGCTCTCTTCGGCGAGGTCCTCGCGATCATCCGCATCTTGAAGGGCGCGGGCAACGCAGGAGACCCGCGGCGCAGGCCGCTGCCTGCCTGAAGGGGAGCTCGGAAGAGGGGGCCTCAGTTGCGACTCACCACACTGGGGCAGGTTATGCTTTTGGAGGTGGTATGCATCACGCTACGATCCCGAACTCCTCTCGCTCCTCCCCATCACGGTTGAATGATGCAAAAGTGGGCCCCGCGACCCTAAATTCACATAGCTCATACTATGTTCCAAGGTATACGCCCGCCCAACAAATTATCATGTAGGCATGGCCCGTGCCTGACAGCACGCCCTGGTTGAATCCAGTCAGGAAGCCGATGATGGCGTAGCCCATCTCACTGCTCACGACGCAGGGGGGCATCTGGCAGAGGCCGAGCTTGGCCACTTTGACGAAGCTGCAATACTCATGCAGGCGCACGCAGATGAGCGTAGGGCGGAGACCGCAAAATGGACAGAGCAGCAGGAACCTTTGCGGAATTTCAGAATGTAGAAAGCAGCGAAGCAGCGCAGCAGCAAGACGCGGGGAAAAATACATGGACAATGACACTTGGGACCGCAGCTCGAACGCGGAAGAGCAATCAAGGCCGCTGGTGCACATCGAAGGTATTGCAGCTAGAGTCTGACGTGACAACGCTGACGGCTCACCGAGGCCACGTCCGACGACCGACGACGGGGCAATGCCACGCTGCGCCCGCCGCGAGAAGTCCTTCGCCAAGAAGTGCAAGTGGAACTTGATGAGTTCCGATGCGAAGCCCTCTGGGTACGCAGCCGAGTCGTGAATGTTCTTCTGGCCAGGCACGTGGCCCTTGATGCACGTCGTAAGCTTCTTCGTGCCACCGCCCTGGGCTGGAACACGATGGAGGCTGTAGAGAGCTACGAGGCCGAGGGCCAACAGCGCATGCCACGATACCAAACTTCAAATGCACGCAGCAGCAAACACATGCTAACAACAACGCACACGCGACACATAAGCAGAGAGCGGCGTGCTAGCATGCCATGGCCGCCTGACAAAAAAAGGGGGGGGGGGGGGGGGGCGGCAAGCGCCTGCCCCTTGAGCGCGTCGATGGCGTTCCTCGCTTTGACCTTGGCTTCGATCTCGAAGCACTTCGCCCACTCCCCCATGTAAGACTTAAACCATGCAAACTGTCGGCGTCCACGACTCTGCCCCGAACCCAATCATGCGGAAGCCCACTTGAGTGAAGTTGTTGTTCTCCAAGACCTCCTTCATCCTGGGGTAATTGTACATGTGGGTGGTGTTCGGCTGTTCGAGGACGATGCTCCCGCGGACGGATAACGCCTGCGCCAAGGAAGGGAGCAACGCGCAACTATGAAGGC
>CAUYUJ010004814.1:0-40452 GCA_963575745.1 Prorocentrum cordatum
TGATGATGATGATGCTGCTGAGGAGGAGGAAAAAGAAGAGCAGAATAAGGAGGAGGAAGACTAGGATGATGAGGCCACAGGATGGCAGGGGGATAGCCAGGGCCCTGTTCGGCTCCCCCCCCCTCGAGCGGGCTTCGGCAATTCACAGTAGGAAGCAGAAAGCAGGACTATACATTAGAGATTGGAAGCTGGAACTGGTGCGGGGAGCAGCAAGCCTAATCCGCGTAGCCTGGTGGCCCACAAGGGGGCCGGCGGCTCCCACCATAGATATCGTTTTGCGATCTCACGATCGAACTCACTATCGATCGCACTTTCGATTCTTGGATCGGTCTCACGATCGATGCCACTATCTATACCACAACCAATGTCACAATCAGCCTCACTGTCGATCTCACTTTTGATCTCACTATCCATCCTATTCCAGCGATATCATTATCGATCCCACTATCGACTTCACAATCGATACCAAGGCGGGATATCCATGGCCACCGCCCGCCTACAGCCGACGGGACACCAACGGGACACCACAGGACACCACGGCGGGACACCCCGGGCCACCGCGCGCCCACCGGGGGCGGAGTGGAGGTCTACTGCATCCGAACCGCCCTGGCGACGGCGGGGTCATTCCTCTCGCGCGCCAGCTTCGCCTCGCCCGCCCGCACGCACGGCGCGAACACGAAACCGAAACCGATTTCCCAGTGGGGGGCTCTCCGTTCCACTGCGATCTCACCCCCCAAAACTCCTACACACACATATATATATATATATATATATATATGTATACATATATACATACACACAGTTCTCGCTTGTTTTCGTAGCCTGCACCAGCTTCTTGCCAAACACCTGCAGCCGCCATTCGTCGAGCTCGTCGTCGGTCAGCGCAGTCGGGACGAGGAGGAATGGATGGAGGAGCAGACCTGGCGCCGGGAGAGCCTACATACCCCCCAAAGCGGAACTCCTGACCAGACACGAGTGGGACAAGCTGGCCGTTCTGTGTTGTTTCTCGGTCCCTTATCAACCAATTGAGATGCGTGCTCCTTGCGGGCGCTCCATGAGGAGGCGCAGGGGAAGCGGAGAAGGAGGAGCAGGAGCATAGGAGAAAATGAACAGGGGTTGATGGTGTAGGACGGCTAGTTGATAAGCCTAGTATCGGGAGGAGGAGAGGAGGAGAGGAGGATGAGGAGGGTAGGAGTCGAGGAGCGAGGAGGTAGGGGTAGAGAGAGGAGCGGAGGAGTAGCAGAGCTAGGGCAGGAGCTGGGAGCAGGAGGCAGGAGCATGAGCAGGAGCTGAGGAGGGGCTGAGGAAGCAGGGAGCAGAAGGCAGAGCAGGGAGGCAGAATAGAGGACGTTAGGAAGAGGAGGTAGGAGAGGATGGAGGAGGAGGAGGAAGGAGGAGGAGGAGGAGAGGAGGAGGATTAGGTAGGGGAGGAGGAGGAGGACGGAGGGAGGCTGGTCAGTTAAAAAGGCAAGCAGGAGCACAAGCTGACGACTGAGGAGCAGGAGCACAAGCACGACGAGGAGCAGGAGCAGGAGCAGGAGCAGCAGGAGGAGGAGGAGGAGGAGGAGGAGAAGGAGGAGGGCAAGAGGGCACCGGAGCGGGAGGGGCAGACTGAGGAGGCGGAGGAGGAGGAGGAGGAGGCGAAGGAGGAGGAGGAGGAGGAGGCGAAGGATGAGGAGGAGGAGGAGGAGGAGGAGGAGGAGGAGGAGGTGAAGGAGGAGGACCAGTAGAAACCCAAGACTCATTTCACGATATCGCAGTAAACCCTCCCTCCAAGTTCCCCATCCACCGGGCCCTCCAGGGGTTGATTCATTTTCGCTGAGGGATGATCCCCGTTGGAAGACAGCCGTTTGAAAATCCTGAGCTGCGCCAGACCACCACTTCTGGGACTTCGATGCCGCGATTCATTGTTACTGAGGGTGGAGGAGGACGGGGAGGAGGACGGAGCTCCGCGTCGCTTGCCCTGCTTTTTGTTACCTTGGGGCCCTGACAGCTGAGATTCCTGCTCAATTGGTTGGTGCGTTTGGACTGCTGGGTTGACTCGCTTCAGGCTGCCCTCCAGCAGGGGCCCCACGGCTTCGGGAAGATGAGGAGGAGGAAGAGGAGGAGGAGGAGGAAGAGCAGGATGATGATGATGATGATGATGATGATGATGATGATGATGATGATGATGATGATGATGATGATGATGATGATGATGATGATGATGATATGATAGATGGATGATTGATGTATGATAGTATGGATGATGATGACTGATTCATGATGATGATGATGTGATTGATGACTGATGATAGATGATGGATGGCTGATGACTGGATGGGCTGATGATGATGAGCGGATGATGAGGACTGATGATGCGATGATGATGATGATGATGTATGGATGATTATGGATGATTGATGATGATGATGTTGATGATTGATGATAGGCTGATGGATGATAGATAGATGATGGAGGAGGAGAGGAAGAGGAGTGAGGAGGAGGTATGAGGAGGAGGAGGAGGAGGAATAGTGAGCGTCCCATGACGAGGAAGAGGACACGCCCGAGTTACGATGAGGAGGAGGAGGAGGATGAGAGTAGGAGGAAGTAGCAGGAAGCTAGTGAGGGGCAAGGAGAGAGGAGGAGGATTGAGTGAGGAGTGAGAGAGAGGAGGAGGATGAGGAGGTAGGATGGAGGAGGAGGAGGAGGAGGAGGAGGAGGAGGAGGACGGAGGAGTTTGAGTTTGCACGAGGAGGACGGAGGAGCATGAGGTACCGCACGGCCAGGGCGAGGAGACCGCGCCGGGGGAGCTCGCCAGGGCCGCGCCTGAGACGGTCGCCACGAGGGGTGCCCAGCGTGAGGAGGGCGCGGGGGACGAGTCGGAGGAAGAGATACCGATACAGCTGCCGTATTCCGAAGAAGAAACGCACGGTGAGCTCATTGCCGGAGGTCCGCGCAGATATGTTGGTTCGGTGCCGGACCTTCCTTGCGGCGCCTTCGCGCCGCCCATAGCGCGCTCCGCGCGCCAGGGAGGGGGTTCCGAAGACGATCCAAGAAGTTTTCGCGGACCATCGAAAGTTTACGTGTATGCCGTGCATTGTTCTTTTTTCAGTGGGCGCGCCACATGAGAAGCCGACCTGCCAGCAGTTGCCCCGCGGATCTCTCTCGTCGCCCCCCGCGGCCCTGAGGACAGAGGACATAGGATCCTGAGGAGGTGGAAAAGGGCGACGGCAGAGGTGCCCCTAGATTCTTGGCATCGCTCGGACGTGTGCATGTTTCCTTCGGCGAGGACCATCGAGGAGCATCGTTGATCATTTGGCGAAAAATCCACGCACGAAACCGAAACAAACACAGGGAAAGGAAGTCCGAGCGATGGCCAGAGGGCGACGGCAGAGGTGCCCCCCAGATTTCTTTTTCCCCGATGTCTTCTTGTAAGCGTCTACTGTGCCCGGCCCTCGTCGCCACGGCCTGATCCGCACCGAAAAGTGTCAGAACGCACCCATAGAGAGGCCCGAGGAGGAGCGCTATCGGTTTCTGTTCCCCCAATGACCTGGCTTCGTTCGGACGTGTGCATTTTTTCTCGGCGAGAACCACCAAGGACCATCCTGGACCATCGAGCAAAAAAACACGCACGAAACCGAATTAGCCTGACGAAGGACCCAACCATTTCCAGGTGTGAGTACCACAATTCTGATTCATTTTTTCGGTGGTGACCCCCATGAGGCAATGAACCGTGCTAGGGTGTGCCGAAATGAGTGGCGTGGTACACAACGCGAACGAAAACGATTGATCCGACTACGTAGGGAGACTGAGCGCGGGTGAATATGAGCGCGAGTGCGTCTGACTGTGAATGAATCTTCGTGCGAGCGAGTCTACGTGCATGAATTCGAGTATGACAAAACATGGTGTACTTGTATATGAATGTCAATAGTTTGAGAATGACTGCCTCTGACTACTCGTGACGCTGGGCGTGGCCGCCGCAAGGAGCTTCCCCGGGACTCCCCGTCGACATCGCCCGCGCGCTGCGACGCCAATGTCGGCGCGCCTCCCCGCGAGGATCGCGCCCGCTTCCCCCCTTCTTTTACTCCCTCTTTGCCCACGCACTCAAAAGTCCAAGGCTGCGGGCGCAGCGCAGCGCAGAGTCCCCGCGACGCGCGCTGGTCGCCCCGGAGGGGTCCCAGCGACGCGCGCGGGTCGTCCGCTGCGCGGAGCAAAGAGAGCTAGCTGGCTGGCTGATAGCGGGCAAGGCTCTTGCCGCTGGGCAGAGCGACGACGGGCGAGCGAGGCGCTGGGCAGAACGCAGCACGGAACTCCTGCGACGCGCGCTGGTCGCCCCGAGAGGGTCCCAGCGACGCGCGCGGGTCGTCCACGGCGACCTTCGGTGGAGCTCCCTATGGGGCCACGAAGCGCTGCACTGGGTGAGGGAGACGCATGCGGACTGCGCCACGGGGACCTTCGGTGGGGCTCCCTATGGGGCCACGACACGCTGTACTGGGTGAGGGAAACGCATGCGGACTGCGCCACGGGGACCTTCGGTGGAGCTCCCTATGGGGCCACGAAGAGTGTGAAGCTTGTGCTGAAATTGGTGTGCGGGACGCATGCGGGCACCCCCACTGGGGCTTTCGGTGGAGCTCTCTATGGGGCCACGAAACCTGTGAGGGGTGTGCCGAAATGGGTGTGCGGGACGCATGCGGGCACACCCACTCGGACCTTCGGTGGAGCTCCCTATGGAGCCACGAAGCGTGTGAGGGGTGTGCCGAAATGGGTGTGCGGGACGCATGCGGGCACATCCACTGGGACCTTCGGTGGAGCTCCCTATGGGGCCACGAAGAGTGTGAAGCTTGTGCTGAAATGGGTGTGCGGGACGCATGCGGGCACGCCCACTTTGACCTTCGGTGGAGCTCCCTATGGGGCCACGACACGTGTGAGGGGTGTGCTGAAATGGGTGTGCGGGACGCATGCGGGCACACCCACTGGGACCTTCGGCGGAGCTCCCTATGGGGCCACGCAACGTGTGAGGGGTGTGCCGAAATGGGTGTGCGGGACGCATGCGGGCACACCCACTGGGACCCTGGTGGAGCTCCCTATGGAGCCACGAAGCATGTGAGAGGTGTGCCGAAATGATTGTGCGGGGCGCATGCGGGCACACCCACTGGGACCTTCGGCGGAGCTCCCTATGGGGCCACGAAGCGTGTGCAGGGTGTGCCGACATGGGTGTGTGGGATGCATGCGGGCACACCGCCTGGGACCTTCGGTGGAGCTTTCTATGGGGCCACGAAACGTGTGAGAGGTGTGCCGAAATGGGTGTGCGGGACGCATGCGGGCACACCCACTGGGACCCTCGGTGAAGCTCCCTATGGGGCCACGAAGCGTGCGAGGGGTGTGCCGAAATGGGTGTGCGGGACGCATGCGGGCACACCCACTGGGACCTTCGGTGGAGCTCCTTACGGGGCCACGAAACGTGTGAGGGGTGTGCCGAAATGGGTGTGCGGGACGCATGCGGGCACACCCACTGGGACCTTCGGCGGAGCTCCCTATGGGGTCACGAAACGTGTGAGGGGTGTGCCGAAATGGGTGTGCGGGACGCGTGCGGGCACACCCACTGGGACCTTCGGCGGAGCTCCCTATGGGGCCACGAAACCTGTGAGGGGTGTGCCGAAATTGGTGATGACGATGATGATGATGATGATGACGATGATCATAGTGGGAGGGAGGGGGAAGGAGGGGGAGGAGGAGGAGAGGAGGAGAGGAGACGCGGGCCACCGTCTCTTCAAAACGAGGACCCAACACCACAGGATGGTTGGGGAAAAAAACACAGGGAATGGACGTCCGAGCGATGGCCAGATGATGAGGAGGCGGAGGGCGAAGATTCGGGCCTCGGAGAATGCCACTTTACCTGGAGGGCATCGCCCGAGGGTGAGTCGGGCGCCTTGTGCTTTGCGACGGGGGTCACTGCAAGCAGGGATTCGCCAGGGCGCTGGGTCTTGCAGGATCTTGCAGGTCCAGGGTCGCATCGACCAGGGCTTGCGCGCAGGATCCTTTTTTGATCCTGCAGGATCCTGCAGGATCCTGCAAAGCCTGACAGGCCCGGATGTGCACCGACCCGGATCGGCAGATCCCTGAGTGAGCTGGATCTGAGGGCAGGCGGCATCATCCTGGCCGCATGGGCTCTCGAACAGTGGCACCGCACGTTCAACTCCAGCCCCCGAGGGAGCACTCTTCTGCTGGAGCGGTGCCCCTGTTTGTGCGACATAGAGGAGGGCGAGGAGGCGGAGGAAGGAGAGGACAGAAAAGAGGGAGGCTTCATATCATAAGAACAGTCGTGAAATGATGGAAGGGATGATGAGTAGGAGGAGCAGGATTGGGAGGAGGAGGTGGGAAGGAGGAGGCGACGAAGGGAGGGAGAGAGAGGAGAAGGCTGAAGAGGGGGGGGGAATGAAGCGCCGTATGCCGTGCGCGAGTCGTGCATCTGCGAAGAAAACAGAGGATTTATGGCGCTCGTCGTTTGCGGCGTCTGGAGGCCTTTCTCGGGCCGCGAGACTGTCAACCATCGAACCGCAACGAAAAACCGGTCAGGATGGACCCCGAGCAAGTTTTGGAGGTTGTTCTGGAGCCCGCTTTGGTCGAAACGCAGAGGAGAACATCATACCGATAACGATGCCCCTCTGTCGCTCATACGCTGAGGTGCGGCGGGCCGTCCGATCCGATGTGGCGAATTTTAGACATGGCCATGTTTTGAACATATTCGACGAGTTTCTGATTTCGATCTGGCTTACGGATGCGATGTTGGGTCCTTTCCGCCCTCGTCACCACGGCCTGACTTGTCTCGGGGTTCTGGCGAGAACGAACCCCACGAGAGGCCTGGCAATGTGTAGCATAGTCGAGTGTAACTCTGATGTTCGGCCCGATGCAGTCCTTGCCTTGCCCTTCTCATCCCTCTCCGCCTCATCCCTCTTCACGTCCTTCCTTCTCCGCCTCCCCGTGTATTTCTCTCTCTCTCTCTCTCCCTTCCTTCCTCCTGCTCTGCTTTGTTTCCTGGTTTCGTTGTCCCTCCCCGCCTGTGCTGCTGATGGCGTGGTGCGCATGTAGTGTGGCATCGACTCGTAGTGCAAGTGTTGCTGCCGCCGTCGTCGATATCCTGAAAGTGTGTTGCCGTTTTGATGCTATGGCTCTCGCTTCGCCGCTACGCGCATTCCTCTTTGCAAAACCCAACTGCTCCGTGGATTCAGTGCGGGCCGCTTTCAAATGAGGTCGCTTTTAGTGACGCGTGCAGTCATCTTCAAGTTTCTCATTGGTGGCAACGGTGGAGGGCGCATCGTTCTCAAAATGTTCCCAGTAGCTCCTCGGATGGAGTCGGTCCGTTTCCAAAATGTAGTTCTCGCCTTAGCGATGCGGATGGTTGTTTACCTCGAAGGATTATATCATCCACACGGGCGGGGCATCAACGGTTTTCGAAGTATGCGTTTCGCCACAATGCCGCGCACATTCGTGTTCGAATATCACCCATTTATATATGGCAGATTTTGTTTGTTGATATTGATGTTGCTTGTGCTTTCCTCCGTTGTTTCAGATTCTTGTTCTGTTGTTCGTCCACAGGGGTGTGTCTCGCCCATGGATCCACTGCTTTTCAAAAGCCTTTGGCTTGACAGTTCCGACCGTTTCGCAGATGGATGGGGCTTACTTTTCAAAGCCGAGTTTTCGCCCAAGACCCGCGGACTCGTGTCCTCAAACATTCACCAGGCACATGGTTGGAAGGCGGCCCGCTTTCGCGTTCACTGTGTGTTGCTGAGTTCCGGTCGGATTCGGGTGTGTTGTGGTCAGTGTACGTTTCAGAGCACATGGGGCTCACAACGAGCAGGCGCATGGAGCTCTCACCTTTCAGGCGGGCCTCGCCGCAGTGATAGGACACGTGTATTCGAAGAGGGGGAGGAGGCTGGGGGAGCAGGAGGGGAAGGAGCAGCAGGAGGACGAAGCAGGAGGCACAGGGCAAAGGGAGCGGGAGGAGCAGGAGCATCCGAAGGACAAATGGATCAGAAGTAAGAAAGTGGGAGAAGAAGGGGCAGGACGGTGGAGGGAGGAGGTAGGAAAGACGAGGGGGTGGAACTTGTGGGACCCCCTCTTCTCCTGTACTCACTCCTCCTCCTCCTCCTCCTGCATTCCCCCCTGCCTGCTCCACGCCCCAGCACACATTCTCCTCCTGCCCCTTGCTGGGGGCTGGACCCCCCCGCATCCCAGAGCGGTTGGCGGCCTGCCCGCGCGCTTTCGCGCTTGAGGACGCGCGACGCGCCCGCTCCGCCGCCAGGCGCCGTGGCACCCATCTCCGTGGACTTGGCCGCCTGCCTGGCGGAGGTGGAGGCGGAGGCGGAGCGCACTGGGCCAGCGGTGGGCCGTGGAACGCCGGCCGTGGTCATTGTTTCCCCCTCTTCGAGGGGATGGTGAGGGTGATGGTGATGATGAGGGTGACGGTGATGAGGATGATGATGATGATGGATAGAGGCGATGGTGATGATGACGATGATGATGATGATGATGTTGATGATGATGGGGATGGGGATGTGGATGAGGATGAGGATGTGGATGATTGTGGTTATGAACGTATTGGTGAAGATGATGATGGTGCTGATGATGATGATGATGATGATGACGTGACGATGCCGATGCCGATGATGATGATGGTGATGCTGCTGCTGATGCTGGTGATGATGAAGATGATGATGGTGGTGGTGGTGATGGTGATGGTGATGATTCTGATGATGGGGGTGATGATGATGATAATGATGATGATGGTGATGATGATGATGATGGATGATGGTAATGGTGATGATGCTTATGGTGATTATGATGGTGATGGTGATGATGATGATGGTGATGATGATGATGGTGATGGTGATGATGATGGTGATGGTGGTGAGGATGTGAATGAAGATGATTGTGGTTATGATAGTGATGGTAATGGAGACGATGATGATGATGACGTGACGATGACGACTCCGATGCTGATGATGGTGATGATGCTGATGATGATGGTGATGATGATGAGGATGATGATGATGGTGATGATGAGGATGAGGATACGTATGATGGCGATGATGATGAGGATGAGGATGAGGATCAGGTTGACGATGGTCAGGATGAGGATGATGATGGGGATGGTGATGGTGAGGGTAGTGATGGTAATGATGATGGTGCTGATGATGAAGGTGGTAATGATGATGATGATGGTGGTGATGATGATGGTGGTGGTGAGTATGATGATGAGGATGATGAGAGTGATGAGGGAATTGGTGATGACGGTGACGATTCCGATGATGTTGATTCTGATGATGATGGTGATGATGAAGATGATGATGAGGATGATGATGATGATGCTGATGATGATGAGGATGAGGATGGTAATGGTGATTCTGAAAATAGTGATGATGATGGCGGTGGTGAGGCTGATGATGATAGTGATGATGATGATGATGCTGATGACGATGGTAATGGTGATGATGAGCATGCTGATGGAGATGATGATGGTACTGTTAGCGATGATGAGGATGATGAGAAGGATTGTGAGTGTGATGGTGATGCTAGTGATGGTGATGGTGATGATGGTGATGCAATGATGATGATAGTGAGGCTGATAGTGATGATGATGATGATGATGATGATGATGATGACGGTGATGATCATGATAATGATGAGGCTGATAGGGATGATGATGACGATGACGATGCCGATGATGGTGATTATGAGGGTGAGGATGAGGATGATGATGACGGCTGTGACGACGATGATGGCGAGGGTGATGGTGATGATGGTGATGATTATGATAATGGTGCAGATGAATATGATAAAGCTGTTGCTGATCAGGATGGGGATGAGGATGAGGATGCGGATGTTGATGGCGATGATAATGATGATGAGGATGGTTGTGAGGATGATGCTAGTGATGGTGATGATCAGGAAGCTGGTGATGGTGATGATTATGATACGGATGATGGCGTTGGTATGGTGATATTGATGGTGACGAGGGCGATGTCGATGACGATGAGGATGATGGTGGTGAAGGTGAGTATGAGGATGCTGACGGTGGTGATGATGAGGAGGCTAATGATGGTGAGGGTGAGGATGAGGATGATGACGAGGATGACGATAGTCGTAACGATGATGAGGATGATGATGGGGATGGTCATGGTGATGATAGTCATGATGGGGATGCTGGTGGTGATGCTGATGCTGATGATGGGGATGTTGATGGTGATCAGGAAGATGATGCTGGTGATGCTCATGATACTGATGACGATATTGATCATGATGATTACGAGGACGATGTCGATGCTTATGATGATGCTGATGACGATCAGGATGAGCACGATGATGGTGATGAACATGATGAAGGCGATGATGGTGATAGTGATGGTGATGATTGTGATGGTAATGATGTTGAGGGTTGTGATGATGATGCTGATAGTGATGATGAGGATGACGATGATGATGGCGACGATGGTGATGATGATTTCATTGATGACGATGCCGGTGATAATGATGACGATGGTGATGATGAGGATCAGGATGATGATGGTGATGGTGATGCTAGTGATGAACGTGATGATGATGGTCGTGGCTATGCTGCTTGAGATCATGATGCTTGCGATGATGGTGATGGTACTGATACTTCCCCAAATAGGCTTGCCCTATATGAGTCCTAGCTCAAACCCTACTATTTGGTCCTTTGCCCCCCCCCCCGCCCCCCTAATTTCTATGCCCCCCCTGATTCCTATGGCTATGCCTATGCTTATGCCTGTGCCTCCCACCTGAGTCCTATGCCTACGCCTATGCCTGCTTGGGTGCTTGCTTGCGCGCTTGCACGCTTGTTTGGTTGCGTGCTTGCTTGCTTGCTTGCGCGCTTCCTTGCACACTTGCTTGCTTGCTGAGTTGCGGATTCCGAGCATGCTTGATTCCTCAGATTCTCCGGTTTGACTCGGCGAATCTATTTGGAGTAAACGCTGGCTGATAGGATGATATTGCTGATGATGACGATGACGATGCCAATGATGATGAAGGCTATGATGGTGATTCCGATGAGGGTGTTGATGATGATGGTGACGATGTGGATGAGGATGATGATGCTGATGGTGACGGTGCTGGTAGTGATGATAATGTTGGTGAGGGTGATGATGCTGATTGTGATGCTGTCGGTGAGGATGATGATGCGAGTGAGGATAGTAACGATGCCGATACCGATGATAATAATGGTGATGCTGATGATGATCATGAGGATGTGGTTGATGGTGGTGATGATGCGGATGATGATGGTCACGGCGGTTCTGATAACAGTCATGATAATCATGATGGTGGTGGTGACTGTGATGATGAGTGTGATGATGATGATCATGCTGATGATGATGGTGACGATGCTGGTGATGATGATGATGTTGATAACAATGCCGATGCTGATGTTGATGATGATGATGCCAGTGGCGTTGATAGTGATGACATTGAAGATGCCGATGATGATGGTGGTGGTGATGCTGATGACGACGACGGTAATGCCGATGATGATGAGGATGAGGATGTTGATGCTGGTGATGACAATGCTGATGCAGATGATGATGATGATGACGATGTCGATGATCATGGTGACGATGATGCTGATGGTGCTGATGACGACGATGATGATGATGGTGACGATGACGATGCTGGTGCTAATGATGATGACGATGACGATGAGGATACTAATGATGATGACGATGATGGGGATGATGATAATGATATTGATGATGCAGATGCTGATGCCGACGCATATGATGATGCTGATGATGTTGGTGATGATGTTGATGGTGGCGATGATGAGGATGTGGATGTCGATGGTGATGATGAGGGTAATGATTCTGGTGATGGTGGTGGTGATCGTGATGATAATGATGATGGTCATGGTGATGATGCTGATGGTGATGATGATGATGATCGAGATGATGATGATGATGATGATGATGATGATGATGATGATGATGATGATGATGATGATGATGTTGACGATGTCGATGTTAATGATGGTGATGATGACGATGATGATGATGATGGCGATGACGATGATAATGATGCTGATGGTGCTTGTGATGACGGTGATGATGCTGAGCATGATGATGATACGGACGAGGATGATGGTGATGATGAGGATCAGGATGATGGTGATGATGATGCGGATGATGGTGATGATGGTGATGATGATGTCTATCATGATGATCAGGATGATGATGATGACGATATTGATGATGATGGTATTGATGATTCTGACGACGCCGATGATTATAGTGATGATGACGATGATGAGGATAAGGATGAGGATGATGAGATGGTGAGGGTGATGGTGATGAACGTGATGAGAAAGATGTTGAGGGCGGTGATGAGGATGCTGTAAGTGATGATGATTACGATGACGATGCTGATGATGGCGATAGTGAAGACGATACTGATGATAGTACATTGACGATGATGATGAGGGTCTCGGTAAGGATGGTGGTGATGCTTGTGATGATGGTGATAGTGATGATGAGGATGATTGTAATGCCGCTGATGATTATGACGATTGCGATGATAGTGATGACCATGAGTATTCTAATGATGATGTTGTTCATGCGATGATGATGATGATGATCATGATATGGTGATGGTGATGCTGAGGATGATGAGGACGAGGATGATGATGGTGATGATGAGGATGAGGATGATGGTGGTGATGGTGGTGGTTATGATAGTGATGTTGATGATGGCGGTATCGATAATGGTGACGATGGTGGTGGTGATGATGGTGATGACGACGATGAGGATGATAATGATGGTGATTGAGAGACTCGTGGTGATGATGATGATGAAGATGCCGACGATGCTGATGATGATGAGGATGATAATGACGATGCTGCTGATGGTGCTGACGATGACGATGGTAATGACAACAATGACTATGACGATGATGATGCTGCTGATGACGACGATGCCGACGACGATTTCGATGACCATGCCGATGCCGATGCCGATGATGATGATGATGATGCTGATGATGCTGACGACATAACGACGACGATGACGATGACCATGACGACGATGATGATTATTATGACGATGGTGATGATGACGATTATGATGGTCATGGTTATGGTAGTGGCGTTGGTGATGATGGTGATGGTGGTGGTGATGCTGGTAGAGATGATGATTGTGGTGGTGCAGCTGTTGATGCTGATGTTGTTGATGATGGTATTGTTGTTGATGATGATGATGATAAGGATGGCGGCGGTGGTGGTGGTAGTGGTGTTGCTGCTGCTGCTGCTGCTGCTGTTGATGATGATGATGATGATGATGATGATGATGAAGAAGGCGAGATGGTGGTGATGATGATGGATGGTGGTAGGTGGGGATTGTGGTGGTGATGATGCGAGAAAGATGATGGTGAGGAGGAGGTGGAGCGCCCGCTTGCAGGCTCTAGGACGACCCTCTCGTCGCCTCTTTCTTCGAGGGAGGATGAGGAGCAGGGGGAGGAGGAAGAGGAGGAGGAGGAGGAAGCGGGATGGTTGGGGAAGGGAAAGGAAGATGCGAGGGATGAAGAGGGGGAGGCGGAGCAGGACGAGGGGTAGATCAAAACGAGGGTTTAACGGAGGGCTCTTTCTCGTCTCTCTTCATCCTCGTCCACCTTCATCTCCTCCTCCTCGTCCTCGTTCTGCTGCCGATGAGCCGTTATCGGATTCCCGAGTTCCCCGGTAACCTTTTCCTCCTCTCTCCTCCTCCGCAAGGTTCGAGCCGTAGCGTAGCCCCGTTGGCTGCGACCACGCTGGTAGCCTCAGCACTTGGCCTGAAATATACCAGTGCCGTCAGATATGCCGAGATCAAGCGGCGCTCAAAAGGCGGCCCGAAGGGTTTCTCGGGCCATTGAGATCAGGCCTTCGCGTCCTCCGGCTGCGAGAAGTGCCTTATCTCATCTCTTACACGTTGAAGTCCAATGCTAGAATCGGGGTGGATCACACGTTGGTAGAATTGGTTGCTTGGCGCGACAGCATGATGGTTTCCTCGTGCCGCCTCGTGAACAAAACCGTCGACGTATCAGTCGCGGGCGGACCCCACCTGCGAGCTTGAGAAGAGGCAACGGTTCGAGGAGACATGCGCCGAGGACCTCGCAGAGGTGCCAGGAGATGAACTTCACATATGGCTCTGTGGCTCTGTGAAGTTTTGGGTGCCGTTTCGGCTCAAACCTTCTTTCACCTCAAGCGGACCGGTCTAGTTTCGAGTTTGCCTTTTTCCTTGCAAGGAGTGCTGCAGCGCCGCATCGGCCCACAAATGTGCGTGTTGCGGCCCAACGCCCGTCCAGGGCTTCATCGACATTGTCGTAGCCGAATTCTCCGAATTCTCCTCACTCCTACTCCTCCTCATTCTCCCTCCTCCTCCTCTCTCCTTTCTCCTCCCTGTCTTCTCCTCCTCTCCCTCCTCGTCTCCCCCCCTCTCTCTCTCTCTTTGTCCCTCCCTCTCGCAGGAGGGGAGACAAATGGGAAAATATGGGAAGTGGGGGGGAAGACAAAAACCTTGAAAATATGGGAAAGTATGGGGAATCGTTTTATTTGTGTGTGTTTATTTGTGTGTCCCAGGGCCCCTTCCCTCCTCGCCCTCCTTTGGCGCCCTGGCGTATAGCTGCGACCGCAGCCTGGACTCTAGCAGGCGCCGCCAGTCAGAAGTTTGTGCGGGGGCGGCAGCTCCGGCCCGCCCGTGGGCTGGACCGCGTCGCGGGCGTGGCTGGCCAGGCCAGCGGGGCGCGGTGCTGCTGCGCGACTCCCTCGCTGCGGTGGTCCCGCGTCTTCCACTCGCCGTGCGCCTGGTGGTCCTGGCGTGCGGGTCGCCGTACTGGCGCGCCGTGCGCCGTGGCGGCCCGGAGCAAGGGGCCACAGCTACAGCCACGGCCACCGCCCCCGCCCGCGTATCTTGGGGCTTGTTTGCGGGGGCAGTGTGTCGGGGGCGGCAAAGAGGGGGGTGATGACTAGGGGGGGGGATATCATGGCGGGGGCCATGATGTTTTCCAGATTTCATGGCGCCCCTTCTTATTTCATTACGTCCCTGGCCCCCCCGCTGGGCCGCGCACATGCCGCCGGTCATGATTTGCACCCCCCCTCTTGGACACCTCCCTCTTGGCCGCTCCCGAGTATGGAGCATCGTGTTCCCAAATCCCTTGCTGAAAGGTCTTGTGCCAGGCCAGCTTACTTGTGGGGGTGCTATGCGAAAATCGTGTCCCCATGCGAGGGGCCGCCGCAATGAAGAGGGGGCGGCAGAAGGTTTAGGACGTCAGATGTGGCTCGAGCGCACCTAGTTTGTTTTTTCTAGAGCTGATCATTCGGAGTACTGTGCAACTCCCCCCTGACAATGTCCAGTGGTGTTCCCGCTTCAAAATTGCACTCTATTGCACGTTTTGGCCACAGGGTGAAAGCGTCATTCTTGTTTTATTGAATATCTCTCTTTTTTATTGTTTGTTGCTCTCTCTCTCACTCTCTCTCTCTCTCTCTCTTTTTGTTTTTTGTCTCTCTCTCTCTCTATATATATACACACCTACATATTTCATCTATGTGTACAGAAGTGTAAATGCAAAGCGCTCCCTGTCCTTCAAAATGATGCTCCGCTGTAGCGCGGCCACGTTTCCAGATCGGTGTTGGGCTCCCGCCGTTCAGAATGGCGCGCTCGCCCCAGCGCGGTCTACGCTCCTGGATCCGATTCCTTTGGCGTCGTTGCCGCCACCTTCCTCCCTCTGCTCCACCCTGCACTCGTCCTTATTCTACTCCTCCTGTTCCCGTTTCCGCTCTTCGTCCTTCCTGTTCCTCCTACTGCTCACCCATGCCCGACCGCAATGTATAGACCCCCCACCCGACAGTCCGACGGCAAAGCAAAGGATGCCAATTCCTGCAAGTGCCATTTGGGGATCAAGGTCCCCTGGGATTCCCTGGTCGGCGGATAAACATATTCAGCCCAGTCCGAAGGGATGCTTGGCCGCGGTGGGATGTCATATGTGGCCCGTGAGCGCGCCTATATTGCCTCTCTCATGTTTTGCCTCTCCTCCTCCTCCGCCTCCTCCGCCTCCTCCGCCTCCTCCTCCTCCTCCCTCCTCCTTTCTGGGTTCCGATGTCCGCTCAAAAACGGTACCTGTATTCCTCTTGGGGTCCAGCCTGTCGAGTTTTTCGAGCAACGTCCAACCGTGTCGACGAGGACCTCCAGAAACACCCCAGAGCCTGCAGAACGACAATGTCGAAGACGACGAACGACGACGAACGACTAACGACAAACGAACGACGCACGACGAGCGTTGAGCGACGATGGACGACGACGGACGACGGACAACGGACGACCGACGACGGACGACGGTGGACGGACGACGGATGACGACAGATCATGATGATGGCGACAGCGACGATAGTGATGATGATGACGACGATGACGACGACGGTGGGGGCGGCGACGGCGACGACGACGACGGAACGACGAACGACGAACGACGACGACGAACCACGAACGACGAACGACGAAGGACGAAGGACGAAGGACGACGACGACAGACGACGAGCGACGAGTGGTGGAAGACGACGACGACGACGTCGTAGACGACGACGACGACGACGACGACGACGACGACGACGACGACGACGACGACGACGGGCGACGGGCGACGGGCGACGGGCGACGGGCGACGGACGACGACCGACGGGTGACGACTCAATGGGCGGCCTCTCTTCGTCCCCCCTATCTCCTCACAGCCCCTTCGCGGTCTCGGCTCGGGTCCGTCGGGTTCGCGTTCGGGTCGCCCCTCTTGGCTCTCGTGGTCGTGGACGTCGGTGCCTATTTTTCTTGTTGTCGCTCTCGGGGGCTTACTGCCTTCGGAGGCAGGCAGATCCATGCTCCATGCTCCTCCCCTCCCCCTCCCCCTCCCCTCCTCCCTCCCCCCTGTTGGTCTGGAGAGCCTCAGACGTCTGGCGCGAGGCCTTCTAGCCTAGGCGCGAGCGCGAGATCCAAGGCGCACCCCTGCCCTTGGAGGCAGGAGAGTTGCCCCCTGCCCTTTGCCCCCCCCCCCCCCCCCCTCCCCCCGCGCAACCTCCCCCCAGTTCCTGCCCTGGACTCTCACTGGACCACTCGGTGCAAACCTTGCCCCTGCGCTCCGGCGTCGTGAGTCTTCACGGCGCCGACCCCGAGAGGTCTGGACCCTTCCCCGGGACCTGGTGCTTCCTCCCGGGTGGTCTCGTGACGGCCCCGGGGCCCGTGGAGGGCCCCTGGAGGCCAGAAGATTACAGCAGAAAGCTCGCCGCCGTGCTTTCTTCGCAGCGCGATGGGGCAAGGGGCCCTCCCCCTCGCCCATCGGGGGCCGCCGCCGCCGCCGCCGCACGCTGGGGCAGCGAGGGCGACGAGGGCGGCGGCGACGACGGCGGCGGCGACGGCCGCGAGGGCGGCGACGGCCGCGACCCCGTCCGCACACCGCCGCGGCGGGCCCCCGCGCCCAGGCGGCGCAGCAGGCGCCCCCCGCCGCCGCCGCGCCGCGGGCGCCACTGCAGGCGCCGCCCCCGGCGGAGCCCTCGGCCGGCGAGGCGCCGCCGCCCGCGGCGGAGCCCTGGGCGCGCTCGCCGCGCGCTGGCGCCGCGGAGCCGGGAGGCCTTCGCGCCGCCTCCTCCTCCTCCTCCTCCTCCTCCTCCTCCTTCTCTTCCTCCTCCTCCTCCTCCTCCTCCTCCTCTTCCTCCTCCTCCTCCTCCTCCTCCTCGTCCTGCTCCTCCCCCGGGACTGTTGGAAAACGACTCAGGATGAAGGATTCGTTCTGGGGGAAGGCCCCAGGGTCCAGGACCCGTTTCCCTCAGGGCCCGTTTCCCCAATGCCGACGAAGGCTTTGGTCGGGGACCCCCAGGAGGTGCGGTGACACCACCGCTTCGAGGAGGAGAAGGTACCCCTTCCCTCGTTTTCCCCGTTTGGGGCCTCCTGGGAGGCCCTCGTCGCCACCGGATTCGCTTCGAGGTTTTGGTCAGAATGCACCTTGGGGGAGGTCCGGGAGCAGTGGTATGGGTACCTTTTGGTTCCCCCAGCGTGGTGAGTCAGTGGGGGTGCGGGGGGTCACCGTACGGTTTTGGGGGCCCGGGTCGTTCTACGAGGGCATCACGGGCCGCTGGGGCCTCCAGGGTCCCAGCCAGGGAGATTCCGAGGCCACCACGCGGCCCGTCACTTTCACGGCTTTGGGGCCCAAAATTCGGTCGGTAGGGGAAGCCCAGGCATGCTCACGTCGTGGACAACATCACGACAGGAGGCGTCTTGGCCATTTTCGGCCTCTGGGGGCCCTCGCTGGGCCCCGGGAGCGTAACGGAAGTGATCTGGGATGAAAAGTTGGCCTTGGGGGGAGGGTCGAGACTTCTGGTGACCACGCATTGAAAAATTCAAGACGCCGGATCTCTGGGTTCAGAGGTGCTTCGGTCTGGGGCAACGTTCGGTTCGGGGGGAGATGGGCTTAGGGGTAGAAGCATCTGGCCCCAATCGCCCCCGCATCGCCGATATGGGGCCTGACAGCCCATGCCGCCCAGGAACGTGCGGACTCGCTCGGGAGCCCATCATCGATCCATCGGCGATGCATGGCCGAGTTCAGGTCGATGCTTACACCCCCTTGAGCCGGTCCCCCCGAAGGTTCCCTTCGCGAGGGCTCCCGAGGGCCTCGGTCGAGGCTCGAGGGTCGAAGTGCTTCGGGATGAGCAAGCACGCCGCCGTTCGGAGCCCGTCGGCGTGCTGCGCTTGCGATCTTGCCCGAAGGCCCGGTGCTTCTTCGGCAGTTGCACGCTGATGATTTCCCAAGCGGCGGCGCGCCACTGATGCGGCTTTTGTTTCCCCAGCGCTTGGGCGTGTTTCTCCCTCTCGGGCCTCAGGGAAGCTCCTTGCCGCCCTGCCACGATCCGCCTCGAGATTCTGGCCTGAACGCGACCGAGGGCCTCTGGGTCGATATCTGAGCGACGCAGAACACGTTTTCGACTGCGCCGACGTTGGCGCGTAAGCTGAATGCGTAAGGTCGCGCGTGAGCGCCCTCGCTTCCAGCGCAGCGTGCCGCGCTGGCGTCCGGCGTAAGCTAACGCGCAAGCTCACTATGCCATCTCGCGAAAGATCCGTTGCTTTTCGTCGTTCATCAGACCCCTGGACCTGGGCATCCAGCGGCCCGGGTAACGTCGAGGCACGCTTTTGACAGTTCTGGCGCTGTGGCCTCACGCCCCGGGGCCATCAGCATACGCTCCTCACGGTGGAAGGGCACGCCCCTCGGGGAAACGGTTGAGAGGTCAGGGGTGCCATGCCTCCAACATTTCAAGCCGGTGGATGCCTGCGTCCCTCCCAACGCTCTCCCCTCCTTACTCCTCTCGCCTCCGTCCTCCCTCCTTCTCCCCTCTTCTCCCCTCCTCTTCCCTCTTTCCCCCCTCCTCTTCCCTCCTTCTCCCCTCCTCTTCCCTCCTTCCTCCCTCCTTCCCCGTCCCTCCTCGTTCTTCCCTCCTCCCTCCCCTCTTCCTCCTCCCTCCTCAGTTCTCCTCTCTCTGTCTCCTCCTGCTCGTATCCCCCCTCCTCCTCCTCCTCCTCCTCCTCCTCTTCCTCCTCTTCCTCCTCTTCCTCCTCCTGTTCCTCCTCCTCCTCCTCCTTCTCCTCCTCCTCCTCCTCCCTCTCCTCCTCCTCCTCCTCCTCCTCCTCCTCCTCCTCATCCTCCATTCGTTTTCTTTGTAATCAGCTCCTACCTGTCGCACCCTGAGTCGTTTGGTAGGGGGGGGGGTCGGCGTTTCGACTGAGACTTCTTCACCATTCACGAGCGCTTCAGCTTGAACTTTGCAACAGCTTCACGGATGGAGGGCGGGCCGCTTAATGAGGCTCTCGCTCGAGCGGCGCGCACATTCAGCATGACATGCTGCAAGATTTTCACGGATGGAGGGCTGGCCGCTCTCAGCACGAGGCTCTCGCCACAGCAGCGCGCACGTCGTCATGACAGGTGGCACGAGTGTCACGGACGGAGGGCGGGCCGCTTTCAACAGGAGGTTCTCGCCCGAGCGCCGCGCGCCTTCGTTTTTGAGGTTGCAATCTATTTTGGCGGAAGGAGGGCGGGCCGTTTCCAAAATGTGGTTTCCGCTTGAGCGCCGCGCACATTCGCTTGTGACAGGGAGCTTGAGAGAGAGAGGAGCGCCGTGGGTAAATGGACCTGTGTGGTGAGGGAAGGACAAGAGAGAGAGGACGGTGACGTGATCGGAGGTGGACGAGGTGGAAGTGTAGTGGCTTGTTTGTGTGCCCTCGGACGCACAGGGCGCTAACAGCATTCCAGTAGACGTGGATCCACTTCTATTCGGATTCTAGTAAAGGGACGATTTCATCCTGAATGGATCTGGTCACGGGTTGTTCCATCCTCAATCGGGTTCTGTTAAACGTGGATCCATCTCTGATCGGATTCCATCAGCGATGGGCCCGTCCCGAATCGGAATACATGGGAGGTGGCTCCATTCCCCGTCTGATTTTATTACAGGTGGCTCCAAAGTGGATCGGAGTTTGCCAAACATTATGTTGCAATTGGTCCCGCCCTTGATCAGAATGTATTCGAGCTGTCGCGATGTACAGACTGATTTCTATTGTGTGGGTTATACATCGAATCGTTTTCGCGGTTGTTCAAAACGGTTCCTGTTGTGGGCGATTTGCCCATTGGTTCCCACTATGTTGGTTACACATGGAATATATTTGGGCATGTTTACAATAATGTAATGCACGTGGCTCTTTATCCATCCTCAGCAGGGTTCCATTAAAAAGGGGTACCCACCTCAAATCGGACTCGATTCGGGGAGTTGATCCTAAATAAACGTTCGCGACGGGTTGCTTCATCCTTGATCGGATCATGTTACGGGTGGGCCCATCTCTAACAGTTTTCCATTCGCGATGATCCGATGAGCCCGTCCTTAATACGATTTCTTTATTGGTTGATACGATGCGGCTGCAGGTGGTTCCAATCCTGATGGGGCTCGGTTGAGGATCAGATTACAAGCGGCCCCCCTTGGTCTGATTTGTTTCAAGGTGGCGCAGTTTACATGTTGTTTTCGTCTGTGTGGATTGCACGCCCAATCCTTGTGAGCGGCTTTTCAGTAGGATCCTTTTTGTGGGCGATGTGCATAACGTATCCTTTTGTGTGGATTACACATATATCCCGTGTGTGCGACGTTACACACGGTTTTATTATGTGGTGGATTAACACAAAGAATTCTATAGTGTGGAGGTGCCCCCATCCTCAAAATGGGGCCTATTACACGCGGCCCGGCCTTCAATCAGGTTCCATTCGGGGTGGGCCGCATCCACCTCCAATCTAAATTCATGGGACGTATATTCATCCCTGATATACTTGTATACGAGGTGGCCAAATTCCCAAACGGATTCAAATAGAGATTGATTGATTCCTTAGTAGGATTCGATTGGGGGTGGACCCACGTCTATTGGGATTTCTTTGAAAACGGTTTTACCTTTTAATGGGATTGTAACACACGTGGCTCCAACCTTGCCGGGATGCCAGTACCCGTGGATCCACCTTTCAGAAAAGTCGATCCGAGGTGGATGTGGTGGATCCATTCCAATCGGATCCATCAATAATGGAATTCCACATCTATCTGACTGCTATTGGGAAACGGGGCCACCTCTTACGGAATTTTGTTCTGGGTGGGCCACCGTTCATGAGTGTCCTTTGGAGGTGGCTGCGGTCCACCTCTTATAAAACTTGTGTATGGGTGGGATCGCCTGTAATACAGTATGTCCAGTGATGGGGGCACTCTCGCACAACAGAACTCAATATGTAAATCCCCCACAACAGGAACCCTAGTTTAAAGCCGCGCACACGGATGTTATTTGCAGCCCACACAATACGAATCAATCTGTAAATCATCCACAAAAAGAAATCCGATTGATTAGCCGCACAGGAAGATTCCAGGTGTAACCCACACGAGAAATCAATACGTAAATCGTGCCAACCAGGATCAACACCGATCAGGAAAAGAGCCACGTGCAATAGGATCTTTAACATGATGTCATCAGGCGTGGAGCCACTTGTTATAACCCCTTATGAGAAATGGAGCTACCTCCAACATACGTTCTGTCACGGATGGGCCCATCGCTAATGGAATCGAAGTAGAGGTGAACCCACCTCTAAACGAACCATATTAAAATTGAAGCAATATTTCATTACTTCCCATGCAGAAAATACGCACCTCCCATATAATCGTTGTACAAGTAGATCCATCTCTACGGGGACTCGGTTCAGGATGGAGACGCGTGTAATAAAAATGCTGTTCAAGGGGGATCCACATCTTATAGACATCGAATTGAAGGTGGATCCACCTCCAATGGAATCATACTGAGGGTGGGGCAACCTCGAGTCCACTTGTACCAGAGGTGGATCAACCTCTTTTTGAGCCCAGATCGGAACGGAGCCACCTCTCATCGATCCTTGTTATCGATGGATCTGTTTTTATTGGGATTCGATAAGATGTGGATGCGATCCACATCGAAAAGTACCCGATTGAAGGCGGAGCCGCTTGTAAGGTAATCTTGCCAGGGGTGGAGGCAACACCACACAATGGAAGCCAACATGTCCATGTTGAACAGACAGAAACTTATTGTAAAGTCGCATGCAGGGGTTTTACTTGTCACCCACAACAGAAATCAAGCTGCAAATTGCGCACAAGAGCGATCCGATTCAAAAGCTGCGCAAACATATTCTTTGTAAACCGCACCATAGACGTCAATCTGTAAATCGCTCACACAACGAACCCGATTCAACCACCACGCACAGGTGTTCTATGTGTAACCCACACAGTATAATTCAATCTGCAAAGCGCCCACACACGGATTTATTGTTAAAGGGAGGCGGGGAAGCTGTGGACCCCCCCCCAGAACACCGCAAACTAAAACAACAGTTGTCCGTCGCCCTTCGTGTTTTTTTGGGCGGAGGTGGGGCGGGGAATCATAAGCATTGTAAGGGCAACATATGTTTGTTTTTCGTTTTGTTTCTGTTGTCGGGAGGTCCATACCTGTTCCATCTCCCTTTCAAAGGAGATCCTTTGGTGAGCGTGCTCATATTGAATTCTGTTGTCTGCATTACAGTTTGGATCCTTCTTTGTTGCTTTTCAATCGAATTCCGTCGGTGCGCGATTTGCAACAACGATTCTTTTTGTGGTGCCTTACAAAAGGAGCATCGAGGGTGTCCCACGGGAGTGCCATGCCACCTGGTTGTATTTGAGTTCATGTCATGCTTCTCGCTTCTCTATTTCCTTCATCCAGAACGGCTCAGGTACTCGCAGCATTCTTTTTTTGCGCTGGGAGGGGAGGGTTTATTGCAACATCGTTGGCGAGTATTGAGTTTACATTGCTTCTTCTCTTACTCCTCCTCCTCCTCCTTGCTTCCCCCTCCTCCCCGTCCCCGATTCAGGAGGCTTAGGGAGGCTGGGGGGAAGAGGGGGAAGAACTGGGAAGGGGGATATTTGAGGTGAGGGGAGCAGGAATAGGGGGAAGAAGGAGGGGAGGAGGAGGGAGGAAGGAGCCGGGAAGGAGGGGGAGGAGGCGTAGGGGGAGGAGATGGAGGAGAGGCGGGGAAAGGAGGGGAAAGGAGGGAGGCATCCATGCGAGCGGAACATGAACGACTCGGGTGAGTTGGTCCGAGGGTGTTCCGTAGTGCACCCGCAACTGTAGCCGAAGCCGAAGTTGAAACGATCAGAATCGGGAAGGGCCCGCCTTGCAAGTTCGGTTAATATCACATCGTTGAGCGGTGATGCAGCGCCCTCTGAGCACAGGTCTCCCCCCTCGGAGCAGCAGCGAGAAGGCGGGTGAGAGAGGAGGACGGAGAGTGAGGAGGAGGAGGAGGAGGAGGAGGAGGAGGAGGAAGAGGAGGGAGGGGGGGAGAAAGATGAGAAGGAGGAGGGGAAGTAGTAGTAGTAGTAGGTAGTAGTAGTAGTAGTAGTAGTAGTAGTAGTAGTAGTAGTAGTAGTAGGAGGAGGAGGAGGAGGAGGAGGAGGAGGAGGAGGAGGAGGAGGAGGAGGACGGGGAGGAGGAGGGCGGAGGACGGATGAGGAGACACCAGGCGAGCCCGCGGAGTGGCCGCTGCTCGGAACCTGCCGGATGCTGCCACCCTCCCCGGATTGCGCGGGCAGCGCAGAGGACCAGCGGCAGGCACCGCGGGGCAGGATGAGGATGAGTATGAGGACGAGGACGAGGATGAGGATGAGGATGTTGATGAGGATGAGGATGACGATGAGGATGAGGATGGTGATGATGATGATGACTGATGACGATGATGGTGATGATGACGGTGATGGTGATGGTGCTGATGGTGGTGGTGATGGTGGTGGTAATGGTGATGATGATGATGGTGGTACGGTGATGGTGCAGATGGGAATGATGGTGATTACGATGACGGTGATGACGATGCTGCTGATGATGATGATGATGTTGACGATGCTGATGCTGGTGATGATGATGGTGCTGGTGATGGTGATGATGGTGATGATGGTGATGATTATGATGATGGTGGTGGTGGTGATGGTGGTGGTGGCGATAGTGACGATAATGAGTATGATGATTATGATGATGAGTAGGAGGATGAGGAGGATGAGGAGTAGCATGATTATGAGGATGATGGTAATGAGGATGCTGATGAGGATGAGGATGAGGATAATAATGAGGAAGGTGATGGTGATAATGGTGTTCATGATGATGATGATGTTGATGAGGATGAGGATGAGGATGAGGATGAGGATGAGGACGATGATGATGATGATGATGATGATGATGAGGATTCTGATGAGTATGATTCTGATTACGGTGAGGATGAGGATGAGGATAACGATGGGTGGTGATGGCGATGGTGATGATGGTGATGATGATGCTGGGGATGAGGATGAGGATGAGGAGGAGGAGGAGGAGGAGGAGGATACTGAGGATGAATATGATAATGATGGGCGTGTCGACGGCGACGACGACGATGAGGACGATGATGATATTGCTGATGATGTTGGTCGGGGGACGCATGAGGAAAGCGACCCGAAGTGAACGGCCGCTGTCGTCTTCCTCTATCCTTGGGTCGCCTTGCCCAGTCCGCCCTTTCCTTGCTGGTCAGCCACGCTCCCTCGAAGAACAAGACGCCAGCTTGACACAAGCTCTCGGAGGTCTGCACGGGTTTCTTGGACGGCGATGGGCACGCCCTCCATGCCGCCCTCCCCCCCCTCCTCCCCCCCCTCTCCTCCTCCTCCTCCTCTCCTCTCCTCCTCCTCCTCCTCCTCTCCTCTCTCCTCCTCCTCCTCCCTCCTCCTCCTCCTCCTCCCTCCTCCTCCTCCTCCCTCCTCCTCCTCTCCTCCTCCCCCTCCTCCTCCTCCTCCCTCCCCTCCTCCTCCTCTCCTCCTCTCTCTCCTCCTCCTCCTCCTCCCTCTCCTCCTCCTCCTCCTCCTCCTCCCTCCTCCTCCTCCTCCTCCTCCTCCTCCTCCTCCTCCTCCTCCTCCTCCTCCCCCCCCTTCCCACGTCCTGTCCCCTGGCGGCAAGCGCGTCGGGGGCTGCGCCGGAGGTGCTGCGTCGGAGGTGCGGCGAGGTCGGAGGTGGACGGCACCCGCCCTGCCAATCGGGCGGGGTGTCAGTGAGGGGTGACTTGAAGGGCTCGGCATCGCTCGGACGTGTGCATTTTTCCTTCGGCGAGGACCGTCGAGGAGCGTCTTTGATCGTTTGGCGAAGAAGCCACGCACGAAACCGAAAAAAACGCACACGGAATGGACGTCCGAGCGATGGCGAGGGGGGGCCTGCAGGGAAAAAAGGCCCCTTTGGGGGGGCCCCTCTTGGGGCCCCTTCTGGGGCCCCTGCGGCCTCCGAGAGGGGCCCCGAAGGGCCCCTTCCAGGATCCTCTGCTTCTCCACCCCCCACGTACAGTGCCGTTGTTAGTGCATTCTCCGCGTACGGATCATGTATTAAACATGCAGGGATTTCGTACTAAAAACAACGATGAGCTCATGCATGAATGTGTTCATACATTAGTCATGTATTAATCATCCGAATTTTTCAAAAATCCCATGTATTAAACATTGCCCACGTAGTGTCAACCAGCAGAGGAAGGATGGGCAGCCTTCCCAAGGGGTGCCCCTGCATCCTCGCCTCCTCGGTCCCTCCTTCGCCGCGTTCGCTGGCCGCGCCCCGCTCGAACAGCTCTGGAAGGGGGCGCCCGAGGCCCTGGCGTCCTCCTCGCGCACCCTTGCTGTACTGGTGTACTGTGGGTCGCCCTCCACTGCCGCCCGCCCTACCCAACGCGCTTCGCGAGTGGCCCCTCCCTCGGCTCCCGAGAGGGAGGGCGCTGCGGCCGCAGCCTCTCCGGGCCTGCGCCCGCCGGGTCCGGGCCTCGGGGGGGGCGTGCTCCTCCTCCTCCTCCTCCTCCTCCTCCTCCTCCTCCCTCGGGGGCAGCGAGCGGGGGGAGCAGCGCCTCCCAGAATTCCTTCGCAGTAGCTCTATGCTGAGTGCCGGCGAGTGCGTGTGCACTTCGGGTTCCACGTGGGCAGCATCAAGATGGAAGAACCCCCTTCGGCGAAATTAATTTCGCCGAAGGTGTTTCTTCTAATTAAAATTAATTTCGCCGAAATTAATTCGCAGAGATTTCTAATTTGAATTAGAAGTCCCTGCTGCCCGTCGTTCGACATCGGAACAGACATATGGGGGTGGATGCATCGACCGCCAGCCGCCCACTGATCGCCGACTGTGGCCCGGTGTCCCCGGACCTGCCCAGGGACCTGCGGAGTCACGATTGGTCGATATTGAAGGGGCTCTGGGACACACAAACAAATACACACAAATAACAGGATTCTCCATATTTTCCCACATTTTCTGGGTGTCTGTCTTCCCCCCCCACTGCCCATATTTTCCCATGTTTTCTGGGGCATCGACGCTTGATTGTGTCTGTGTGTTTTTTCCCCTGCTGAGATATGTCCCACCTGTGCCCTAGGCGATGCTTAAGAAAACCTAAGTTTTCGTCCAGAGTCTCGATTAGTCTTAACTTTTGAATGTAAAACCCAAGATTTTGATAGAAGTTCTGGGTTTTATTCGATTTCTGAGACTATGAATTTCTGAACCCATGATTTCTTAAGCATTTCGCAGGGTGTATGCCAATCTCCCCCTATCAGTGCCCCTCGCTTCCCCCGAGAAGGGGGGGCCCAGCGCCGGTCCGAGACGTTGGCGCGGGCTTCCGAAGTTTTCGTCGATGCGTTCGTGCCGTGTCTTGCTCTGCGAGTGAGGGGGGAGGGCAATGGCAAGCAGAGGAAGGGCGTGCCGTGTCTTGCTCTTCGAGTGAGGGGCCCGGGGGGAGGGCAATGGCAAGCAAAGGAAGGGCGGGCAAGGGGGGGCGACCCAAGAAGAGAGAGGAAAGGACAGCGGCGGCCCAACAAACAACACGTTCGCGCGGGCTTCCGAAACTTTCGGTGCGTTCGTGCCTGCTTCTTGCTCTGCGAGCGAAGGGGGGAGGGCAATGGCAAGCAAAGGAACTTGGCGGCGCGCAGAGGGAGGGCTTCTTAGAAGCACCCCTGCTTCTTAGAAGGTGCTGGCCTTCTCTGTAGATGTAAGGCCGGCGCCTTCTAAGAAGCAGCCTCCTTCTAAGAAGCCTTCCCCCCTCCCCTTACCCCCTTCTGCGCGCCGCCAAGGAAGGGCGGACGAGGGGGGAGGACCCAAGAAGAGAGAGAGGAAGCGACAGCGGCGGCACAACAGACAAGAGAACGTCCGCGGCCCTCGGTGACGGCTCTCCGCGCGGACCTCCGAAGGTTTGGGTGTGTGCGTGCCGCGTCGTAATCTTCGGATGAGGAGGGGGCAGGCGCTGGCCAGCAAGGGATGGGTGGACAAGGGGAGACGACCCAAGGAGAGCGAGAGAGAGAGAGAGAGAGAGAGCGAGAGCGAGAGCGAGAGAGAGAGAGAGAGAGATCACAAACAAACAACGAGACAAGCAAACCAACAAAGCGGCGGCGAAACAGCGGCGAACCGGCAGACGGAGAAGTCCTCTGCCCCTCTCGAGGCTTATCCCGACCCAGCACCCCACGGGAAAATCGGGACTTCCGAAGTTCTTCTACCCCCCTGAGATTCGACGTCTCGAAACACATAGAAACACACACACACCATACACCACACACCAATCACCGCACACCACACCACCCACTACACATTATACATCGCACACACACACACACACACGCACAGTCGCACACCCACACTAACGCACACACGCAGACACACGCACACACACACACACGGACACGCAGGCACACACACACACGCACACACGCACACACGCATTCCACATACCACACATACACACACGCACGCACACACATACCACACACACACACACGCACACATAGACCGTGAAGAAACGCGACTGGAGCCCTTGACCCCATCCTTCTGCGGCCTTCTCTCGAGCAGGACCGATCCGCGAAGGGTCAGGGGCGCCCGAAAGTGGGCGAGGGCGCTCGGAGTAATGCCACGGCAGAGCAGCTCCCGAATTCCGAGGGTCAACCTGCCGCCGGCGCCAGGCCGCCTTCCAGGCCACGCCGGAGGCGGAGCGGGAGGGCGCCGGCCCAGGCTTCGTGCCGCCAGCGCGCGGGGCGGCCGAAGGTCGGGGTGCGCGCGGGAGCGGCCCTTCGTCGGAGTGGCCTCTGGTGCGCGCCCTTCGTCGAGGAAGAAACATGTGCATCGAAAGGATTTTTGGGAGCTCCGCGCGGATTTCTTTTGGATCGGCGTGTGGCCCCCCTGGAGGCGCCTCTGGCACCGCCCCGGGCACGCGGGGGGTCCAGCGCGGATCCAAGAACTTTTTCCGCGGGGCCTTCTTTTTCCTGTCTCGGGGCCGAGCTGGAGCACGCAGGCCGCGGTGCTGCGGCATCGGCTGTCGCTGCGGTCCCGCCAGGAAAGTGCACCAGAGGGTCGCAGCTCTTGCCCAGAAGGGAACAAGCAATGACATGAACGTAAAGACTCGGAGGTCCGCGCGCATTTCTCGGATCGGCGCTGGACCCCCTCCTTGGTGCGCAGAGCGCGCCAGGGGCGGCGCCGGAGGCGCCGCCATGGGGCTCCAGCGCCGATGCAAGAAATCCGTGCAAATCTCCGCGCACGTATGCCTATGCCGCTTCTCTCTTCTTAGGATGTCGACGGCTATTAGTTTCAGTATCAGTACCATCATTATTGTCATTGTTATGACGATCCAGAGAAATGAAACCAAGATCATTCATCTTCGTCTTCGAGCCGGGGCCGTCTGTTCCGCCGAATCTGACTTTTATATTCATGTCATTGTTTGCCCCCCTGTCGGCCGGATGGCGATGGGGGGATCAGGACATGGGGGGATGAGTATCCGGTACCGTTTTGTTGGGGTACAATTTGTGCCTTCTCTGCGGGCTGCAAGTACAAATTGTACCTTCCCCCCCCCCGTTAACATCCTCGCACACGTCGCGGACGTGGTCACAAGTACGATTTGTACCCTGTCTGCGTGGCGTCGGTATAAATGGTACCTTCTCCGTGGGGCGTAGGTGCAATTTGTACCTCGGTTGCGCTTCTCTCCCCATCTGGACTTCTCCCCCCATTTGCATCCCGCCAAGTTGTCTCGACCAGCGACCGGCCCTCCTCCTCCTCCTCCTCCTCCTCCTCCGCCTCCTCCCCCTCCCCCTCGCTCTCCCCCCTCCTCCTCCACCTCCTCCTTCTCCTCCTCCTCCTCCTCCTCCTCCTCCTCCTCCTCCTCCTCCCTCCTCCTCCTCCTCCTCCTCCTCCCCCCCTCCCCCTCCTCCCCCTCCCCCTCCTCCTCCCCCTCCCCCTCCCCTCCTCCTCCTCCTCCCCTCATTTGCATCCCGCCAGCCCTGGCCCTGGGGGGGGTCGCTCCTGCCGCGCGCCGCCCCGGGAAGGGCCGCCCGCCGGCGGGCCCCCGGCGCTGCCGCTGCCGCCCCGGCGGCCTGCCGCCGCCGCGCGGGCGCCGTCGCCGAGGAGCGGGGCGGCGCCCGGCGGGGGTGCGCCCGGGGGGCGGCGAAAGTAATCGAGTGGCCCTCGATGCCTCTCGCCTTCGCCCTTCTTCCTTCAAAATCGGGGGGGAAGAGGCGAAGCGCATATCCGCTACCGGCCTTACTCAGCAAAACAGATAGACTGCACAAGAAAGGTAACAGCCAGCGGGCTCAACCTTAGCAGGTTACCGCGCAGCTCACTAACCCTCGGGCGGCTCAGATGGTTTCGTCTGGCCAGCCCTTTAGGGAGCGCGTCGTTCCAAGTCGTGCTTGAAGGATTGCGCACCCCGCCGCCGTGCCTGGGGCCCTGCTGGCTCCGACACAGTCAAGGGCCAGGCCGCGCCACGCTCGGGGAGATTCTGAATTCTGCAAAATTGGGCTCCGGGCCCAGGAAAGACTGCGCAGGAGTGGAGGCTGAGGCTCGGGGTATTGGGCACGGGACCTGAGGGCACGCCCACTCCGTGCCCAGCGGCACGGTGGCGGATCTCTAGTGTTTAGGCCTCCCAGATGGGGTCAGAGCATATGAGGTCGGAGGATCGCGCCGCATCGTCGATGCATCGCGGATGCATCGGCAACGTCGGCGTGGAGAGAATCGGGCTCCATACCGAGCCGCATCGCCAACGCATCCCCGACCCCATCTCTTCCGACCTGGGAGGACTCGAAGTAATCCGAGGCGTGTATTCGTGGGATCGGTCTTCGGGGACCTCGGCAGGCGGTGCACACGGGTATACTCGGGCCCCCTGGGGCCAAGCTGTAGGTTCATATGCGCTCCCCGCTGGGGTCCCAGGGCGTCGGTTCCCCAGGCGGTGGATGTGGACACGTCCCCGCCTCGCCAGGTTGGTCCGTTCGGGCGTCGAGGATCGGTGCTTTTGGGGGGCGCTGTGTCTTCCTCTCCTGGACACGTCCCCGCCTCGCAAGGTTGGTCCGTTCGGGCGTCGAGGATCGGTGCCTTTGGGGGGGCGCGGTGTCCTCCTCTCCTGGGTCTCCAGGGGGCACCCTCGTCGCCGCGCCCGGAGCCGCCGCGAAGTTCTGGCCAGAGCTCTCCGTGGGAGGGGGGTGAGGAGGAGGAGGAGGAGGAGGAGGAGGAGGAGGAGGAGGAGGAGGAGGAGGAGGAGGAGGAGGAGGAGGAGGAGGAGGAGGAGGAGGAGAAGTAGGAGGATGAGGAGGAAGATAAGGAGAGGCAGGTCCTGGGAGGGCGGCGTTCGTCGAGCAGTGGCGAAGCGCCCCGGCTCGCCTATCGCCCCACCAAACAGTGCTCTAAAAAACTGTTGTGGTTCCCACGACATGTTCTTAGAACATTCCTGGCTGGGGCCGTCTTGTTTTGACGCATCGGGTTTCTGTTCCAAGAACATGGTTTTTGTTATTCGACCATTTTTGGGTTCTAAGAGCATTTCGTGGTATTACTATGAGAATGCCGGGACGGTCGGTCCCTGCTCAAGTTAGATCCCCGGGCTCAGACATCCAGCGGCGCCGGTAGCTCGAGGCGAGCTGTTGTGCGCCGCCAGGCGCCAGTGTCATGCCCCAAGGCGGTCCGGGATAACAAGCGAGCTCATCCTGGGGAACGCCCCGTGGCCCGGGCCCCGCTTCCACCAGGATCCCTTTCTGCTGTTCCAGGGGTTCAAATGAGCGGAGTACACGTAGATTGCTCTTTCTCTCGTTGCTCCTCTTTTAGTTACCCCGGCTTGGGCGAACGATGGCCCTAGCGACACACAACATAAGCAACGGAGCAGCGTGCAGCAGCAGCAGCAGCAGCAGCAGCAGCAGCAGCAGCAGCAGCAGCAGCAGAGTAAGCACGCAGGGGGGCAGATAGTGGTGGAAGAGCAGATCGGCATGCGCAGAGATGCGGTCCGCGCGGTGATCATGAGCAGCTGCCCCTCCCCATTCTCCTCTCCCCCTTCCCCATCCCCGCCCCTTCGGCGCCCCCTGGCAGGTGGCGGCGAGAAGGGGGGGTCTCGGCCCAAGGAGAGGGCGGAAGACGGATCGGGGGGAGTGACCCCGCATCGCCCATGCATCGCCGATCGGTGCTCGGGTGTCCCAGCCTGCCCCGCGGACGTGCGGTTTTGCGATCGGGGGCCTCTTCGGCGGCCTGTCGTTCCAGACTCATCGCTCTGGCGGCACGATGGCGCTGTCGCCGATTCGAGGCCGATGTTGCTCTCCCTGAGGCAATACCCCTTGGAATCTTCGCCCCGCACGAGGTGCGGAGCAGCACCCCGCGGGCGTCGTGGGCTTCCAGGCGGTCGCCTCCGCCACGCCGCAGGCCTCGCCGAGGTCCGCTCCAGCGCGCGACCCCACGGGCGTCGTGGACTTCCAGGCGGTCGCCTCCGCCACGCCGCAGGCCTCGCCGAGGTCCGCTACAGCGCGCGACCCCACGGGCGTCGTGGACTTCCAGGCGGTCGCCTCCGTCACGCCGCAGGCCTCGCCGAGGTCCGCTCCAGCGCGCGACCCCGCGGGCGTCGTGGACTTCCAGGCGGTCGCCTCCGTCACGCCGCAGGCGTCGCCGAGGTCCGCTCCAGCGCGCGACCCCACGGGCGTCGTGGACTTCCAGGCGGTCGCCTCCGCCACGCCGCAGGCCTCGCCGAGGTCCGCTCCAGCGCGCGACTCCGTGGTCGTCGTGGACTTCCAGGCGTTCGCCGCGGCGGCGCCGATGGGCTCGCCGCGGTCCACGTCGCACTGCCGGGTCGTCTGTGTGTACTCGCAGAGCCTCAGCGTGACGGCGCTGCCGGCGGAGGCACGGGCCTTCGACGCGCAGATGGGCCCGGGCGGCGTGGCGGTCGGCCGCCTGCACCAGCCAGACTATTTTGAGGCTCTGCTTGGGAAAGACCAGGTTTTGTTGGCCTTCATCTCCCGCACGCACCTCGAGCTGACGCTCGCCGGCGGCGCTGCAGGCAGCCTGGCCGCAAGCCTGGAGGTCACGAACCGCAGCGGCAACATGGTCTTGATCGGGCACCGTACGCTGGGCAAGGCCGAGAGCGTGGTGGCACAGACGCCCGTGGAGGTGGGCTTCCTGAAGCCGAGCGCGTCCACTGGGGGGTCCCCTGGCGCGTTGGAGGTATTCTTCCGGGTGCGCCTGGAGCTGTCGGCGGGGTGCCCGCGGGCGAGCTGCGTCGGCGACGATGCACCGCGCGCGATCGCCCGCCCTACGGCGACCGTTCAGGCCGCCCCGCCGCCGTTCTGGCTGGAGCTCGGGGGCACGGCCGTGAGCGACGACATCCCTGTGGAGCAGCTGCAGGTGAGGAGCGTCGGGGGGGGCCTGATCGTTGGCCGCTCCCACCAGCATCAGCTGCACGCCCTGCTGGCGGATGGCGTCAGCAGGTGGATCAGCAGGGACCACTTCCGCGTGGACGGGCTCGCCGACGGCTCCCTCTGCGTCGTGCCGCTGAGCCTGAACCCGATGTGGTGCCTCCGCGACGGCGTCAGGACGCAGCTGCACAAGGACAGGCCCTCGCCGCCCCTGGCCGTCGGGGACCAGCTCCTCCTCTTCACGGGCGCGGGCGACGGCTCCCCCGACGGCGCCGGGTGCCACGGCACCCTGCGCTGGCGCTGCGCGCCCGCGGGCGCCCCCGACGCGGCCGCCCGCTGCGGCCCCGGCGGCCCGGCCGCCCTCGGCAGCCCGGCCCCCCTCGCCCCCGCGGCGGCGGCCCACAGCGGCGACCCGCGAGGCCCAGCGGCGAGTGGCGCCGCCCCAGCGCCCGCGCCCGCCCCTGCGCAGGCCCAGGTTCAAGGGTGCCAAGACTGCGGGGCGGGAAAATGACCACAGCCACTGCTTCTTGTTTGCGCCGCCTTCCAGCCGGCCGAAAAAGGAGTGGCTGTGGTCATTTCCCTGGTGCCAAGCTCAACGAAAATGACCACAGCCAGTGCTTTGTTTCTGCAGGCTGGAAGGCGGCAACAAAAGAAAAGCAGTGGCTGTGGTCGTTTTCACGCCCCGTAAAGACACCGCCTCGACCCCCAGAGTGGACCGTTTGCCGAACAGCCCTGGGCGTCTACTTGCTTGGAACAGTCCTGCCCTGGTCGATTCCGCCTCCGGGCGGGTTTACGGAAGGGCTTCGCTTGTTGGGGTGCTCGTTACAGTGCCCTTTTTAATACATGCTCCGCGTGCGGATCATGTATTAAAAATGCAGGGAATTCAATCTTAAAAACAACGATGAGTTCATGCATGCATTTGCTCATAGATTAATCATGTATTAAAACCATATATTTTCAACAAAGAACCATTTGTATTAAAAACTGCCCTGTGGGGTGGTTCTTCTGCCACAGGTGCCCGAGGGCGCGGTCCGGCCGCCCCCGCCCAGCTGGGCGAGCGCCGCTTCCGGCGCGCGGCCGGCGCCCCCGGCGGTGGCCGCCCAGGGCGCCGCGGCGGGCGCGGGGGCTGCCCCGCAGCAGCCCGCCGCTCCGCCGGCCGCGGGTGCCGGGCAGCCGGCCGGGCACAAGAGGCTCTCGGCCCCGAGGATCTGCCCGCGGGGGCCCGCCCCTCTCATCAGCACGAACGCCTCCTCCTCCTCCTCCTCCTCCTCCTCCTCTCCCTCCTCCTCCTCCTCCTCCTCCCCGAAATGGGTACGGAAAGGATGGGTACGATGCCCAACAGCAGTTCCTGCTCATTCTGAACAGGACTCGCTGTGTCCGCGCCACCGCGGCCTGTGTCCCTTCGAGACAGAACGCCGCCTGCCCAACCGCGGGCGCTGTTGTTTCGGGGCAACATTTGCTGTTGGGCTTTGTGCCCACTGTTTCCGTGCCCATTTCGGGCGTCCAAATCTCAGACCCAGCGGAAGGGAAGGCCCAGGCTCGAGGACGAAGAAGAACGATCGTCATAATTAACAGTAGCCTGCATCGCAAGAGGACAGAAGCGGCACGGGCGTACTCGTTCGGAGGTTCGCGCGGATGTCTTGCATCGGCGCAGGAGCCCCCTGGCGGCGCCTCCGGCGCTGCGCCGTGGCGCGGTCCCCACGCCAAGGAGCAGGGCCCGGCGCTGATGCAAGAAGTCCGCGCGGATCTCCGAAAGTCCATGTGTACATGGACCTTGGCGTCGCGGGCAGAACCAGTGACGGACTCTTTCGCCCCCATTTCAGGCAATATGGCCCTCGTGGTTCGATCCGGCTCAAAGAATGAAGTTGGCGCAGAAATGGGGTAGAGGATGTTGGTCGTGTCTTGTCTCGCAATCGTATGAATGCTTTCTCGCGGCGACGGGGGTTTGCGCTGACCCTGCTTAGTGCGTCCCCGATTGTCGGACCCAGGCCCCATGGTGATGGCCTCCTGCTCGGGTCAGGCCGGGGACATTTTCACGCGGCGTTCGACGGAGCGGCAGGAGGGCACGATGGCGCCCGCCATGCAGCAGGCCACGGAGGCGGTGCCAGAGGAGGTACGGAGCGTGCCAGAGGAGGTACGGATGCCACGGAGGGCGGCAAGCACTAGATCGTCTCGCCGACTCAGGCGGTGCCCACGTGGTGCTCGCGGAGCCCAAGTTCTCCGGCGGCCTGGCCATGTTCGGGTCCCTGGAGGGAATACTGTGACCCACACGGCCTCGGGAGGCTCCTCTCAAGGGTGGATTGGCCTGGCTGCTGCTGCTGCTGCTGGTATCCTCCTGCTCCGCCTCCTGAGGGGGAAAAGGGAGGACTGCATAGGCAGAAGTGTTCAAAGGTCCGCTCGTCGCTCCGATCGTTTACGGTTACGTTTAAGTTGGGCATGTCCCTTTACAGGAGAAATCTTCAAACATAGTCATCAAAATAGTCTGGGGACGATGTTTCGACTATGTTCGCCTATGTTTGAGTATTTTTGGACCATGCTCATTTTTCTCCGAAGTCCCCCTGTCGGATGACATGCCCGACCTAAGGTTACGTAGTGTTGTGTCCGTCTGTCCTGTTGCTTCTGCTCCTCCTCCACCCTCTCCTGCAGCTCCTCTTCTCTCCTTCCCGCGCTCCTCAACCGTGCCCCCCCTCTTCTCACCTCCCTCCGCCGCTTCTTTGGGAGGTCGAGACGAGAGGAGAGGACAGGAGGGGAGAGGAGAGGAGAGGAGAGGAGAGGAGGAGGGAGGAGGAGGAGGGCGGAGGGGAGGGGGGGAGAGGAGGAGGAAGAGGAGGCGAAGGAGAGAGGGACGAGGGAGGGAGCAGACGAGTGAGGGAGGGAAGGAGGAAAGAGGGAGGGAGAGAGGGAGGAAGAGGGGAGACGGAGGAGGAGGAGGAGGGGGAGGAGGAGGAGGAGGAGGAGGAGGAGGAGGGGGAGGAGGGGGAGGATGGGGTGGATGTGTCGGAAAGCTGGTTTCGGCTCTGCCGCCGGGCACACTCCTCGATACATGGCCGCCCCTCGCGCTGGGAGGCCGCAAGAAAGCCAGCGGCATGCATCCTCCCTTTTGCTATTTGCTATTCGTCCGCCCGAACCGCCCTCGCCCTCCCCATCCCCCACCCTCCTTTGCTTCCGACTGGAAGGGTATGGCGGCCTTTCGGCCTTCAAAGGCTTCAAAGCTGTTCTTTTGCGATTCCTCCTCGTCGTCGTCCTCGTCGTCGTCGCCCTCCTCCTTCGTCTGCTCGTCCTTTTCCTCTGTCGTCCTTAATTTCTTCCTTCTCGTGCTTCCCGAATCGTCCTCCGAGAGCTATTTCTTCGTCATTATCTTCCCCTGTAGCGGATCCATTCAGGGATTCCTTTTGTTTGGGGTGCGACACAATCCGATGCTGCATGGGCGGATTGCATTGGATTCGTCATGCTGGCGGTGAACACAAAAAAGGACAAAGGGAACAACACCACAAACACAAAGAACGCAAGCGCCGACGTGCTGGAAAACCAAAAAACACCAGGAACAACCAGACCAACTTAAACAACCAAATATTTAAATACTTAGTGGGAGAGGCGCGGTGGGGGTGGACGAGGTTTTGTTTTGTTCCTCATTTTTTTGTGATTTTCCAGCAGTCGGTCTGTGATTTCTTTGAGCTGTTCGGTTTTTCATTGTGCCTTTTTGGTTTTGCGCTTCCCTTATCCCCCTTCGGGAGCGGACGGCGGGAGGGGAGGAGCAGGAGGAAGCGGGGGGCGGGGGGAAGGGGCAGGAGGAAGGCGAGGAGGGGGAACAGGATTATGGTGGTGACTCAGAAGGGAACCCAGGAAGGGACCCCAGGCCCTCCCCACGGAACCACAACAGGATCCACGACAGAACCAACCATCTCTCGGAAGCCTTCCGTGCGAAAGAAAAGGGGGCAACGGGATGAAACGGAGAAAAGGGGCCGCGGCCGAGGCCCCTCTTTACCGCATGAACGCTGAAGGGCGGAAGGCGGCGGCAACGATGCCACGCAGGCAACACACATTTGGGGAGCCCCAAGATGGGTCTTCCGCGCCTCGCCCGAACACAGTGCCACGTAGTTGCACGTGTCTGGCCGCGCACCTTGCAGCTGCTGGACTCAAAGCGTACAGGCTCTGCCTGTGGTGCACGCGCGTTGCGGTGTGTGTGTGGGGGGGGGTCCTGTGGTGCAGGGGAGCACTGAGTGTGACCGTGGCATTGCGGTGCGCACGGCCGATGCGAGATACGACAATCGTTGTGGCGTGTACGGCCCTCATGTGCACTCGCCTTCTTCCGTGCAAGCGGGCGCAAGGGATCGTTCGCGCAGCAGTGTGCGTTATGCGGCATTCCCCAGATCGTAGCTGTTTGGGGCTCAATATCAGCAGCGCGCTTGCGCCCTCTGGTAATTGTAATGGTGATGGTAATGACAATGGCAATGGTAATGGCAGTGGTAATTGTAGTGGTAGCGGTACTGGTGATGGTATGGTAATGGCGATGGCGATGGTGATGGTGATGGCATGGGCAATCGTAATTGTAATGGTAGCGGTTATGGTAATGGTAATAGTAATGGCGATGGCAATGGCAATGGCGATGGTAATGGCAATGGGAGGGTAAGGGTAACGGTATTGGTAATGGCCATGGTAATGGTCATGGTAATGGTAATGGTGATTGTAATGTATGGTAATGGTAATAGTCATAATGCTGGTGATGGCAATGGTAATGGTCATGGTAATGGCAATAGTAATGGCAATTGCAATGGCAACTGCAATGGCAATGGCAATGGCAATGGTAATTGCAATGGCAATGGCGGTGGCAATGTCCATGGCAATGGCAATGGCCATGCTAATGGTACTGGTAATGGCAATGGTAATGGCAATGGCAATGGCAAGTACATTCGCAATTGTAATGGCAACGGTAATGATAATAGTCATGGCCATGGCAATGGTAACGTAACGGTAATGGTCGTGGCAATGGCAATGGGACTTGCAAGTGTATTGGCCCTTGCAATGGCAATGGTAATGGTACTATGATAATGGTAGCGGTAGTAGTAGTGGTAGCAATGGTGATGGCAATGGCAATGGTAATTGCAATGGCAATGGCAATGGCAGTGTCCATGGCAATGGCAATGGCCATGATCATGGCAATGACAATGGCAATGGCAATAGCAATGGTATTGGCAATGGTAATTGTAATATCCATGGCCATGGCAATGGTAACTTAACGGTAACGGCAGTGGCAATGGCAATGGGACTTGCAATGGTATTGGCAATGGCAATGGCAATGGTAATGGTAAGATGATGATGGTAGCGGTAGTAGTTGTAGCAATGGTAATGGTAAAAAGGGAATGGCAATGACAGTGGCCATTGTAACGGTAGTGGCAATGGCATTGGCAAGCGCAATGGCAATGGCAATGGTCATAGTCATGGCAATGGGCAGTGGCAATGGCAATAGCAGTGGTAATGGTCTCTCATGGTAATGGCCATGGCAATGGTAATGGTAATGGCAACGGTAGCGGTAGTGGTAATGGCAATGGTAATCGCAATGGCAACTGTAATGGTAATGGTAATGGCAATGGCAATGGCAATGGTAATGTTAATAATGGTCATGGTAATGGACATGGCATTTGTCATGGCAATGGTAACGGTAACGGTAACAATAATGGCAACGGTCATAGCAATGTCCGTGGGTGATGAGGTTAACGAAGAGGTAGAAGAGGAGGAGGAGGACGAGGAGGACGAGGAGGGGGAGGGGGAAGAGGAGGAGGAACAAGGGGAGGGGAGGAATACCGAACACAGAGGAGGCCCGAACGGCCGCCATTCCCATCCAGTCTGGCGCCCCCTTCTCCCCCTCCTCTCGAGCTCTTGCGGGCATGGCAAATCAGATAACCTGAAGTTGTGCAAGAGCGCGTTCTGCGGACGCCCCGAAGTGAGGCTGTTCGAACTGGACCCCCCCAGTATGCAGGGGGGGTGTCGAACTGCCACCCCCGCACTTCAAGGGGAGGGGGGTTCGCACCGGCCCTCCCGCCTGAATTGCAAAGGAGTGCGTCAATCGCAAAGGGGTCGTTCGAGCGGGAGGGGGGGGCCCTTCTTCACCAGTGGCAACCGACGACGGCGAGCGCCGGCGCCGGCGCCGGCGCCGTCGGGCAGCGACGACGACAGAGACGACCACGATCGAGCCTTAGTACGATGCTAGGAAGGCTGGATCGACTCCCTAGTAATATTCGATTAGAGCAAGATCGAGCCCGAGTAGGATTCCATTAAATCTTGACCTAATTATAGTGGGAATTCACTAGAGCTGGATCAACCCTCAGTGAAATTCAATTAAAAACTGATCCTGATACAGTAGGGTTCTATGAACATTGGATCGGGCTTGATTAGGATGCTATCAAGTTCGGTCTAGCTATAGTGGAATTGTATCAGAGTTGGGCCGAGCCTGATAATGATTTAATTCTTCACGCTTCGCTTATCCCCACCAGCCCTCCACTGGTGACCGAAAGGGTTCAGTGGGGTCTCGCTACGCTGCCGACCTCTACGGTGCAAGGGCTTCGGCAAATGTGGCTCTGTGCGCCCGTCGGCTGCTTTCTCCTGCAAGGACTTCGCTTTCGACATGTGCCACTGCTGTACAACCAAGAGGTACTGCCGTTTGCAGTCCTATCTGTGACGAGACTGCCCCTCTTCACTCGTGCGCTGACACGATGCAGTTGTGTCGCCTACTGCGCGGACGTCGTCCGGGTGTGCCTGTCGGTCCTGCTCGTGTCTGACGGGCATTGTGCCGACTCGCGCCGAGTGATTGATTTCTGCGTGTTTATGGTCGCGCCACCGCGCCAATTTGGCCGCGCGTGTTTGATGGTCGCCACCCGGATCTCCACGCTGCCGGGTTGGGAGTTTCGTTTCTGGCTCTTCTTCTGAGTGGCTGCCCGCGCGCTCGATTCGCTTGCCTCTCTTTTCTTGTTGCCTAATCGCGGCCTGGCTAGTGTTCGGACGGCTGTCGGCCTGCTTCGCGAGCCCGCAAACGAAAGAGTGCCCCCACCAGCCCGTTCAGAAACCCTGCCCATGAGAGCTGACGAGAAAACGGGCGAAAGAACATGTAGTGAAACACAAAGGGCAAGCAGGATGAACAGAGAGGTCTCTGGGAGCACGGGGGTGGCCTTGTAAGGCTTCTTCGGGCCATCCTTGGGGCCTGCGGGGGTGCTGGGGAGGAGGAGGA
>CAUYUJ010004814.1:40552-85552 GCA_963575745.1 Prorocentrum cordatum
GTAGTCGTAGTCGTCGTTGTTGTCGTAGTAGTAGTGGTAGTAGTAGTAGTAGTAGTAGTAGTAGTAGTAGTAGTAGTAGTAGTAATAGTCATGGTAGTCGTAGTAGGTAGTAGTAGTAGTAGTAGTAGTAGTAGTAGTAGTAGTAGTAGTAGTAGTAGTAGTAGTAGTAGTAGTAGTAGTAGTAGTAGTAGTAGGACTAGGAGTAGGAGTAGTAGGAGGAGGAGGCAAACCGCCTCTTGGGTTCTCGTGGGGTGCTCTTGGGGCTCTCTTGGGCGCTCGTGGGGCCGTCTTGGGGACCTCCTGGGGCCCTCTCGGGGCTCTCTTGGGGCCCTCTTGGGGGCCCTCTCCTGGGGCCATTTTGGAGGCTATGACCGGGAGGGAGGTCCTCAAATTCCGTCCCACCCCTGGGACCATCAAAACCGCCTCTTGGGCCGCACTGGGGGCGATCTGAGATGTTTTGTTTCGGCTGTTTTGGGCCCCTCTTGGGGCTTTCTTGGGCCATCTTGGGGCAATCCTGAGGCTTCAACAATGCATCGGGAGCGAAAAGGCGAGAAGGCACAAAGCAGTGATTTGTCCTAAGGTGTTTGAAGGGTTTGGGGACTCTTGGGGGGGGCCTGAGGGGGCTCCGAGCGCACTTGGATCCGTCTTGTGGCCCTCGTCGGGCCTCTTGGAGGTATGTCGGAGGCTATCCTCAACCATCTTCGGCTATCTTGATCCGCTTTGGAGGCTATGTCGGAGCATCGGAGGCTCTCACAGAGCCATTTTGGGCCATCTTGGGCGCCCTGACCGATAGCGGCCCGAGGAGGGTCTCCCTCCCCGAGGAGGGTCTCCCCTCAGGGAGGGGAGGAGGAGGGTATCCCTCCCCGAAGGGAAGAGCGTTTGGAAGAAGAGAAAGAACTCGTTAGAACACCTACGCCCAAACGGCTGCTGGGATTAGAGCTGGATCCAGCTATGCTAGGGTCCTATTGCAGATGCATCGGACTCAACTAGGATGCGAACCAAGTTGGATCCAGCTATAGTGCATTATGTTAGAGCTTGATCGGGCACTAACTAGTGGGATTGTGTTCGGGGGAGGGTGGTGGGGGGGGGGTGGGCGTTCGAGCCCCCCATTGATCGCCGAACCGTGGTTAGAGAGGCCGGTGTCCAGCCCCCCCCCAGTCAGATATTTAGCCCCCCCAGTTCCGACGTGTCCAGGTATTGGTTCCAAGCAGGTGTCCGCGAAACGCGATGTCTCGAAGATGCAGGCACCATCAGTACACGTCTTGTTGGTACAGAAACCCAAATGGGATGTCTCTTGGCCTCGAGGTTGCAGTGTCTCGGGAGCGGGGGAAATAGCGCAATCATGCCAAAACTGGCGCGTGTCTGGCGCGCCGATGTTTTACCCGTCTCGTGGCTCGCCCCGTCTCCGCCTCCTTAGGGGGCAGCGGCTCTCTGCCCTCGTCCTCCTCACCATCTTCCTCCTCCTCCTGCTCCTCCTCTTCCTCCTTTCTTCTCACCTCTGCCCCCTGCCTCCTCCAACACATCCCTCCCCCCGCCCTCTTTCCTCCCTGCCTTCTCCCCCCTCTCCCATGTTTCCACTCCTCCTCCTCCTCCTCCTCTTCCTCCTCCTCCTCCTTCTCCTCCTCCCCGCCCATTATCCCACTATCCCCCCCCCTCCCTCCTCCCCGTTCTCCGCCCCTCCCGCCTCCTCTCCCCCTCCGCCCCCCGCCCCTCCCCCTCCCCCTTCCGCCCCCTCCCTCCCTCCCTCTCCCCCGCGGCCGCAGAGGACTCCGGCCGCGACGCCGCCGGGCGCGCGGTGCCAGGCCGCCCTCGCGGCGCAGGGCGGGCCGGTGGACGCGCCGGCGCCCTAGGCGTCCGCGGGCGTGGCGGGTGTCGGCGTTCGCGCGAGGGCCACGTGCGGCTCGGGCTCGCGCCTCTTCTCCTCGGCGTCGGCGTCGGCGTCTTCGTTCTCACACTCCGTCCTCTTCTCCTCTTCTCCTCTTCTCCTCGTCGTCGTTTTCGTCCTCTTCTCCTCTTCTCCTCGTCGTCGGCACGGGCGGCTCGAGCTCGCTCCTCTTCTCCTCGTCGTCGGCGTCGTCGTCCTCCGTCTTTTTTGTTCCCGAACACTTTTTGGTCTGCGGGGCGAGAGCGAGCCTCTTCCGATAAAAGCTGGGCGGGCTACGCACAGCTCTACTTGGGGAGACAGAGCAGAGGCGGGCGGGGCGTCAGGCGGCCAAGAGGGCGGGGCCCGGGGTGCAGGCGGTGCCGAGGAGCACTTTGGGTATGTTATGTCATCTTGAAGGGACTGGGCCTGGATGTCGGTCTGGCCGGCTTGTTGTCACCGTCGCCGCCCGTCGCCGCCATGCGTCGCTGCTGCTTCTGGGCCTGGGTGTCGGTCGCCACCCTGGTTGTCGCCGTCGCCGCCCGTCGTCGCCGTCCGTCGCCGTTCCATTGCGCCTGGGTGTCGGTCGACGCGCTTGTTGTTGCCGTCGCCCCGTTGCATTCCTCCCCCGCGTTGCATTGAGATTGATTGCAATGGATTGCAAACGATTGCAATAGATTGCACAACATAGCTTACACCACATATATGGCACCACATATTTTGCACGGCATAGATTACACCAAGTATCACAACATAGCTTACACCACGTAGCTCACACCACACACATATAGCTTACACCACATAGAGTGCTTCACGTGCGCACCACCTAGATTGCACCACGTAACTTGCACCACATATATTCTCCTTTCTGAAAGACTAATAGATTCTCCCCCCCCCCCCCCGGACTTATCGGTTACCCCGCGCGTGCTGTAAATTACATATGATTCTGACCACATGTCCATCCTAAATATGAATTCGTACTATCCCAGCCAAGCCGGTATCCCCCCCCTGCGGTTCCCTTGTAAAAAACACTATGCGGTGACATTTTTTGTTCTAACATAACACTTTTTCACGAATCCCTTGCAAAATATGGGACGAAGTGCACACGCGCGCGTCGTCGCGCGCGCATGCCGAAATCCTTCAAAAACCTTCGGTGCCGGAAGGATTTCGCAATCGAGTTTCCGAACAACATATAAAAACACATGGATTCGCAACACTGATTTGCTAAAAAAACTTCCGCGTGAGGTCTTGCGAAATCTTAAGAAAACCATGGATTTTCCAAGATTTTCACAAAATGCTACCAAACGGGCTTCGCGCGCGCGCATGTCGAAATCTGTCGAACGCCCTTGCGCGTGTGCCGTCGCGAGAATCCTCTGCAAAAAATGGGACGAAGTGCAGACGCGCGCGTCGTCGCGGGCGTATGCCGAAAACCCTCAAAACCCATCGGTTTCAGAAGGATTTCAAAATCGTGCGTCCAAAAAACCTACAAGAACCCACGGTTTCGCAACACGGATTTTCAACAAAAGCGTGCGCGCGCGCTCTTGCGTCGTCGTCGTCGTCGTCGTCCTCCCTCCTCCCTCGTCGTCGTCGTCGTCGTCGTCGTCGCCGTCGTCGTCTTCTGTCTTTCCTCGTCGTCGTTGTCGTCGTCTTGGCGTCGTCGTCGTTTCCGTCGTCGTTGTCGCCGTGCAGGACTACAAAGTCCCCTGATGGGTCCTCAGGGCTGAGTAGCAAGCAGATTGTAGTTGTAAACTGATGCGAATGTATCAGGAGTGGCCCAGGCCTCTCACGAGTGGACAATCTGACTTAATGCCCCCAGAGCTCGATTCGATTCGATTCGTTGTCTTCGTCGGCTTCTCGTCGTTGTCCCTCCTATTTCGTCGCCGTCGTCGTCGTCGTCGTCGTCGTGGTCTTCACTCCTCCCTCGTCGTTATCCTCCTCCCTCGTCGTCGTCGTCCGTCGTCGGCGTCTCGTCGTCGTCCCTCCTATTTCGTCGCCGTCGTCGTCGTCTTCGTCGTCGTTGTCATCGTCGTCGTCTTCCCTCCTCCCTCGTCGTTGTCGTCGTCGGCGTCGCCGTCCTTCCTCCTTCTTCGTCGTTGGCGTCGTCGCCGTCTTCCCTCCTCCATCGTCGTTGTCGTCGTTGTCGCCGTCGTCGTTTTTTCTCCTCCCTCGTCGTCGTCTCCGTTGGCGACGTCGTCGTCGTCTTCGTCGTCGTCGTCGGCGTCGTTGTCGTCGTCGTCGGTGTCGTCGTCGTCGTTGTCGCCGTCGAAAACATTGGAGACGTCGTCGGTGTCGTCGCAGTCGCTGTCGGCGGCGCCGTCGTCGTCGATGTCGCTGTCGTCGTCGGCATCGGTGTCGTGGCCAAGTGCCATGTGGTACCTACCGTCACGGTCTTGTCTGAAGAGGTCTTGCGACCAAGTTGCGGGTGGGAGGGTGGGATGTTTGCACGAGTAGTGGAGAGGACAGCTTCAAGACGGTCAAGATTAACTGCACCACGTAGATTCTCCTTTCTAAAAAGAGAACAGACTCTACCCCCCCCGGACTTATCGGTTCCCCCTGGGATAGTATGATTTCATATATATATATATATATATATATCACTCGTCCATCCTAAATATGAAATCGTACCATCCCAGCTAGGCCGGTTTCCCCCCCTGAGGTTCCCTGGTAAAAACACACTATGCGGTGACATTTTTTGTTCTAACATAACACTTGTTCACGAATCCCTTGCAACAAATGAGACGAAGTGCACACGCGCGCGTCGTCGCGCGCGCATGCCGGAATCCTTCAAAAACCTTCGGTGCGGGAAGGATTTCGCAATCGAGTTCCCCAAAAACATACAAATACACAGGGTTTCGCAACACAGAGTTGCTAAAAAAGCTTCCGCGCGAGCTCTTGCGAAATCTTGAGACAACCATTTTTTTTTTTTTTTTTTTTTTTTTTTTTTTCACAACATGCTACCTAACGGGTTTCGCGCGCGCTCATGTCGAAATCTGTCGAACGCCCTTGTGCGTGTGCCGTCGCGAGAATCCTTTTGCAAAAAATGGGACGAAGTGCAGACGCGTGCGTCGTCGCGCGCGTATGCCGAAAACCTTCAAAACCCATCGGTTTCGGAAGGATGTCAAAATCGGGTTGTCCAAAAAACCTACAAAAACCCAAGGTTTCGCAACACGGATTTTCAACAAAAGCGTGCGCGCGCGCGCTCTTGCGTCGTCGTCGTCGTCGTCGTCGTCGTCGCCGTCCTCCCTCCTCCCGGTCGTCGTCGTCGTCGTCGCCTACGTCGCCCTGTGTCTTTCCTCGTGTTCGTCGTCGTCGTCCTCTTTGGCGTCGTGGTCGTTTCCGTCGTCGTTGTCGCCGTGGTCGTCTTTCCTCCTCCTCCCTCGTCGTCGTCGTCGTCCGTCGTCGGCGTCTCGTCGTCGTCCCTCCTATTTCGTCGCCGTCGTCGTCGCCGTTGTCGTCGTTGTCGTCGTTGTCGCCGTCGTCGTCCTTCCTCCTCCCTCGTCGTCGCCTTCGTTGGCGTCGTCGTCGTCGTCTTCGTCGTCGTCGGCGTCGGCGTCGTTGTCGTCGTCGAAATCGTCGGAGACGTCGTCGTCGTCCGAGTCGTTGTCGTCGGTGTCGTCGTAGTCGGTCTGAACAGGTTTGCAAACCAAGTTGCGGGTGGGTGGGTGGGTGGGATGTTTGCACGAGCAGTGGAGAGGACAGCTTCAAGACAGTCAAAGTGGATTCTCCTTTCTAATAAAATAATAGATTCTACACCCCCCCCGGGACTTATCGGTTCCCTTTGGGATAGTATGATTTCATATATATATATATATATTATGCACACTCGTCCATCTTAAATATGAAACCATACCATCCCAGCTAGGCCGGTTCCCCCCCCTGAGGTTCCCTTGTAAAGCAACACTATGCGGTGACATTTTTTGTTCTAACATAACACTTGTTCACGAATCCCTTGCAACAAATTAACGAAGTGCACACGCGCGCGTCGTCGCGCGCGCATGCCGGAATCCTTCAAAAACCTTCGGTGCGGGAAGGATTTCGCAATCGAGTTCCCCAAAAACATACAAACACACAGGGTTTCGCAACACAGAGTTGCTAAAACAACTTCCGCGCGAGCTTTTGCGAAATCTTGAGGCAACCATAGGTTTTTTTTTTTGTTTGTTGTGTTTTTTTTTTTTTTTTTTTTTTTTTCTCTCAAAATTTTCACAACATGCTACCTAACGGGCTTCGCGCGCGCTCATGTCGAAATCTGTCGAACGCCCTTGCGCGTGTGCCGTCGCGAGAATCCTTTTGCCAAAAATGGGACGAAGTGCAGACGCGTGCGTCGTCGCGCGCGTATGCCGAAAACCTTCAAAACCCATCGGTTTCGGAAGGATGTCAAAATCGGGTTGTCCAAAAAACCTACAAAAACACAAGGTTTCGCAACACGGATTTCAACAAAAGCGTGCGCGCGCGCTTTTGCGTCGTCGTCGTCGTCGTCGCCGTCCTCCCTTCTCCCGCGTCGTTGTCGTCGTCGTCGTCGTCGCCTACGTCGTCCTCTGTCGTTCCTCGTGTTCGTCGTCGTCGTCCTCTTTGGCGTCGTGGGCGTTTCCGTCGTCGTTGTCGCCGTGGTCGTCCTTCCTCCTCCTCCCTCGTCGTCGTCGTCGTCCGTCGTCGGCGTCTCGCCGTCGTCCCTCCTCTTTCGTTGCCGTCGTCGTCGTCGTCGTTGTCGTCGTCGTCGTCGTCGTCTTCCCTCCTCCCTCGTCGTTGCCGTCGTCGGCGTCGCCGTCCTTCCTCCTTCTTCGTCGTTCGCGTCGTCGCCGTCCTCCCTCCTCCCTCGTCGTTGTCGTCGTTGTCGCCGTCGTCGTCCTCCCTCCTTCCTCGTTGTCTTCGTTGGCGTCGTCGTCGTCGTCTTCGTCGTCGTCGTCGGCGTCGGCGTCGTTGTCGTATTCGTCGTCGTCGACGTCGGCGTCGTCGTCGTCGCCGTCGTCGTCGTCGTTGTCGTCGTCGTCGTCGTCGTCGGCGTCGTTGACGTCGTCGTCGTCGTCGGTGTCGTCGTTATCGTCGTCGCCGGCGTCGTCATCGTCGTCGTCGTTGTCATCGTCGTCGTCGTCGTCGGTCGTCGTCGTCGTCGTCGTCGTCGTCGTCGTCGTCGTCGTCGTCGTCGTCGTTGTCGTCGTCGAAGTCGTTGGAGACGTCGTCTGTGTCGTCGTAGTCGTTGTCGGCGGCGTCGTCATCGTCGTTGTCGCTGTCGTCGTCGGCGTCGCTGTTGTTGCCAAGTGCCATGTGGTACCCACCGTCACGGTCTTAAGAGATTTTGCAAACCAATTTGCGGGTGGGTGGGTGGGATGGTTGCGCGAACAGTGGAGTGGAGAACTCACTGCGAACAGAAATGAATTGCACCACATAGTTTGCACCGCACCACATTTATTTCCCTCCCCACAAAAGGAAATTAACATCTACCACTCTCCCAGACTTATCAGTACCTCCTGGGGGTGGGAAAATTACATGCGATTCTGCCCCATCTTTCTTTCTAAGTCCCAGCCAGGCCGTCATCGACACCCCACCTCATCCTCGCCATAATTTGGGAGCGCGCAGGATCCTACAGAGCCAGGGTTGAATTGACCCAGGCTAGCGTGCAAAATCCTGCAGGATCCTGCAGTATCTTGCAAGGTCTGACTGACCCGGTTTCGGATATTACCCAGGTCAGTTGATCCCCGAAAATAATGTTGTGTGCGCGCACTCGTTTACCAAGCATAATCTATGTTCAAGACTCCCCTGCAAAAAAACGGGAAGAAGTGCACACGCACGAGTTGTCGCTCGCGTATGCTGGAAATCCGTCAAAGAACCGTCGGGTTCGTGAGAATTTCAAAATCGAGCGCCCCGAACACATACGTATAAAAGCAATGGTTCTGCAACATGCTTTTCTAACAAATCTGCGCGCGCGCTCTTGCGAATTCTTACGAGAACCGCAAGTAGTTCCAAGTCTTCCTACAGTCAAGCGGGCCTCTCGCGCGCGCATGTGGAAATCATTCGAATTCCCTTGCGCGCGTGCTGGGGGGCTTGGCGTCTCGCGGACGTGTGCATCTTTCCTTCGGCAAAGAACCATCGAGGAGCATCCTGGATCGTTTGGCGAAAAAACCACGCACGAAACCGAAACACACAGGGAATGGACGTCCGAGCGATGGCGAGGGGGGGGGCACGATCCCTTTCACATGACACCATGCGGGCCACTCGCGCGCGCGGGCCGCGCGCGCAAGTCGAGATCCCTCCAGAGCCTTCAGCACCGACCCGTGGACGCCAGCATCGGCATTCCGAAGCCCGGCGACGGCCGGCACGCCCGTGGCTGCTAAAAAACGGAGCTCCGGGATTGTTTTTCTTTTCTTCCGGGATCGGGAGCCTCCTTCTCCTCCTCCTCCTCCTCCTCCTCCTCCTCCTCCTCCTCCCCCTCCTCCTCCTCTTCCTCCTCCTCCCCCCTTTCGGGAGCCTCGGAGACGGGGGTCAATGCAAACGGGGGTCAGCCACGGCACTGGGTCCTGCAGGATCCTGCGAAGACCCCCTCTGGCGGACCCGGGTCAGCGAGCCGCTCGTGGCCGCGAGGCGGCCGCACATATTTTAGCCGACCGGGGTTTGCGAAGACCTGCGTTGCAGTGTTCTTGTCCTGCATTGCAGTTTTTGGTTTCCTGCTGACCTGGGTCTGGACTGACCCGGGTCAGAAGATCCCCGACGGGAAGCAGCCGGTTTGCTACTTAGTGCGCTGAGCTTGATGCCGGGAATTTGTTTGTCTCTTCCGGGAAGTCCCTTTCAGCAGCCACGGAGTTGCCAGTCCTCCTCGCCCAGCTTCCGAGTCATCGGCGTGATCAGCATCGGCGCCGTTATTGGCCTTGCCGTCGTCGTTGTCATCATCGCCACCACCACTGCAAATCGCATCATCGTGCCTGCCGTCGTCGACGTCGCCATGGTAGCGCGCCCTCTCGGGCCACCGACTCGCACTGAGGTGCCTGCGCGTCTGCGCAGCGTGCGAGAGGCGCTGGGAGATGCTCAGCGGTCAGCACCACCACAGCCGCGTCGGCCGCGCCAGACTAGCTGGCCACTCGGCACGCGAGCCTGCGCGCGCGAACGCGGCCGCAGCGATGTGCCAGCCAGCGGCAAGCAGTTATCGCAATCGCCGCCGCATGGGTTTTGCAATTGACGTTGCGGGCGGGTGGATGGGATGACTTCGCGAACAGTGCAGTTGACAACTTCCAAGTGGGCGGGCTGAACTGCACCGCGTAGAATACACCATATACATTTCTCAACCTGGATTGCGCCACCTATGTTCAATACAGATGTGCATATATATATATACACATATATATATACATGTTGATATACAGACATACAGACACACCTTGAACCACATACATTGACCATACATCCTGCACCACATAGCTTACACACCATACACTACTTCACGCAGGGTGCACTACATAGCTCGCGCCCCGACTTGACCACCTAGATGGCACTACAACGTCTACAACACATCGCACCCACCACAGTTATGAGCACGAGAGCTCCGCATATATTGCACGACGTAGCTCGCACCGCATCGATTGCATTGCAAAGACTGCGCCACTTAGATTGCGCCCCACATAGTTCGATTGCATCACTTAGATTTTCTTTTTCTTAAAGCGTATTCTGATATATTCCCTTCGACGGCCCCATCGTTAAATGCACTCGTACCATCTCAGCCAAGCCGGGTTCCCCCCCCTCAGCCCTTGCACATAACATTATGCGCACGCGCCCGTTTATCACACATCATGGTTTGCGAACGACCTCTTGCAACGCATGGGACGAAGTCCACACGCGCGCGTCGCCGCGCGCGTATGATACAATCTTTTAACAACAGTGGCTTTCCAACAAAAAATCAAGATCGAGGTTCCCGAACTTGTTATAACACATGGGCTTGCAATTTGAGATTGCAAACATGTCCGTGCGCGCCTTTGCGAATTCGAGCAGCAGCCATCGGTTATTAACATTTTCATCCAGTGCGACCAAGCGGGGCCCTCGCGCGAGCATGCCGAACTCATTTGAACGGTTTTGCGCGCTTGGGGGGGCGTGACCACGGTCAAATGATACCATGCGGGCCACTCACGCACGTCGGCCGCGCTTATGTCGAAATCTTTCCAAAACCTTCAGCACCAACATCTGGACACCATCATCGTCATTGGCGTGATCAGCGTCGGCGCCGTCATTGGCTTTGCAGTCGTCAATGTCATCATCGACATCAGCATCTTTACGATCATCATCGCGCCCGCCGCTGCCAACGTCGTCATGATACCGGGCACCCCCGAGTCACCGACTCGCCCTCCAGTGCTCGCGCGTCTGCGCGGCCTGCGAGAGGCGCTGGGGAATGGCCAAGAGTCAGCGCCACCGCGGCCGCGTTGGTCGCGCCATAGTGGCTGGTTGCGCGCGCGAGCCTGCGTGCGCTAGCGCGGCCGTAGCGATGTGCCAGCCATCGCCAAGCAGTCATCGAAATTGCCGCCGCAGGACTTTTGCAAACCAAATTGCGGGTGGGTGGGTGGGATGACTGCGCGAACGGCGCAGTTCACAGCTTCAAGTTCGGCACGGTAAGCTGCACCACGTAGATTGCACCACATCGTGTGCTCGAACTCGCTGGTCGGGTCCACGCTGGCGATCATCCTCATAAAGGGATCCCCGACTCCCCCTTGTGGCGCCACCAGGCGCGTCCGTGTAGGCCAGGCCCGGCGTGTCGCCTGCGAGCTCCGTGCAGTAGTCACAAAGACGGGGGTTTCTGCCGTACTCGGAAAAAAGTGGGGGGCTCGGGCCACAGCGCCGCGCAGGTTCGCTTCGCCAGCTTGCAGCAGCCACGAGGATGGAGGGCAGGGGCGGCTGTTAAAAGGAGTCTCTTGCCCTCGCGTTGCGCGCGTGCGTTTTAGAACCCTGCGACAGCTTACTTGGATAGAGGCCCATGATTCCAAATTGCGTCTGGACCTTCACGCCGCGATCCGGCTCTCGGGTCTGTAAAGGTGTCCCTGGACCGAGGCGTCCGTTGCGTTTCGCGCCATTCGGGCGCTCGCGATGTGTGCTGCTCTGGCGACCACCTGGGCCTTTTTGGAAGACCCTGGGGGCGTTTGCGGCCAGGGACACATTTGGCAGTACCCGTTCTCATTTCTCTTCCTTCCCTCCCTCGTCCTCCTCCTCCTCCGCTTCGTCCTCATCCTTCCTCTTCGTTTTCTTTCTCTTATGTTTTCTGATTCTTCGTATTCCTCCTCATTCCTCATGTAAACAGCCGTTCCCAGGGGTGTGTTCAAAAGGGGATGTCGCAGTTAGGACCCGCTTTACTTGTTGCTTACATGGTGCGGATGATGGGGCGATCGTCGAGGACGCGAGGCTTGGAATGGCAGGGCGAGCTACCACAATGTCGCTCCGTAGAGCGAAGGCCAGCTGTGCGGAAGGAGCGCGGAAAACCGCTGCCGTTGAACAATGTGGCATAGGGACGATTTGCATAAGAAATGGAGAGAATGAGAGAGAGAGAGAGAGAGAAAGAGAAAGAGAGAGAGAGAGAGAACAACGAGAGAATGAGAGAGAAAGAGAGAGGGGGCGCCATTGGGCAATCAGTTGGGATCGTGGCATGGTGCATGCCCGGTGTGTGTGTGTGTGTGTGTTGCCGACGGCGGCAGCCATCGGCGCTTGTGCACAGCTTCGCCACCGTTTCGCCGTCACCTGCTCCCGGCTCCTGGTGCGGGCCGCACTGCTGCCATCGGACCACGCGACCGCGGGCGCAGCAGCGATCGGCCAGCGCGCGCTGTGACGAGCGCGCGCGCGGCCGTCGGCCGCGTGGCCGCGGGCGCCCGCAGGGGCGCGAGTGCGAATCGCACGCGCAGCCTGAGCCCCGGGAGCCGCCCTTTCTCCAGGGTGGGTGGCGCGAGCGCGCGGACACGGACTGTGCTTCGCGCTTCGCGCGGCGCGACAGTGGCGAAGCTCCGAGGAGGAGCAGCTACACCCCTGCCGCTACCCCTCGCCCGCTGTTCCCCTTCTTCGGCCTCCTGGCCGGCCCTCGTCGCCACCGCCGGACCCGCCCCGAAGTCCTGGTCAGGACGTGCCCCGGGAGAGGCCCGGGGAGCAGCAGCTGGGTGGCCCGGGAGTGAGCACGGGTGGGATCTGATCGCGCGCCCCCCTCGACCCCCTCTCGCCGTGCTGCTGCTCGCGGCGCGGCTCCCTGCGTGCCCCGCTCCAGCGCCCCCCCTTCGGGAGCCTGGGAGGTCAAGGCCCCCGGGCGGCGGACACTTGCAGCGCTCCCACAGCCCCGTCCCCGGGGGTCGAGTGGCCTGCTCGGCCCGGTGGCCCGCCGAGACGCCCGAGGTCGGCGGCCCTGGCGCTCTCGCCGGGCGCCCCCGCGGGGCAGACGTCCCCGACGAGCGGCCCTCGGACCCCGCGCTTCGCGGCGTAGGCTCTGCTCACGGCGTTCCCGGAGCGGCAGGCCGCCCAAATGGAGGCCCCAGCACAGTGCCCAGACATCTGGCGGCTCCGTCGAAGCGAGACGGCTGGTTGGTCGCCATCCCCGGACCTGCGACGTAGAGTCAAGTCGCTGAATTGAGGACCGCTTTGGGCTCAGGAGGGGCTCGGGTTGCCGGTCCGTCCTTTCACTGCATGTCGTGAAACCTTTTCGTGGCCCAGGCCCGCCGTGGCCAAAACGAAACGCCCCGTCGTTCCTCATTATGCGGCACGATGGCTGCATGCATGTAGGGAACATCAGCACGGAGGTGTTTCGCCGTTGCCGGCCTCTGGGAGGCCTTGCCGGGCCGCGGGGCCGTCAAAACACGGCTTATCACCACCTACCAAGCCACCCCAACCCAACCCGAAGGCCTCAATTTGCCCTCCATTTCCAGTGGGGGGGGGGTCGGGGAACATCGAGAAAACACATATGGAACCCGTACCCCCCCCCCACCCGAAATTCGGGTCTTCGGGTTGGGTTGGGGTGGTCTGGTAGGTAGTCAGCTTAGGATGAAACGCCCACCCCGGGAAAAGGGTCGGGACTTCTTGGGGCTCAGCATTGCAAGCAAAAAAAACAAGACATCTTTGTTGCCAGTGTCAGGCCTCAGGGCTGTAACAGAAAAACGCGCAGTGAAAAACCTGGCCCAGGGAATGGTCGGGGGGTCTGGCCCGCGTCTCGGAATATTTGGCCGCATGGTGTGTGGGTGGGCGGGGTTGGAGGATAGTGGATAGCGCCGCATCGCCGATGCATCGGCGACGCAGCGCGATTTGGAGCCAGATGTTCTCCATCCTGACGTCGCTGGCGCATCGGCTATGCAATGAGATCTTCCGGCCCCATCTATTTTGGCCCCATTCGGGCGCATTTGGGCGGCCTCTTCCTCCTCCGGATTCTTTTTCGTCATCCTTCTTCTCCTCTTCCTCCTCCTCCTCCTTTGTCCGCCGCCTCCCCCACTTCATTTCTCTTTCTCATTCTCTGTCTCTCTCTCTCTATATCCCCCCCATCACTCCGTTCTCCGCATTTCTCCTCATACTCATATTCAGTATCATCCTTTTCCACCGCCTCCTCCTTCTTCCTCTTTATCATCATCATCATCATCATCATCATCATCATCATCATCATCATCATCATCATCATCATCATCATCATCATCATCAGCATCAGCATCAGCATCAGCATCAGCATCAGCATCAGCATCAGCATCAGCATCGTCATCATCAGCATCATCATCATCATCATCATCATCATCATCATCATCATCATCATCATCATCATCATCATCATCATCATCATCATCATCATCATCATCATCATCATCATCATCATCATCCGTTGTCCTCTCACTCAAGCCCTTCTGGCCCAAGCATCTGCTGAGCCAGTTCACCTTGTGCTGTTACCATTTGTGTGCTGGCTTGAGAGCCTCCTTCTGGAGGTTAAAGCAAGGTCTCACGATTCTTTCACCACCTCAGCCATGGCGCCGGCGCCCAGTGCTGTGGCTCCTTGGAGGCGCTCTGCAGCTGCTCCTGCTGACGACGACGCCGCTTGGTCCGCTTTCTCGGCTAACGGGAAGACGTGGACATGCGGCAGTTGCGGCTGCAAGCGCAACAAAAGGTCGTGGTGGTTCTGCAAGCATTGCAAGAAGTACCGTGCTGCACCCGACCCCGACACGTATGCCCCCCCCTCGTGGGGAGGCAGTTGGCACTCGAGCGGGGCGGGAGGACACAGCGGCTGGCCTGGCCTTCCGCTACGTTCTGGACCTCAGTTCGACTCGAATGCAGGTCGTCTCGGAGGTGGAGGCGGTGCTGGTCAAGGCTGGGGTGCGCCACAGCCTGTGGATCACGGCAACACCTCCATTCCCGAGTTGGAGAATTTGGTGGATTTGCTCACGAAGTGCGGCGACACGATGGGGGCGAGGAAGCATCAGTCCATCCTGGACCAGAAGCGCCGTGCTGCTGCAGCCCCAGCTGTTCCGCTGCAGGCCAAGGTCAACAAGGCTTTCCACGATCTTCGCCAGCTTCGTGAGCGCACCGACAAGGCCTGCAATGTCTACGAGAAGATGGAGGCTGAGTTGGCTGTGCAGCGGAGCCGAATTCAGACCCTCACGAACGAGCTCAAGCAGGCTGAAGAGGTGCACACGGCCCTGGTGGAGCAGCTGCACAAAGAAGTCGCTCCCCCCTCGGTTCCAGGCCCGCCTCCCGCCGCTTGTTTGGACATTGCGGCCATCATCCAGGGCAAGGCTGAGGAGATCCCGATTTCGATTGACTCACTGCTGGCTCCTCAGCACGACTACGAGATCGCGGGCGATGACCTCGAGGAGGCAAATCGCAGGGCGCAGGAGCTCAAGCAGTCTCTTCAGGATGCTGTTCGCAAGTTGTTCGGAGATGCGCTGGTCAGGGCCAAAGCCTTCCAGGCTGACCAGAAGAAGATGCTCGAGAGGCTCGCTGCCAAGAGGAGGCGCCAGGGCGGAGACGAAGCAGCAGAGCCAGCTGCGGGAGACGGGGATCCCGTTCCTCCCGCCGCCGCCGCCGCCGCGGGGGGCGACAGCGGGGCTGCTGCTGGAGCTGCCTCCTCAGCCCCACAGGCCGAGTCGCCAGGGGACAGCGTCGCGGCAGATCCTGATCGCGCAGATGCTCGAGCTCGTGCTGAACGCCTGCTGTCACAGGCTTCCCCCCCCGCAGCCGAGGGGCAGCGGGGGGGCACCGCGACAGCCTGACTTTTCATGCCCGAGCCACATCGACGGTCTTGGGCCCGTTCTTGCGGGCCAGCCGTCTTACTTGTCTAACTTTAGTCTCTCGGCCTCTCGGCCTCACCTCCGTCGTTTCCTCCGCTCCCGTGGCGCGTGTCCCTCAGGCTGTGGCCTGAAGGCTGCTGTTCGTCACACTTGCTGGAGGGCCAAACGAATTTTGTCTGGTGATGGTCAGAGGTTCGACTCCCTGCAGGTTACCCTTTCCAAGCCTGCCGATTTTGCCCGTCCTAGCCCAGCTTACCCAGTGTTAGCTGCGCCTGGCTCTCAGTACCCGATTGAGGTGGTGCCTGGCCCCAGGATCTCCCAGGCTCCCCTCCCGTGCTCTTCCCCTCCCCCTCCTGGCCTCCTGGAGCCTGAAGGGATGAGCTCGGTCGCTTTGTCTGTCCGAACTCTCAACTGCAACAGTTGGGGCACCCTTAAGAAGATGTTACCTCACACGCCTTCAGCGGTCCTGATGGTGCAGGAACACAGATTGGCGGGTAGTGAAGAAGTCGCCCAGGCCTCCTCCTGGTGTGCCCGCAATGGCTGGAAATCGTTGTGGACCCCAGCTACTCTCACGGATAAAGGCACGTCTGGGAGCACGGCTTTGCTTGTGAAAAGCTGGCTTGGTCTGTTTCCCCCCCCTTCTGGACACGCTATCGTTCCTGGTCGTGCTACTCACGGGATCATTCAGGTTCCTGGTGGTCTCAGCTACCACATGTTTTCGGTTTACCTGCATGATGGGGAAGGTTTGACTGAGCGTAATCTGGAGCTCTTGAGTTTCGTTGGCGCCTGTGCTACGACGAGCTGCTCCAGCTTTGTCGTGGGAGGAGACTTCAACGTCTCTCCTTGCGAGCTGGAGAGCAGCAAGTTTATCTCCCAGCTTCAGGGCCAGATCATCATTCCTGGAGGTCACACTCATTTTGGTCAGGGGGCCCCCTCCACCCTTGACTACTTCGTTTGCAGTGGGGGGCTTGGGAAAGCCGTGGACTCCTGCTGGATCGATCTGACGACGGAGCTTAGTCCCCATCGTCCCGTGGAGCTTCAGTTCCACCGATCCCCCGCCACCCTCAAGGCCCTCAGTTTTAGGAAGCCTCCGCCGCTGCCGAGAGACCGAGTCATAGGTCCGTTGCTTCCCCCACCGTGCTGGGATCATGTGATCTCGCGAGCTCAGGCTGGTCTTGACGCTGTCGCCGCAGGCGACGCCGAGGCTGCCCTCAGCCACTTGTCGCCGGCTTACGGTGCGTGGGCTGATAAGGCGGAGGAGGAACTGGTCCACTTGTTGGGGGCGGATCTGGTGAAGGCTGGATGCAGGAGCAAGGGGCCTCAGCTCGTGTGGCGCAGCTTAGTGGGCCGAGACTCTCAGCCAAGGTACCCCGAGCACCGCGCCATCTGCTGGCTGGTGGCTCAGTTTCGCGCTTTTATGGGGCTGCTGCGGGCCGACCAAGGTTGTGGGAGCCAGGCCGCCAGCTTGCATGCTTTGCTTGCCAGCCCTCCTCCCGCGATTTCTCGGCACTCTAGCAAGTATGCCTCTTCTTTCAGCCGTGTTAAAGATTTTACTGCTGCTTTGCAGGGCGATCTCCGCCAGGCCCCTTCTGAGCAAATTGAGAAAGGTGATGAGCTCTTGTGCACCCTCATCACTGTCTTGGAAGGGGCCAATGGGGAGTATCGGTCCAAAGCGCAGTCTGACTGGAGAGCTTGGCTCACGGAGGGCCTCGATCAAGGGGCTCGACGGGTGCACGCGATTGTCCGTGACCCCACCCCCTGGGTCCCTACCACGACCCTCGCCAGAGATGGTTCTGTTGTTGCCGACCCCCTTTCTCTGTTGTCCCACGAAGGCACCAAGTTTGCCAAGTTTTGGGATGTCGGAGCTGGCAATCCTGTGGGTTGCACGTTGGTGGAAGCTCTCCCCAGGGCCGATCCCGTTCAGTTGCGGGCTGTCAGCAAGAAATATAAGAGAACCTCGGCTGTCACTTATGACGGGTTCGATTGCCGTCACTTTCATCTTCTGTGTGACGACGGACTGGTTGCGCTTGGCATGCTCTTTCAGCTGATGGAGTCGGTTGGCCAACTCCCGCGCCAAATTTCTGCGGTGTTGCTTGCCCTGCTCTCGAAACCCAGCGGTGGCTACAGACCGATAGGGGTGTTCTGCTCCTGGTATAGGGTCTGGGGACGCCTCAGGCGTCCCTTTGCCTTACACTGGGAGCAGCAACACCCCCGTCGGTACTGGGCTGCGGGGGCGTTTCGTGGAGCTGCGGATGTTGTCTGGCGTCAATCGTTTCGTGCTGAGACGGGGACCTCTAGAAAGGAAGAGAGTGCCAGCGTCTTCTATGATATGCTCAAGTATTATGAGACGATTGACTTAGACGTTTTAGAGCAGCGATGTCACCAACACAATTTCCCGTCTGTGCTGACCAGGCTTACCCTTTATGCGTATAGGTGTGGCCGCTTTGTCTCCATCGCTGGCATCCTGGATGGGCCGCACTTTGTTAGGAAAGGAGTCATTGCGGGCTGCAGCATGGCCACTACTCATATACGCATTTATGGTTTGTCTTCGTTCGATAAGCTCCCCTCTGTCCCCTCCGTTGATTTTGACATTTATATTGACGATACTGGGAGTGTCTTGCACGGGGTCCAGAGAACATGTTGTTTCGTCTATTGTTTCCGTCTCTCTCGCTCTTCATCATGCTATTACTGATGAGAAGGAGATGAACTGTCAGCTTGCTCTCGACAAGATTTGTACCGTTGCGTCCTCCAAAGGCCTGGCCACCGCGCTGGCTGCGGCCTTGGGACAGTTTGGAGGCAAGTTCACTGCCTCGACTGTGAACCTCGGAGTCGACTACAGTGCTGGCACCTCGGTCAGGGCCTCAGGGCGGAGCTCGAAGCTCAAGAGCCGTGTGGCGCTGCTCTGCAGGAAAGCCCGTCGTCTCAAGCGTCAGGCAGGTTACCTTGGTCGCAAAGCCCTCAGAATTTTCGCTGCGGGCCCCCTCCCTGGAGGGGCCTATGGGGCGGACATCCTGGGGGTGAGCGACCAGGTCCTCCTAACCATGAGGCGGCAGGCTTTCAAGACTGTGAGGCCGTTCGCCAAAAGCAGGTCTCTCACGGCGGTCAGCCTGCTGTCGGAGGACCCGTGCTGGCGAGCTGCTTCGGCTCCCATCCTCCGTTGGAGCAAAGAGGTCTGGCTGGCCCAAACTCGCGAGTTCCCCTGGTCCATTCCTCATAGGGAGCTCCGAGACGGCTTCAGGAGTGTGTTTGCGCTGCCTAGGGTCACTTGGCCTACTGTTAAGGGCCCAGTGTCTGCCCTTCGCCTTACCCTCCTTCGCCTCGGTTGGACCATGGTTGACTATGCCACTATCTTGGACGACCGAGGTTATCGTTTGCAGCTCGGCCTGATTCCCCCCAAGCTGTTGGAAACTATGTGCAAAGAGGCCTACATGCGTGGGCTCGAGCGTGATCTTGGGGGAAAATGGGGGCTGGATTGCAGGGCGTGTCTGGATATTCCAAGAGCTGCTTGTGCCAGTAAGAAATTCTCCCCCGCGCAGAGGGGCTGGATTCGGGCTTGCTCTTGTGATGCCATTTGGTCTGCGGACAAGGCCTTGGCATGCGGGTATCAGGTTGATCCGCTTTGTCCTCTTTGCTCTGCTTCGCCCGACTCAGTGTTTCACAGGCTTTGGCAGTGCACGGCGACGGAAGTCCTAGAGTCGCGGACTCAGCTGGTCCCGGCCTCAGTTGTGCAAGATGCCATCGCCGTGTGGACAGCTCAGGCGGAACCCGACCCTCATGTGCGAGCTCTTTATACCAGAGGAGCTTTCGCTCATCCCGCTGACGTGTTGCCGCGTCCTGTTGAGGAGGGAACGAATGCCCTTCAGTTCGTTTGGCATTGTGTCGAGCTCCCTAGCCCTGAAGGTCCCAGGGTCCCAGTGAACGGGGAGATGTGGGGGCACGTTTTTATAGATGGGTCCTGTCAGCGCCACCCGATCAAGGAATTGTCTAGAGCTGCCTATGCGATTACTATGCATGCTGATGATGGCACGTGCCTTGGAGAGGCGAGAGGCCCTGTCTGGGCTCACCTTCCTCAGACGCCTCAGGCGGCTGAATTTGCAGCCAGGTGTGTAGCCGCACAGTTCTTGGTGTTGCCGACCACTATTTATTCGGACTGTGCGAACGTTGTGTCTCACAGCACTTTGCCCTTGCCCGAGAGGTACTCGGGCAAGAGGTCTTATTCAGGAATGATCATGTGTGCCAACAACTTCGAGGGCCGTTTTTTGGAAGGAATTGTTAAGGTCAAAGCTCATTTAGATGTGCACCAGGAGGGCATCTCCGAGAGAGAACGTTTCCTCAGGCGTGGAAACGCTGATGCGGATGTGGGGGCGAAACATGCCCTTCAGCTTCACCCATCCGACCCGACCGAACTTGCCAATGTGGACAAGCTTGTGGAAGCGGCCAGGGGTTATTGCATCCTTGCTGCTAACTTGCTTCCTCTTTGGCCTAAGCTCTCTCTCGACGTTCCCTACCTCCCTCCTCCTCCTGCTGAGCATTTAAGCTCCCGCAGTAAGGTTGGCCATCGTTGGGAAGTCTGGGCTGACGTCTGGAGGTGTGCGGTGTGCCTCCGCGGGAACAGGGGCTCGTCTCGGCCCCCCCCTGGAAGGTGCCCCCAGGATTCCAAGCTGCATGCGGCTAGGCAAGATGCCCTTGGGCATAGGACTGTTGCATTCGACTGTTCTGACAAGACAGTGCTTTTCATATGCCTTAAGTGTAAATGCCACTCCACTGGTGGCAGGATTAGAGGCCTAGGAGAAGTTTGCAAGAAGCCCACCCGTGCGGGCCGCCAAGGTTGGGCCGCATTGTGCAAGGGTATTCACCCGCAGTACTCCAAGTCCAGCAAAGGTGTCACAGTTGACGACACCTCGCTCGTTCGTTGCTTCAACTCGTTTTTGGTTTCGAATCCTCAATTTTCGGAGGTAGATGTTTCTAGCCCTGTGCCCTCTGGCGCGTCTGGCAATGCGGCCAGCGCTGAAGGGCAAGAGCGTCCCAGCTTCACAGTTCCAGCTATTGCAGCCTCTGCCTGCGCTCATGCCAGCAGCGATGCGCCCAGCTCTTCCTTGAGTGATGTGGTCGCCTCGGCCTCAGCCACCAGGGAGTGCTTGGATCGCATTGCTGCGTCTCTCCGCTGCGAAGCGGAAGATTTGGGAACGGGTGGGACTGTGGAGGTGGGGTCGGGAGATTCGGATTGAATTTCAGTGTTCTCGCCTGCCTTTCTCTTTTGGCGGGTTTGAACCTTTTGTCGTGCGTAGGCCTTCGGAGCCACTCCTTCTTTGAGTTTCTGTTCTCAATCTTATCCTCGGCCGTGCTTTGCTTCCTGGGCTTTCAGGCTGTTGTGGCATAGGTTGCTTCCCGCGACCTAAGCGGCGACCGCCTGTCCGCTTAGGACGCTCTCCGCGTTGCCGATTTTTCCAGCTGAGGGTCAGCTGGTGCCTGTCCTCGCCTGTCCGTCGCCTCTGTGACAGGCTTGGTTCTTGTTTGGCGAATTTATTCGGGCGGGGGGCGCGGTGCGAGTGGGGACTGCCCGGCGTTGCGCCGTTAGTGACCCTCGCACCGTTGCTCCCCTGCCCCGCGCAATTTTTTCCAGCTGAGGGTCAGCTGGTGCCTGTCCTCGCCTGTCTTTCGCCTCCTGTGACAGGCTTGGCTCTGTTTGGCGAGTTTATTTCTTTTGTGCACTGTCTCTGGCATGTCTGCCAGACAGTGGGAGCCCGAGCCGAGGGTCGATCCGTGCGGGGAGGGGGCCATAGTGGGCGCTCCGAAAGGAACTCGCGAAGCCCCCTCCCCAAAGCGGCTCTCGCCGAGGCGAGGTCTTTCAGTGCTGGCAGGTCCCGCCCTGCCAGTTGTCTGCACTATGCGGTGGGTCCGTGGAGATCAAAAAAAAAGTTGTCTCCTCTCTCAATCCCTCTTCCCCTGTCCTCCTCCCTCACCCATCATCTTCCATTCGCCTCACTCCTCGCCATGCTCATTTCGTCCTCCCTCATTCTCCCTCCTCTTCTTCCTCCTCCTTTCTCCTCTCAACCGCCTCCCCGCCCTCCCTCCCGCTCCTGCTCCTGAGGCTCCTGCTGCTGCTGCTGCACCTCCTCGTCGCCGTCCTCCTCCTCCTCTTCCTCCTCCTCCTGCTCCTCCGGATCATCATCCCTCCTGTCCCCTATCCGCCTCCCCGGCTTCCCCGTCCGCGCCTCCTCTTCCCCCTGCCCAGCCTCGTGCTCCTTCCTTGTCCCCTCTCCACCTCCTGCTCTTCCCTTCTGCTCGCCTCGCTCCTCCTCCGCGCAGAGCCTCAGGTGAATGTCGGGCGGCCGCGCGCGAATGCCGCGCGGGCCCTCCCCACCCCCTGGCCGCTTGCCGCCAGTCCCCGTCATCGACGAAAAGGAGCCGCCTGCGCCGCGCGGGATTGGGATCGGCAGGAGGAGGAGGAGGAGGAGGAGGATGAGGAGGAGGAGGAGGAGGATGAGGAGGAGGAGGAGGAGACGGAGGAGGATGAGAAGGAGGAGGAGGAGGAGGAGGAGGAGGAGGAGGAGGAGGAGGAGAAGGACAAGGAGAAGGAGGAGGAGGAGGAGGAGGAGGAGGAGGAGGAGGAGAAGGAGGAGGAGGAGGAGGAAGACGAGGAGGAGGAGGAGGACCAGCAGCATGAGGAGGAAGAGGACTCGGAGGAGGATGAGGAGGAGGACGAGGAGGACGAGTGCAAATCCAAGACTCGTCAACGATGCTGCAGGAAACCCTCCCTCCAAGTTACCTCTTCATAATTAGGTCCCTGCAACGATTCATGCTTGCTGAGGGGTAAGCAAAGAATATGAAGATGCATCACGGAGGCCGTCGGCAGCCTCACGACCGACCCGTCCCCCGAGGTGGACACCGAGAGGGCCGCCCTGGACGCCATCGACGTCGCGGGCTGCCCTTCCACACTTACGGTGCCCGCGAGCATGCTTCACGATTTCGTCGAAGGGGAAGTTCTGCAACATTTTGATCTTGTCGTCCAGGCGGTGGCTACCGCACGCTCTGGTGGCAGCAGCGTGACGGTGGAATGCCCTCCAGACTGGAACGCTCTTCGGGCTCTGTGCTCCAAGCTGGCCTACAGTCGGGGCCCTGAAGAAGGAACCCTTTTTGTTGGGGAGGGGCTCCGTGTTCCTTAGTTGCTTTACAGTGCTCCTTGGGTTTTCCTGTGGTTTTCCATCGGAAATCGAGGCTGAACTTATGGGAAAAAGGGGCCTCGTTCCTTATTTAGGGTTCCTTAGGTCAACGCCTCGACTGTACGATACCAGCACGACGGATCCTTGGAAACGTCTCGGGCTCGCTGTGTTCGCTGGGGCTGACCCGACTGACACTCTCATCCCAGCGAGGGAGAGGCCCGCTCTTCTCCTAGGCAGCCTTGCTAGGCTGGCGGCTTGGTCCACTGTGGGCAAGCAGGCGGCCGCTGATTTCATGGAGAGGGTCTCCGAGGCGGCACGTCAATGTCACGATGAACTTCCAGGTGTTCTTCGGGAGCGCCGCAAGCTGAAAATCGGCAAGCTCCCCCTCTTCAAGGAGCTCGGCGAACAAGCATTGCAGGCGCTACTGCATCAAGCTCCACCGAACGGTCAGCAACTGTTGGTTATGACTCAGTGGTCCAACGTCCTGCAGCAGACTGGGATCTCGGAGAGCATCGTGGCCGACTCCCGGGGCATCGCGGCTTTGGCCGAGAGGGGGGACGAGAAATTGTGGGACGGGTATGCCGGGAAACATGTTGTTCTTTAGGCTCTTGAGGACAATAATGCTCTGACCAGATGCCTGGCCGCACTCTTGCGTCGTACTCTAGGTCACCGCCCCCTCTCCACGAAGCTGGTGGCCCCTATCGCTCTCTTGTCAGGCATGTCGACGGTCACAGGAGTGACCGATCTATGGTGGCATCCGCTCTTGGGCCAGAAGTGGGCCTCGCTCGCTCGTCAATGCACGTTCATCCCAACGCCCATGGGGATGATCAACACAGGGCCCCGTCGGCCCTGGACTGACCAAGGCGGGCCTCGCCATCCTCTCGTTTCAACATGGATTTGCAGACTCGGGACCTCCCAAGGGTGATGGCGATGCTTCAAGGCCCACTGTATGCTGAGCTTCTTCCCCGGCATCCGCGCAGGAGCGTCCTTAGCACTACGGACGTCCCCCGCGTGTCCATCGACGTCATCATCCCCATCTTGTACACGGACCTCTATGGGCAGTTGCTTTTTCAGCGGATGCGAAGCCAAGAGCTCCCTGCCAACGCATAGTGGGCAGGTCACTCCATCTACGAGGGCACCCAAACGATGGTCATGGAAGTCACTGCTCCTTCCAACATCCCGAAGTCTTGGAGCGTACGCACCCAGCTGGCGGCCATCAGCCGGACGAAACCCCTCGTGTTCTCCGATGCGCCAGCTGAGCAATGTACAGCCATGATGAACTAGGTGTTGCAGGAGGAGACCACGGCAGCAGCATTCAAAATCAAATGGGAAGCCTCGCGCAATGGAGGGCGCACCATCGCAGTGCCATCGGCTGCAGCTGCCGCGTTGGCGGCCTCCCGGCGGCAGGGCAACGCGAACGCTTCGAGCGCAGACCTCCTTGCCGACATCATCGTCCAGGGGGAGGTGGGCAAGGAGGACGGCGAGGTGCTGGGGCTCCTGACGACACACTTGTGCCAGGCTGCGGGCTGGCATCTCGCGGAGACAGATTGCAGGCGGGCCCCGCGCACAGGAGAGTACCTCCATATGGCCTGTCAGGACCTCGCCGCTCCCCCCGGCCGCCTCCGAGTGCTCTCTCCTGACTTGGAGGCCGTCCTGCAGGTCCGCGCGGCCTTGCGCGGGCAGGCGCTGCAGGTCGGGCAGGATAGGATCGGCATCGAGGTCACTAGCGATTATTTCGACTCGGCCAGCGTGCCAGGAAATGGCCAGCGGAGGCAGCGCTGACCGCCGCCTGCCTCCGAGCCGACAGCGGCGAACTGCATGGTGAAATTCGTTTTTGGAGTGCAGGTGGAACGACGGGGTGGCTATTGGATGTCGTCATGCGACTCCGCCCCGCTTCGGCGGGGCCGAGTTGTCCTGGCCGCGTTGGTGTGCATCATTATCCTTCTGCTGCCGGTGGTACTTCTAGTTCGGATCATTTTTCTTCGGCCCCATTTGAGAATTCGGCAGACCGTCTCCTACCACTGCTCCCAGCTTTCAGCTATGGCGTGGGCGATGAGCCCCGAAAGGTTCTCGGCGGGAGTCACAGAAATGTCCCAATCAGCACCTACCGCCATCACCGCCTTTTCCGCGCACTCGGGTTCCTTGGGCCCTTTCGGATTCTTCCACCTGCCAGGTCGGTGCCAGCTCCTTCGGCTTCGACGACTCATCTGAGATCGGGGCAATACAAGGGCGACGTGCGTTGCGCCGCCTGGAGCGCCCAGGCTTCTTTCGAGCAGGACGACAACAGGCACGCCGAGAAGTGCCGTTACCTTCAGCACTTGCCCGCGAGGTGCGACGTCCTCATGCCCACCGAGTCTCGCGGGGCCATTGGACCACTGGGAGGCGCAAGGCTTGGCAAGCTCCTTCCGGATTTACCTTTAGATGGTCAGGAAGCCCTGCCACTGGGCGCGCGGGGATCGGCATTGTGATCCGGGAGAGCTACTTCGCTAAGTTCTGCGAGGTGCAGTGGCATGTGATATGGCCTGGCCGCGCTGGCCGTCTCTCGCTGCGTGGCTGGGAAGGCGCGCTCGACCTCATTGTGAGCTACTTCCACACAGGTGCGCAGATCCAGGAGCCAGACTTGCACGGCGTGCTCCCAACAGAGCACCACCTCGCAACTTCATCCCCGGCGCTCCCAGATCGCCTCCGCATCCGCATCGGCCGGCACATAGCTAACCCGAGCACTGCGCTCGCCATCCCCGGGGGCGCGTTCAATTGGGTTCCCGCGGCCGCGGACCACGGGGGCACCGCCTTTGCCAAGGCTTCCGGGCGCCGAGACCAGAGAGAAGAACGCCATTCCGAACATATCATCAACGCCCTCTTCAAGCTGCGCGAAATGCACCGCAGCCAGAAATTATTACCCACGCGGCTGCGCGGGCCTGCTTCTGGCTGGCCCGCACCAGCTGTAATCGGCGCGCGGTGGAGCAGATCGACCGAGCCATCAAAACGGCCCCCCTCGAGTGGCGCGCGCGCCTCTCCAACCGCGGGGCGGTGCTTTTCTCGCGGCGCGCTCTGGGGCGCATGTTGGAGGAGGGCCAGGGAATTCCGTGCGACGCGATCGCCCGCGAAGATGTCGCGCGACAGGTGCTTCCCCCGTTCCACGAGAAATTCCTGCTGGAACCTGAGGCCTCGGGCACTCGCAATTTGAAGATGCTCGGGGAGGCGATGAAAGGGGGCCGGGAAGCATCTCAGCTCGCAGTTCGGCCAGTGCCGGGGCGCCGTGGAGCTCGACGACCGCTTCGGCGTTGCGATGCGTGTTCTCCGCGCTGCAGAGCACGGCGCCATGGGCTCGATTTCGACGCGCGTGCTGGCTCCTGCATCCATATCTCACAGACCTGGTGAACAGCCCGTGCGAGATGGGCGGCGACCGCGCGCGACGGCCCAAGCCAGCGCGGGAGCGCGCTGTCGTGCTCGCCCGCGAGCGCGCGCTCGACGAGGTGTGGGGGGGGGGCGCGCAGGCAGGCTGGGCAGGCGAACAGGATCTCGCGCCTCCTCTACCGATTCTCTTCTGGGCGCTGTGGCGCCGCGCGGGCGATCCAGGGCCCGGGCGGCGCGCGTCTCGCGGAACCGTCTGCGATGGCGGCCGCCCTCCAGACGCGCTGGCAGCAAGTGTTTCGTGGACGCGGCATCGATGAGGATCTTTTCCAGCAGTGGTTGAAAGAGGGCGCGGGCCATCGCGCAGAGCGCGGGCCTCGCCGCGACAGCATCCTCCACCTGCGCTTGGAAAAGGAACGCGTCGCAAAAACGTTGACATGATGACAACTCGGCTGCAGGTCCGGGCGGCATTCCGCATGCTGCATGGCGTCGTCTGGGGGGCGTGGCAGTCGACGCGCCGCGCGCCGCTTTCCAGGACATCAGCGGTGCCGACTTTGAGGACATGATGGCGCAGGAGCGCGGGGAGTTCAACGAGAGCCCCCTCGCGCTCCATCCCGAGCATTCAGCGGGGGCCACGGCCGAGGGCGACGAGGTCTTCGAGCCAGGGGGCGCGCGGCCACTTAACATTGCGAATGCGGGCGACCGCCTCCTGGCGAGCGCGCGCCGCGCCCTGGTGGGGCCGGTTCTCGGCCCGCTTATCACAGACGACCAGCGGGCCTTTACCCAGAGCCAATCCATGCTGGCGACTCTCATCGACATCGACGAAGCTATGTTGGCGGCGAACGACAGGGGGGGCATGGCGTTTTTCTTAAATTTCGCTGCCGGTTTTCCGCCCATCGAGCATCGGCTCCTCGTCGCTTTCTTCTCGCGCGTGGGTTGGCCCCGTTTGCTCGTCAATTTTGTGGTCAGCTTGTGCGGGCACAATGATTGTTAATATTGTTACCTTCATCTGGGTGAGGTGCGATACCCTGGCTTCGAGCTCGCCCGCGGCTTCCGGCGGGGCTGCCCCCTCTCTCCATTGTTGTTTGCTGCCTGCTCAGATTGGCTCCTTCGGCGGCTCGCCCATGCGTTCCCAGAGGCAGTGGCTAGGGCTTGGGCGGGCGATCTTGCTATGGTCCTAGCTGGCGGTCGGCGGCCTTCTTGGTGCTCTGCAGGCGTTGTTCGACGAGTTCGAACGGCTCCCGGGACTTGGTTTGAACGCCCCGATGACGTTGGTGGCGCCGCTGGATCCGCGCGAAGAGCGCGAGGCTCGCACCCTGGCGGCGGCGAGCGCGCCTGGATGGGGGGGGCTGGCAATTTCAGCAGCGGCGAAATATTTGGGATTCACGTCGGCCCTGGCAGGGGGCAACTCCCTTGGGAAGCCCCGCTCCGCAAATCTGTCGAACGCGCTCAGCTATGGGGCGCCGTCGGCGCTGGTCTCCTCATGACCGTGAAAGCATGCCAGATTGTCGCGGCATCTGTCGTATTGTTCGTGGTGCAGTTCGAGGAGTTACCACCCGCGTTCCGGTTCTCGGAAGTCCTGGCGTGCCAGGAGCTTTTCCAAGGCCCCAAGGACTGACTGGTTGGCGGCGGATTGCGCCCGGGAGTTGAAGTCCCTGCATTTCTCGGAAGAGCGCGCCGAGATCCATTCGACAATCGTCGCGGCGAAGGCTCTGGTCGTGAATTTTGAGGCCCGCGGGTCCCGCAATATTGGGGGACGGGCAGCAAGGCTGCAGGCGTTGTCTTGTACTTCGGTTTCTGCGCTGGGTTGCTTCGGTTGGTTTTGAGGCTGGCGCGGCAGCGGCGTCGCCCTCGACCTGCATCGGGCGGCGTGCCGGGTGGATGCGATTCATCGTCGATGTCCGGATGGCCGTCTTTGGGAAGACCGGCTCTGTTGGCAGAAGCGGGTAGCGAAACGCGTGCGCGGAAATTCGCGGGCCCTCGCATTTGGACATCTCCAGTAACAGCTGGACCATTGGTGTATTCCCCTACTTCGTGGTCGAGGATTAAATCGGGCCGGCCGTGGCTTGCAGCTGGTAAGCAGCACTTGTCACCCGCGGATTTGGACTGCTACCTTCAGACTTGTCTGCGATGAGTGGTGTGCGCGATCACGGTTTGGGGCTCGCGGCGAGTGCGGGATGGGCCGCGGTTGCTCAGAGGAAAGCGTTCGGCACCTCGCTGGTTGCCCCGCTGTCCGGCGTCTGCTCAGCAGGCACGCGGCCGCCCAACCGCCCGATCCAGGCTTCGAGTAGGCCTTCTGGGTTTTGGGGACCTCTGGCGGCTGCCAGAAAAGGTCCAGCGTTGGGCTCTAGTTGTGTACGTTCTGTACCAGACCTACAACGGCAGGTGGCACGGTCACTTGGAGGCTTCGGACTTCGATGGAGCATTTGCCGAGTACCTCCGTGAAGGCCAGCGCGGAGTCGAACGTTTAGGCTGGCGGGAGTTCCCTTCCCGTCCCGCTAGAGCGGGCCGCTTGGGAGGATACGTTTTTGCACGCGCGCATGTAAAATCTTGTGCTTGCCGCAGGCGGTTCCTCTGCTAGGGCGTGTGTGTCCACGCGGGTATAGCAACGCTCCGACTTCACGCCGATTCGTTCTTTCCTCTTTCTCCTCCCCCTCCCTCCTTCCTCTTCCTCCTTTTCTCCCCGTCTCCCTCCTCGTGGTCTTGTCTTGTTTTAAGTTTACGTTGTCATTCACGGAGCTCGGGTTCAGATAGTTACTTGGTGTTGCCAGTGCGCGCGACGGCTCTCCTATCGCAGGTTGGCCTGCGTGCGTTTCATATTCTCCGCCGTGCATTGCGCGGAACGAGATGATACGAATCTGGGCATTTTTCGAATCGGCCCCTTCCTCTCCTCTCTTTTCCTCCCCCTCCTCCTCCTCCTCCTCCTCCTCCCCCCTGAGTGCGGTGACGTCTACCAGGCCGGCCACTATTTGAGCCCTTTGATGTTGGCTTTGGCCCTGTAGGGTACTCCACAGATTCCGCCGCACCCATTATTTTCCTGATGTGTTTAGGTTGTGAAGGCAAGCGCTTAAGCGGACGGGAGTCGTTTTTTTTGTTTTTCCTAATCCGCTTGATCTGCAGCATGAAAAAGACGAAGATGCAGGAGGAAGAGGAGGAATACGAGGGGGAGGAGGAGGAGGCAGGTGGATGTGGTGGGCGAGGGTTTCTGAGAGATTCTCGTGAGTTCGGAAGGTCGTGTTTGGGGTCTTTCTGGGCCTCCCTCGGCTTCATGGTCCCTGGGGGGCCTCTGCGCGTCACGGCGCCGCGGACCGCAGGGTGGGCCGAAGAAACGAGCGGGCGACACACGGGAGGACAATGGCGCACATTTTCCAGATTTCGTAATAAAGGGAGGGGGGTCTCATTTCGGGGGGGGGGTTCTTCCAGGCTATCTTGGAGGGCATGGGGGGTCTGGGGACGATGTTTTAGAGGGTTCTCCCACGGGGGAGGTCTGAAATGGCTTGTCTTGGAGGGTCCAGACCCCCTCGCTTTTATTACGAAATCTGGAGTAATGTGCCAGGCCGAACGACAGAGGCATGACGGTGACACGGTAAAGCCATGACAAGCAGCGCAGCGGACGTCACGGCGCCACGGCCTCCACAGAGGACAGTCGTAACACACGGGCATGGCATAACAGTGACAGGCGAACATGCCAAACATAATTGAGCAGAACACTGGCGCCGGAGGTGGGCGAACATCCCGTTGTGAGTGCGAGCCAAAGCCATGCTGTTCGCAGGAACAACATCGAGGCAGCAGGAATGCAGCACACACGATTGCAACATCTTAATGATAATGGACTTGTGCAGTAGTGCTTGCAGAACGGGTCGCATGCGCCTGGGGCGATTGATTATCAGCCTCCTCCACTCATGCGCCTGCCTCGCAACCATACGGGATAATGTCGTTGAGCAATTGGCAGCAGCTCAACGCGCGCAGCTGCGCCCGCGTGCCCAACAGCAACATGCAGGGGCGGAGCGGTGCGCAGGCCCCTCGCCCTAGCGCGCCCGCTTGTGTCGCACCTGACAGCTCCCTTTCTTGCCGTGTCGCGCCTGATGGGCGGAGCTCGCCCGCGCTCGGAACCTATGTTTGAATCACAGGCACCTGTTGCATATAGGTGCGTATTAATGGTAGTGTATCTTCAATACATAAATACATCTAGATATATGTTTATACAGGCCTAACGGGGGGGCGTGGTCAGGGAGGGGACCTCACGTAGGAGAATGAGGAGGTGGAGGAGGAAAAAACTAATCCCTCAGGAAATTCGGATTGCATCCGCCCTACAATCCAGTTATCATTCGGCTTTATACTTAAAGTCATTATGTGGTGGGTTTGCGATTCGAATCCTTTCTGTGGGTTCTGGAGACTTCATTATTTGCGTTTAGAGTGTTGCTCCTGTGTTTCGGTTTGGTTTTACATAGATTTTAGAAAGTGCGCCAGTGGATCTCCTTGAATACACTAAAGGGGGGGGTGGTCCAGAACCCCCCCACCCCCCTCCCTCCTTCAAGGGGGGGGGTCCGGACCCCCCCCCCCCTCCCCCCCTTAAGGTGGGGGGGGGTTCCCGACCCCCCCCCCCTCCCTCCTTTGAAGGGGGGGGGGGATCCGGACTCCCCCCCCCTCCCCCCCTTGGCGCTGGAAAGGGGGGGGGGTCGGACCCCCCTCCCCCTCGTGTAGGGAGTACGCAGTTGGGAGTAATGAGTAGTGAGTTAGTCCGTAGTGAGTAGTGAGTATTGGGTAGTGAGTAGTATTGAGTAGTGAGTATGAGTAGTGGGCAGTGAGTGGCGAATAGGGGATAGGAAGTAGGGAGTGGGGAGTAGTGAGTAGTGAATGGTGAGTAATTAGTGTGTACTGATAGGTGAGTAGTGAGTGGCGAGTAGTGAGTTGTGAGTAGTGAGTAGCGAGTAGCGAGTAGTGAGTACTGAGTAGGGAGTAGGGAGTAATGAGTACTGGGTAGTGAGTAGTGGGTAGTGAGTTATGGGTGGCGAGTAGTGATTAGTGAGTAGTGAGTTGTGGGTGGTGCGTAGTGCGTAGTGAGTAGTGAGTAGTGAGTAGTGAGTAGTGAATAGTGAGTAGTGAGGAGCGAGTAGTGAGTAGTGAGTAGTGAATAGTGAGTAGTGAGTATTGAGTACTGACTAGTACGTAGTGCGTAGTGAGTAGTGAGTAGTGATGAGTAGTGAATAGAAAGTAGTGTGTGGTGGCAGTGGGTAGTGAGTAGTGAGTAGCAAGTAGTGAGTAGTGAGTGGTGTGTAGAGTGTAGTCAGTAGTGAGTAGTGGGTAGTGACCAGTGAGTAACGAGTAGGGAGTAGCGAGTAATGAGTAGTGAGTAGTGAGTGCTGAGTAGGGAGTAGGGAGTAGTGAGCAGTGAGTAGTCAGAAGTGGGTAGCGAATAGTGGGTAGTGAGTAGCGATTGGTGAGTAGTGGGTAGTGAATAGTGATTAATGACTAGTGACTAGTGAGTTGTGAGTAGTGACTAGAGACTATGTAGTGACTAGTGAGTAGGGAGTAGTAAGTAGTGAGTAGTGAATAGTGAGTAGCGGGGAGTAAGTAGTGAGTATTGAGTAGCGAGTGTGGGCGTAGCGAGTAGCGAGTACTGAGTACTGTGTAGTCAGTATTGTGTAGGGCGTAGGGAGTAGCGAGTAGCGAGTAGTGGGTAGTGATTTGTGATTTGTGGGCAATGAGTAGTTAGTAGTGAGTAGTGAGTAGTGGATAGTGGGTAGTGGGTATTGAGTAGTGATTATTGAGTAGTGAATAGGGAGTAGTGAGTAGTGCTTAGTGAGTAGTGAGTATTGAGTAGTGGGTAGTGAGGAGTGAGTAGTGAGTAGGGAGGAGGGAGTAGTGAGTAGGGAGTAGTGAGTAGCGAGTAGTGGGTGGTGGGTAGTGAGTAGTGGATAGTGAGTAGTGAGTCGTGAGTAGCGAATAGCGAGTAGTGAGTAGGGGGTAGTGAGTAGGGGGCTGGGGTTAGTGGTTAGGGGGTAGGGGGCCCCTCGTGACTCCCTTTGGGGCTGGGGTTAGTGGTTAGGGTTCGGATTCGGGGTTTGGGTTCGGGTGAGGACTAGGGGTAGGGTGGCGGGGGTCGGGTTCCGGCGTCAGGGGGCGAAAGGGTGGGGAGGGGGGGAGGGGGGGGGGTCGGACCCCCCCCACTTTTAGAAAGGGGGGGAGGGGGGGGGGGTCCCCGACGACGGGTCGTGGAAAGGGGGGGAGGGCGGAGGGTTCCCTGACGACGGATCGGGGAAGGGGGGGAGGGGGGAGGGGGGGGGGTTTGCCCGACGACGGATCGGGGAAGGGGGGGAGGGGGGGGGTCCTAACCCCCCCCCTTCCCTTGGGGAGATCCAGCGGCGCACCCTCTAGATTTTATGTGTGCATGCGTTGCAGTAAAATTCCTCTTGGCGCGGTTTACGCACGATTTTCCTTCTTGCTGGGCTTACAACGAAGTTCTCTGTGCGGCGGGTTTACAACACATTCCCTTGGTGAGGTGATTTCCCATTCGATTCCTTGTGCGGCGGATTTCCATGTACACGTCCTCTTCCTGCGGGTTTACAGTTGACTCTTTGTTGACGTGGATTTGCAAATTACGTCCTCTAGCTGGTGCGCCACGAATAACGAATTCTATTGAGAGCCGGGGAACATTTAAACAATGGAAACGCCGGAAAACAGATGGAACATATAACAACTCACATCCTGCAATATTTACCTTTCGCATTTGAAAACAAGTTTCTCTTTGTGACGGCTCTACAGTTGAAATCCTAATGGGATTTTGTTGTGGCGGCTTTGCAATTCGAATCCCTTCTGGAGGTGTTCTATAGACTTCCATCCTACGGTGTTCGGCCCTCGTTTTGAAGAGGCAGCGCCCCGCGTTCTCACTCCTCCTCCTCCTCCTCCTCCTGCTCCTCCCTCCTCCCCCTCTTTGCGTCTGCCCTCCGCATGCCCATGTCGCCACACCCCTCAAACGGTTCGTGGCCCCATAGGGAGCTCCACCGAAGGCCCCAGTGGCCGCGTCCGCATGCGCCCCTCCCGCCCACCGCATGCCCATGTCGGCACACCCTTGACGCGGTTCGTGGCCCCATGGGGAGTTTCACCCAAGGCCCTAGTGGCCGCGTCCGCATGCGCCCTCCCCACCCACCGCATGCCCACGTCGGCACACCCCTCACGCGGTTCGTGGCCCCATAGGGAGCTCCACCGAAGGCCCCAGTGGCCGCGTCCGCGTGCGCCCTCCCCGCCCACCGCATGCCCATGTCCGCACACCCCTCACACGGTTCGTGGCCCCATAGGGAGCTCCACCGAAGGCCCCAGTGGCCGCGTCCGCATGCGTCGCCCCCGCCCACCGCATGCCCATGTCGGCACACCCCTCACGCGGTTCGTGGCCTCATATGGAGCTCCACCGAAGGCCCCAGTGGCAGCGTCCGCATGCGTTCCCCCCGCCCACCGCATGCCCATGTCGGCACACCCCTCACACGGTCCGAGGCCCCATAGGGAGCTCCACCGAAGGCCCCAGTGGCAGCGTCCGCGTGCGCCCTCCCCGCCCACCGCATGTCCATTCTGGCACACCCATCGCACGGTTCAGAGCCCCATCGGGAGCTCCACCGAAGGCCCCAGTGGCCGCGTCCCCCCCGCCCACCGCATGCCCAATTTCGGTGCATCCCTCATACGTTTCGCGGCCCATAGGGAGCTCCACCGAAGGCCCCAGTGGCCGCGTCCGCATGCGTTCTCCCCGTCCACCGCATGCCCATTATCGGCACACCCCTCACATGGTTAGTGGCCCCAGAGGGATTTCCACCGACGGCTCCAGTGGAAGAGTTCGCATGGCAACACCGCACCCAATTGGGCACACTCTTCACACGGTTCGTGGCCCTATAGGGAGCCTCACCGAAGGCTCCAGTGGGAGGGGTCGCATAACACCACCGCATCCAATCAGGCACACCCCTCACTCTGCTCGTGGCCCCATAGGGCGTTTCGCCGAAGCCTCGCGTGGAAGGGTTTGCATGGCACCACCGCGCTCAATTCGACACACCCACCCGCACGATTCGCGGCCCCAGAGGATGCTCCACCGAAGGTTGCAGTGGGAGAGTCCGTTCGGCACACCCTTCACACGGTTTGTGGTCCCGTAGGGGGCCCTTCGAAGGCCCCAGTGGCCGTGTCCGCATGCGACCTCTCCGCCCACCGCATGCCCATGTCCGCACACCCCTCACACGGTTCGTGGCCACATAGGGAGCTCCACCGAAGGCCCCAGTGGCCGCGTCCGCATGCGTCCCCCCCGCCCACCGCATGCCCACGTCGGCACACCCCTCACGCGGGAGCTCCACCGAAGGCCCCAGTGGCAGCGTCCGCATGCGTCCCCCCCGCCCACCGCATGCCCATTTCGGCACACCCCTCACACGCTTCGTGGCCACATAGGGAGTTTCACCGAAGGCCCCAGTGGCCGCGTCCGCATGCGCCCTCCCCGCCCCCGCCCACCGCATGCCCATTTCGGCACACCCCTCACACGCTTCGTGGCCCCGTAGGGAGCTCCACGCCTACGTGGCCGCGTCCGCATGCGCCCTATCCGCCCACCGCATGTCTATTTCGGCACACCCCTCACACGTTTCGTGGCCCCATAGGGAGCTCCACTGAAGGCTCCAATGGCTGCGTCAGCATGCACCCTCCCCGCTCACCGCACCACCGCATGCCCATGTCGCCACACCCCTCACACAGTTCGTGGCACCATTGGTAGCTCCACCGAAGGCCCAAATGACAGGGTCCACATGCGGCTCCCCGCCCACCGCACGTTCAGGTCGGCACACCCCTCACACGGTTCGTTGCCCCATAGGGAGCTCCACCGAAGGCCCCAGTGGCCGTGTCCGCATGCGCCCGCCCCGCCCACAGCATGCCCATTTCGGCACACCCTTCACACGCTTCGTGGCCCCGTAGGGAGCTCCACCGAAGACCCCAGTGGCCGCGTCCGCATGCGCCTTCCCCGCCCGCTGCATGTCCATTCTGGTACACCCCCCACACGGTTCGTGGCCCGTAGGGGGCCCTTCGAAGGCCCCAGTGGCCGCGTCCACATGCGACCTGCCTGCCCACCGCATGCCCATGTCGGCACACCCGTCACATGTCTCGTGGCCCCACGGGGAGCTCCACCGAAGGCCCCAATGGCCGCGTCCGCATGCGCCCTCCTCGCCCACTGCATGCCCATGTCGGCACACCCCTCACGCGGTTCGTGGCCCCATAGAGAGCTCCTCCGAAGTCCCTAATCACAGGGTCAGAGCAGGGCACGCCGTTCTGCTAGGAGGGCGGCTATTCAGAAGGCGCTGGTGCAGAAGAGACGGTGCAGAGCGCCCTCTGTGGGGGAGGCCGCGGGAGAGGGGGGTTGGCGCGGCAGCAGAATCTTGAGGCTGTCTGCTCTGAAGGGCTGCGCCCGTGACGCCCCTGCGTGCGTCGCCGGGCCTTCTTCGGGGCCACGGGCGCGCGCCGCGGGGGCTCCGTGCTGCGCTGCGCACGGTGCCCCGCTCGCCCGTCGTCGGTCTGCTCGGGAGACTCTCCAGGGGGGGGGGATCCTATGGGATCCCCCCCCCCTGGGATCCTATCCCCCCATGGGATCCCCCCCCTATGAAGAGTCTCCCGATCTGCCCAGCGGCCAGCGGCTGCCCCGCTGTCGGCCAGCCAGCGAGCTCCCTGTGATCTCCGCGCCGCGGGCGGCCCGCGCGCGCGGCCTGGGCCCCTGCGGGGCAGGCGGCGCGCGCTGGGGGGACTCTGCGCCGCGCTCTGCCCGGAGCCGCGGTCGCCAGGGCGCCAGGACAAAGGGATGAGAAATATCAGGAGGGGAAAAACACACAGACACAATGAATCGTCGATCCCCAAGAAAAGATGGGAACATATGGGAAGTGGGGGGGGGGAAGACAAAAAACCTAGAAAATATAGAAAACATGGGGAATGCTTTTATGTGTGTGTGTGTATTTATTTGTGTGTCTCAGGGTCCCTTCAACATATTTAAAAGCTCAACATCCCGCTCCGCTCCCTCCCTCCCCCTTGCACCCCTGCCTGCGCTGCCCCGCGCTTCGTTCTTCGTGCGGCGCGCTGCTGAGGAGAGCCAGTCGGGGCTTGCGCGCCCCCTCCTTCGTCTTTATCTCCCTTGCGGTATTCGCAGCTGCGCGCGGATGGGACTTCGTCAGGCTGTTTTCAATGTTTTTTGTGTTCGTTGTTTGTTTTCATTCTTCGTTTGGCTCAAATAAAGCCTACTTGTGCAATGTAATGCATTTGTGGCGCGTAACAAAACGCTTCATGGTGTGATGACTTTACACCGAAGCTCTTTTCGTGACGAGTTTGCAAGATGGCATCCCTTGGTGAGATGGTTTGCAAGTGAGTGTATCTTGTTGCGGATTTACATGTGCTTTTTTTATTGCAGCGGGCTTATACATGAATCCCCATTGACGTGGATTTGCCATTGGCTTCCTTCAGCTGGTGCGCCAGAAGGGGACTACGCCAAAAACTAAAAAGAACTGACAAGACATTGATAGCCTGGCGAAGGGCCCAACCATATGCAGTCGTGGGCACTGTCGTTGTATCCGCCGCGTTCGGAGGAGTTCCCTATGGGGCTACCAAACGTGCGAAAAGGTGTGCCAAAATGGGTGCGGTGGCCGTATGCGAATGCTAGGCCTTCGGTGGGGCTCCCTATGGGGCCACGGAACGTGTGAGCGGCGTCCCAAAATGCGTGCGGTGGCCGCATGCGACCGCTGGCATTTTGGCCTTCGGTGGGGCCCCATTATGGAGCCACGAAGCGTGTGAGGAGCGTCCCAACATGGGTGCGGTGGCCGCATGCGAACGCTGGTATGTGGGCCTTCGGTGGGGTTCTCTCATGGAGCCACGAAACATGTGAGGTGTGTGCCATTTTGGGTGCGGTGGCCGCATGCGAGCGTTGGCATTTGGGCCTTCGGTGGGGCTCCCTATGGAGCCACGAAGCGTGTGAGCGATGTGCCAAAATTGGTGCGCGTGGCCGCATGCGAACGCTGGCATTTGGGCCTTCGGTGGGGTTCTCTCATGGAGCCACGAAGCGTGTGAGGGGTGTGCCACAAAGGGCGCGGTGGCCGCATGCGAACGCTGGCATTTGGGCCTTCGGTGGGGCTCCCTATGGGGCCACGAGACGTGTGAGGGCTTGGCTGAAACGGGTGATGGCGATATAATGATGGTGATGCTGCTGATGATGCTGCTGCTGCTGATGATGATGATGATGATGAAAAGAGGAGGGAGAAGGCAGCGCGAGGAAGAGTGAACGTGGGGACCGTGTTTTCAAAACGGGGACCCAACACCACAGGATGGTTGGGGAACATTGGAATCCTCCGACGTCGAAAGTCTGTACCATCGCTCAATGTTGAGATTGGTTGGCGCCTTTGCGACTGTTTCGAGCAATGATGTTTCGCCCAGCGTGTATCCGATTCCGGGAGGGATCCGGAGGCCCCCAGAGACGGCCCGAAAACGATCAAGAGGGGGCATTCAGAACCTCGACATAGCGACGCATAGCGATGCTGGTTGACACTGTTCAAATTGAATTCGGCCGTGATTGCAACAGCTACACGGATGGAGGGCGGGTGGTTTTTGAAATGTGGAGCTCGCCGTAGCGCCGTGCATTTTCGTTCGAATTTTTGCAACAGTTACACGGATGGAGGGCGGCTCGTTTTCAAATGTGGTTCCCGCCTTAGCGTTGCGCACGGATGACGGGTGCTACCTTTTCGAAACGACGCTCTCGTTTGAGACTTCTTTGGGCTGTACGGGTAGAAGTTGGCTGCGACGGCGCCGACGACGACGATGGCTGCGACGGCGCCGACGACAACGATGCCGACGACGGCGCGGACGACGACGGCGACCCCGACGAGAACGACCATGTCCCCTCTGAGTAGCACGACGACGACGACGACAACGACGACGACGACGGCGGCGACGACGACGAGAACGCCGACTCTACCACGATGACGAGAACGGCAGCGACGACACCGACAGCGACGACAACGGTTTCTTGAGTATGGATTGTATTTGATTACGTTCTGCGCTACATGCACATTTCGTACTAGATGTGCGTTCTGAGCTCTCTCCTGTTCTGTACACAGAACACAGCACTGACGATACCTCCCGCCCTCTGTTTTTGTTCTGGGTCTTGCCTGAGCTCAAAGATGTTCTCCCGCATTGCCGGGGGTCCCTCGTATCGAAGACGCATTCGGCGAACCACCGCCGCCCGGCGCCCCCCTGCCTTTTGGAAACGCCTATGTGACCAAACACTGGGGTACAGGTGGGCCATGGTATTGGACTAGCCCAGCACCCCAGATAGTAAAGCATCCCCCCTTAACCCCTGATTATCCTGGGTCAAGACAGAGTTGGTCGGGGGAAAAGGGCGGCTAGGCCGAACTTCATTACCGGCGAAAGTACAAATCGAAGTTGCCTTTCAGAGCGAGCAGGGTATCGTTATACCATGCTATTTCGCAGGTTTCGTGCCCCTCCGACCCCTCCAAGGAGGCCCCGCCAGAGCGAGCAGGGCTTGGCTATGCAATGTTATTCCTCAGGTTTTGTGCTCCTGTAACCCCTTCCAAGGAGGCCCCGCCAGAGCGAGCAGGATATCCGTATACCATACTAACAGATCATCGTACATACGAATTGCCATTAGAAGAAATAGTCTTCCCACGAACCCCGAACTTTCTGATTCCCACCTTTGATTATCAGGGATATAAGGTTATGTGGTCCCCAGCCGTTGTGGACAGCTTTGGTAGGAATACTTGGGGGAGGGAGTAGGAGAGCGGCGATTATGAGAAGAACCAGGAGGACAAGGAGGAGGAGGAGGAGGAGGTGGAGGAGGAGGAGGAGGAGGAGGAGGCCTCTCTGGGGATTGTTGGGGCCTTCTTGGGGGCCTCCTGGAGGTTCTCTTGGAGCAGCCCAGATCGTGTCAGGGGCCTCTTTGGCCGTTTTGACGCATCATTGGGCCGTCTTGGATCCTTCGTGGGCTGTCTTGGAGGCATCTTGGGGCCATCTTGGATTTTGGGCTCTCTCGGGAGCATCCTGGACGTTTTGGATGTGTCTTGGGGCAGTGTTGGAGGCCATATTGGGTCGTCTGAGCCGTCTTGGAGGCCATCTTCGACCTTCTGGGGGCCCTTTTGGGGGCCTCCTGGGCTGCCTTTGAGCCATAGTCACCGCCGTCCGAAGCTGTCGGAAGCCCGAACTAGCGAGAACTCCAAGATCATTGAAAGACAAAGCCCCAATCTCTGAAGCTTATGAGCGAAGTAGAGCAGAGAAACAGCGCCCCTCTCGTTAGGCCTGTACGGCTACGTGTTAGCCCACGTGGGCCCCAAGCAGTAACTTATTACGTTCTGGATGTGTGATTTTTGGTGGTGCAGCCATACGGTGTGAGCCATGTGGTGCAGCCCGTGCGGTGCAAGCTAGGTTGTGCAGGCTGTGCGATGCGGTCTGCGTGGTGCACTCTGCGTGGTGCAAGCCGTGTGGTCCAAGCTATGTGGTGCAGGCTGTATGGTGCAAGCTATCCAGCTGCTTGCGGCAAGTCCTGCCACCGTGCCTGGGCTGTGGGTTGTGAGCCTCGTGGATGTGTGTTGGAATCTCATGGGAGGCCTCTCGGGGGCCTCTTGCAGGCAGTGTCGAGGCCTCTGGGAAGCCGTTTGGGGGCCTCTTGGGGGCCTCTTGGGGGCCTCTTGGAGCCTCTTGGGCGCCTCTTGGGGCCCTTGGGGCCTCCTGGGGGCCTCTTGGGGCCGAAGGCTCGAATTTTCGGTTCGTGTTCCCTCTCTGGGGCCCCGTTTGGGGCCGTCGTGGGCGCCTCTTGGGCCGTCTTGGGGCGCTCTTGGGCTGTCCTGGGGCCCTCTTGGAGGCCGCTTGGGTCGTTTGGGAGTGATCTTGGGAGCCGCTTGGGCCGTTTTGGAGCGACGGAAAGCCAAAACGGCGAGAACGCCCAAATTCTTCAAAAACACAACGCAAGGAAAGTCAATGGTGTTTGCATTTGGGGGCCCTGTTGGGAGACCGCTTGGAGGCCTCTTGGGGTTCCTTGGAAGCCGCTTGCACCGTCTTGGTGCCATTTTGGGCGTCTTCGAGCGATCGCTCGGTGAGTCGGGGCCCTCTTGGACCTTGGAGAGCCCCACGCAGGCGCCATGGCCGCCCAGGGACCCCCGGGAGCATGGCTGGTGCACGCGACGATGTGCGGCGCGGATGGGGGGTGTCCTTTAGAGGATTACCCCGAAAACCTACCAAACAGCACTTGGCATTCTAGTACGCCTCAACGTGCCAGGGGGCACGATGGACGTGAACGGGGCCGCTATGCCCGCAGACGATCTTTTATGTGGACGAATGGGGCGGCGACGGACAGGAATGGGCCGCCGGGCCCGCAGACGAGCTCACTTCCTGAGTGGGGATGCGAGAACGCGTAAGTGCAAGCATTGTCCTGGGAACGAAACTTGAACTGAGTGTCGTTGACGCCAGAAGCCAGCAGCACCTTGCATGCGCAACAGGCAGGAGTCAAGTAGCACGCGGGAGACACATTAGCAAATGCGCATGCCACAAATAATCGGTACATGTAGCACGCCGTAGGCGCGCGCCGCATGACGTAGAACATTGCATGGATCACGAAATTAAGGTTGCACGACCCTCACACATTACAAATGAATTCGCCGAGCGAGCATGACAGCGATTGTTCTTTTCTGGAGGAAGAAGTTGCACAACAAGACCGCACATGCCAGATCCACGATCCAAGGACAATGATGGAGTGCCTTGGCAGAAACACACACACACACAGGCAACGCAGCGACGACCCCAAACAGGAGGCTACCACGTCGCCGTAGCCACAGAACTGCGAAGGCGCGGCGCCAGGTGGGGCGAAGCACGGCGGACCAACCAACGACGCGACGTGGTTGCAACCACACCCGGTGCAGCGGCGCCTCGGAAGATATGGACGCGGTGGGTCGGCCTGGCGTGCCTCCCCAGACAGCTGGCGGACCGCCTCCTCGAGACAGGGAGGCCCGGAAGAATTCCACGCGTCTACCGCAAGTCCTCCTCCTCCCCCTTTCCTCCTCCCATTGCTGCTGGGACCACTGCTGGGCCAGTCCTGAAACATCTGCATCTCGTGCTCGCCTTCGAGATTCCCTCGATTGATTGATTGGACCCCTGTAAGAATTTGGTTGGGTATGCTCCTCATGAGCTGGTTCCACATTTCCCCACCACCTCTTCGAAACACGGACACTTGGGCCTGCGGGACCCTCTCCGGGGGCGGGCTTCTCGTTGCGTTTTTTTTTCCTGACGGCTCTGGGTCCCCGAAAGTGGTGTCCAGAGGCCGAGGGCGGTGCCCAAGGAACAAGGCAGTTCGAAGTGGACGGAGGCTTCCAGAAGGCTCTGGAGGTCCGTGAGTGCTCCAGAACCTTCCACCTTCCTGAAGCTCAGCGAGGGCAAGCAACGCTCAAAGGGTTTGTCGGTCCTAGGTCCTAGTTGAATGACCTCGAGCCGCGAGCCTCGACCCCCCTGCAGGCGCGTCGTCGCAGACAGGCGGCTGGGGCGAGGAGCTCGAGCGCCGCCGCCTGGAGCGGCTCCAGGGCCGCCAAGGCCGCTGGCTTGCCGGCTCGCCAGCGCCGCCGCCGCCGCCGCCGCCGTCGTCGTCGTCGTCGTCGTCGTCGTCGTCGTCGTCGTCGTCGTCGTCGTCGTCGCCGTCGTCGTGGTCGTCGTCTGTCGTCGTCGACGCCGTCGTCGGCGTCGGCGTCGGTGGCGGCGTCGGCGGCGGCGTCGTCGTCATCGTCCGTTGTCGTCGTCGTCGTCGTCGTCGTCGTCGTCGTCGTCGTCCGTCGTCGTCCGTCGTCGTCGTCGTCGTCGTCGTCGTCGTCGTCGTCGTCGTCGTCGTCTGCGTCGTCGTCGTCTTCGTCGTTGTCGACGTCACCGTCGTCGTCATCGTCGTCGCCGTCGTCGTCGTCGCTGTCGTCGTCGTCATTGTCGCTGTCGTCGTCGTCGTTGTCGTCGTCGCCGTTGTCGTCGTCGTCGTCCGTTGTCCGTCGCATGTCGTCGTCGTGGCCGCCTCTGCCGCCGTGGTCGGCGTCGCTGTCGTAGCCGCCGCCGTCGTCTTCGTTTCGGTCGTCCGCCGTCGTCCTTCTTGCCGTTGTCGGCCGTCGTCGATTTGTCTTGTGCCAGGCCGCCATGCGGCGCTCGAGTTTGCCATGCCAAGGTCGTGGGATATTGGTTCCATGGCACCTTTGGGGATCAAGCAGGTTTTTGTTCGGAAGCCAAGTTGCTCCGTCAGGAGCTGGCTGTAATCCACTAGGAGGTGAGCAATTTGAAAGTAAAGGCCCCAAGAAGTCCCTCAGACCTGTGCGGTTGAAGTCAGACAAGTTCTTTGAACGGATCCACGTATCTCGTCGACTGCATTCCGAGGCCGCAGAGGTTGTATCAATTGAGTGCGTTCTTGGTTGCTCTAGAGAAAGCTCTGGCGGAACTGGCCAGCGCAATCAGCCTTTTCTGGCCATGTGGTGCAGCGCTGCGGGGGGCATTGTGCTCCTCACGCTGCGGGAATGGAGGTGAAGTCATCTTGGATTCCTGGGCCATCGGTCGCAACATGGATAATGCTAGTATCACCTGCATGGCAGCCCCTGTCGCTTGAGGCCCCGATGGAATTCTTAGCACCACATTGCAAAACTATGACTTTGCTGGGTAGCTCGGGTACCGATTGGGCTCCATGGTTGCTTCCGTTGCAGCAATCGAAGAGAGCGATGTTGTGGGACTTGCGGAAATCGTACAGGCATATGCAAAGAGCAGGAGGGGGTTTAATCCCTGTACACGCCAGTCGTTGCAAGTAGGTCGTTTGGGATTTCCAGGTTCCAGTCTTTTTTAGGCGCCGTCATACGTCATTCGTCGAGTGTTTGTTTCCTTCTCCTTCCACTTCAGGGGGCGGGCGGAAGCCCAATCTACTTCCAGCGCCTTCCTACTTCATGTCTCTATCCACTCCCGACCGACGTGTAATCCTTTTTTCCGACTTGTCGCACGGAGGCAAGGGGCTATCGTTCGGCATCCCTCCGACAAGGATGACAAACGAATGCGTCACGTTGAACTCGTCTGAATTAGGCTTCGGGGCACGTTCGTCTTGGGATCGGCGGGCGTGACACTTACTCGGCGGGGTCGCTATTGCTGTTGTCCGTCGTCGTCGTCGGCGTCGTCGTTACTGTCGTCGCCGCCGCCGTCATCGTCTTCGTTGCTGTCGTCCGTCGTCGTCGTGGTCGTCGACGCTGCTGTGGTCGTCGTTGCCGTCGTCGTGTTGTCGTCGTTGCCGCCGCCGCCGGCACGCCGCCACCAGCGCGCACAGCCGCCCGCCTCCGCGGTCGCTGCTCACGCCGCCGCGGGCCATGCACCGCCGAGGTGTCTGCGCGTCTGGGCGTTCAGGCCCAGGCCTCCGGAGGCCTCCGGACACTTCCGAGGGCCCCGCCGCCACGTTCAGAGACGTCCGGGCAGCCCTGGAGTTTCAGCAGTGGCGCAGGGTGGAGGTGGGCAGAGGGAAAGGGGGGAGAGGGCGGAGGGGGCCTCGGGGCGAAAGGGAACGGGCGGCAGGCGGGAGAGCGGAGGCGACGGGAGGAGGGGGGGGGTTGGGCGCAGAGGAGCACGTCGGGAGGGGCAGCGGGGTCGGCTGGAGGAGTGGGGGACGGGACGGGGAAATGAAGGGGGAGGGGCACAGGGGGAGGCGGGCAGGGATGGAAAGGTATCGAAGACGCCTACGGCGAATCACCGCCGCCCCCTGCCTTTTTGGAAACGCCGATGTGGCCGAAAGTTGGACTAGAGCTTGGCCAAGCTATCGGACCATGAGTTCCCCGAGTCGGTTTGGAAAGCTTTCGGGGAACACATGGGAGAGAATGATTATGAACAGGAAGAGGAAGAGGAAGAAATAGAGTAGGAGGATGAGGGTTGTTAGGAGTCTCTTGGGGCACCCTTGGGGTCTGTTGGGGGCTTCTTGGGGGCCTCTTCGAGGCCTCTTGGAGGCATCTTGGGGGCCTCCTTGGGCCTCTTGGGGGCCTTTGGGGGCTTCCTGGGGGTCTCTTTGGCCGTCTTAGGGCGTTCCTGGTCCGTCTGACGCCGTCTGGAGCCGTCTTGGGGGCCTCTCTGGGCCGTCTTGGGGCCCTCTTGGGGCGCTTCAGGGCCGTCTTGGAGGCCATGTTGGGCGTCTTGGAGGCCTCTTCATAGGGGGGGGGCCCTTGGGCCGTCATAGGGCCTTCTTGGGCCTCTTGGGCGATCTTGGGGGCCTCTTGGGCCGTCGGAAGGCCGAAAAGAAGAAAACGCAAAAAACCTTCAAAAACCTAAGGAAAACCAATGATTTTGGCCTCTTCGGGCTCTCCTGGAGAACGTCTTGGAGGCCTCTTGGGCCATCTTGGAGGCATCTTGGGGCCATCTTGGCCGTCTTGGAGGGCATCTTGGGCCGTCTTGGAGGCATCTTGGAGCCATCTTACCCGTCTTGGAGGCCATCTTGGCCGTCTGGGAGGCATCTTGGAGGCCATCTTGGGCCATCTTGGCCGTCTTGGAGGCCATCTTGGGCCAAGTTGGGGCAACAAAGGCATTGACAGACGGATTTTGGGAAAATTACGGGTGGCCGGCGGGACTTTTAGAAAAAGAACCAAAATCAAAACCTGAAACATCCAGCACGCCGTGCACCCCTGCAAGCAGGGGGCGGCGGATCAAGTGGCCTTCGGCCAATCCCGCCACCGTGCCTGGGTCGTGGACAAGGGGCCTCTCAGAGGCTTCTTGGGGTCTCTTGGGCAGCCTTTCGGGGGGACCCTGGAGACACCGCTATGGGCCTCAAGGGGCAGGGATGGAAAGATCTACTGAGGGGGGCGGGCAGGGCAAGGAGGCCGGGTTCGGGCGGGCGCTCCCTCTCGAGAGGCGAGCCCCCGCCAGCGCGCCCGGCTGCGGCGCCGGCCGGTGCCGAGGCCGCACGCGCGGCAGAGGCCGCCGGGCAGAGCGCGGCGGACGCCCAGCCGGGGCCGGAGGAGCGCGAGGAGGTGCAGCGGGGCGCCTCGGACCTGCAGCTCTTCGCGTACCCGAAGAGCAGGCGCTTCCCGTGGGCCACCGCCTCGGTCGCGGCGGCCTCGGGGCTCGCCACCTGCGCGGCGGCGCTGCTCTGGGAGCGCTGGCCGTGCCGCGCCCACTCCCGCGAGGAGGTCGAGGAGCGGGTGCGGCAGCTCGCGCGCGCCGCGGGCGCCTGCTCCGCGTCCCGGGAGGAGGTAGCGCGGGGGGAGCTCCACCGCCTCTTCCTGCCCTCGCTGCTCCGCCTGGGGGAGCAGCCCGCGCGGGCCGCGGTGGACGCCGCGGTGCTCGTGTGCTGCGGGACGCTGTTGGAGCGGCTCCATGGGCCGTCGTACGTGCTGGCGCTGGCGGTCGGATCCACGGCGCTCGCCAACTCGTTGGCGCTGGTCGCCCA
>CAUYUJ010004814.1:90552-141849 GCA_963575745.1 Prorocentrum cordatum
GCCACTGATGTTTTTCCCCAAACGCAGCTTGCATGTTGGGTCTCGTGGTAATGTCACTGAGGCATTGCCACCCGTGGCCGCCTCGTGGCAGCCTCGTGCGCTGGGTAGGTCCAGCGAGGTTTCGCGACGTTGCCGCCCTTGGCCATCTCGTGGCCGCCTTGTGCGCTGGGTGGGTCTGGCAGGTTTCACCACGTGGCCGCCGCGTGGCCGCCTCGCGCGCTGGTGGGGTCTGGTGAGGTTTCGATACGTTGCCTCCCGTGGCTGTCTCGTGGCCGCCTCTAGTTTGAATCACGTAAGCTGCACCACATAGCTTGCACCACATAGCTCGAACATCCACTGTGCAATAACTTACTGTGTGGGGCCCACGCTGGTCAACTCTGAGCTCTTAATTCCAATCTGAAGCGAGAGCCCAGCCCATCTGCTGAGAAATTTGAAGACGAATCTGTCTGGCGTGAATGCGATATTCACAGTTGAGAAAGTTGTTCCTTTCATCAATGTCACTGCTGGGAGCTCGCAACAGAGTGCGCTGCTCTAAGGCGAGAGCTGCGTTTTTAAAACGAGTCGTCCTACATCCGTGTACATAGCTGTTGGGACGTTCGATCTCCATGGTCCATCTCGGATGTGATGGGAGTATCAGGCGGAACGTCCCTCTCCGCTACACACACGACCGTCAGTGCGACGAGGAGGAGCGGCTCATAAGAAGGCAGAGGGATGGAAGAGCAGCAGCATGAGGATGATGGGTTGGAGGAGGGAAGCAGGAGGAAGAGGAGGGGGGTCGTGGCAGCGGAGGGGTAGGGGTAATCAGGGAGAAAGCGTGGAGCAGGAGGAGGAGGCTGAGAAAGATGGGAAGAACAAGGAGAAGAGCGGAGATCGCCTTTCGCACCGCCGGCGAGGTTGGAGGATAAAGGTGTCGTTCCACGGGATGAACAATCCAAACGGCACCAAGGTGGCCTTCTCGCTGGTTGTCTTGCGTGGTCTCATGTGGGCCGAATATGTGTCCTTCTTCACCTCCCTTCTGTCCTCCCCTTTCCTCCCCTCTCCCCTCCATCGTCTCCATTCCCTTCTCCGTCCTCTTCTCCATCCTCTTCTCCGTCCCTCTCGTCCTGCTCCTCCCTCTCCTCCTCCTCCTCCTCCTCCTCCTCCTCCTCCTCCTCCTCCTCCTCCTCCTCCTCCTCCTCCCGTCCTTCTCATTCTCCTCCCTCCCCTCCCCCTCCTCTTCCTCCACCCTCGCGCTCCTCATCCTCTTGTGCCTCACCCCCCCCCCGCCCGCTCCTCCTGCTCTTTGTCGTCCCTCCCCTTGTCCCCCTCACCCTTCTTCAGTTCCCCTCGCTCGCGCTACCTGGTCCCTGGAAAGTGGGCCGGGAGTGCGTGTGGTGGGGTTCGGCCCGAGGCGCGGGCCCAGCGAGCGATCCACTCATCTGAGCTCCCACCTCGAAGCGGAGCAGACACTCGGGTAGGACCGAGGGTGTGGCAATGTCATTGCAAAATCAGTTATGCCCAGCGGCATCCATTCCGATCTGATCAATGCCATTCGGTATCGACTTCGACCAGGCCGCCTTTTTTGTGAGGTTCTGATGCTCCGACGATCCGATGTGGCTTGCATGGCGCTGTTGCGGATCCTGGCGCGGCCGATTCGGCTCGATGCCGACGCCGTGCCGGTGCGGGCCGATCCGATGCGCGTTCCCATGTGGTCCGATTATCCGAGCCAGCGTTGGCCGACTTTGCCCAGTTGGCTGACCCCGGGGGTGCGGAGCAGTTGGCAAGAACAGTGGGGACGCCCAGGGGGGGGGCAGGGAGGATCCGTGAGCTAATTACTCGCAAAGCCACGGGCTCTTGGAGCGGCATTCCACACAGCTGCAGCTCAGCTGCAGACGTACTCCGGCCTCCGCGCAGGAGGAGGGGGAGGAGGAGGAGCTGCGGGGGTCTGCGCACTCTGCCTTGGCATCGCTCGGACGTGTGCATTTTTCCTTCGGCGAGGGCCATCGAGGAGCATCCTTGATAATTTGGCGAAAAAGCCACGCACGAAACCGAAAAAGGCACAGGGAATGGACGTCCGAGCGATGGCCAGCGGCAGGGGCTGGGGGGGGGCAGGTGGGCCGGGCGAGGGATCGTGCTGGCTGCCGGGGCAGCCTGCGCAGGCCGGTCTGCACGGGGGAGGCGGGGTCGAGCGCGGCCGGGCTCTCGGGCAGGGCAGCCTCCCGCCGGGCTCCCCGTGCCGTGGCCCCGAAGATGCTCTCGGCGGGTGGTCTCTGCTGCAGCAGGTCCGCGTCGCGTCGGCGCCGCGGCGGCCCCCTGCGCAGGGCGCTCGAGGTCGGACGCCTCCCCGAGGCGTGGAGTCGGGCGGCCTCGGGCGATCCGCGCTGTCGGGAATCAGCGATCGTTCGGGGTCGAGAGGTTCACGCGGTGTCGGTCACCACCCACCAAACCACCCCAACCCAACCCGAAGGCTCAGATTGACCCTCGATTTCCAGTGGGGTGGGGGGTCGGGAAACATCGAAAAAACACATGTGGAACCCTTACCCCCCCCAACCCGAGATTCGGGTCTTCGGGTTGGGTTGGGGTGGTCTGGTAGGTAGTCAGTCGGAGACCAGCGGGCAAGTCGTCACAACACGAGCCCGCCGGCCACGATGGCGCGCCAGTCATGCACCAGCGCGCGCGCGCGCAGTGTTTGACAATGGCACGGCGTCGCGTGCAGCTGACTTCCCAGCCTGCGGTGTGCTGCGACAGTGTTGTTCTGGGGTCGCCAGTTCGGCCTGGTCGGCACAGCGCTGCATGTGCAGCATTGGCCCTCACCTCTCTCGACCGAGGTTACGGATTTGCTTTGCGATATTGTTTCTCTTGGCTCGTGGTGCGAACGTCACTCTGGCGAGCTAACAGAGAAGCATCGAACCGTACGGATGGTGCGATGGAAACAGCATGACGCGTACGATGTCGGATTTGACCGAACGCAATGCGTCGTTGCGAAGCATGCCGCCCAGTTGCTCATCACGAACTGCCCGCCGACCTGCATGTGGATGGACTTGAAGGCGGGCTGCCGTCTGCCAGAACCGACCGCTCGTCGCGGGAGAGATGCCGAGAAGGATAAGGAGTAGCAGTTCCGTGGTGATAGCGATGAGGAGGAGGAGGAGGAGGAGGTTTAGGAGGAGGAACTTCAGTTTCCATAGAGGAGGGAAAGAGGAGTTGGTCCCAAAGGGACAGGGGCGATAAAGGGAAAGAGAGAGAGGGAGAGAGAAAGAGAGAGAGAGAGAGAGTTGGAGAAAGAGAGAGGGAGAAAAAGAGAGAGAGAGAGAGAGAGAGAGAGAGAAAGAAACTGGTAGGTGAAGAGGGAGGGAGAAATAGCGAGAGAGAGAGAGAGAGACTGAGGGCGGCGGTGTATAAAGTCGGTCTGAAGCCGCTGCCTCTCAGTGATTATTGATGCACCGCCACCCTCCCCTGAGGCCCAGGAACAATCCGTTGGAGCGTGTCTGTGCAGACACTTCTGTGGTGGACAATCTGGGGCAGACGAAGGGGGAAGGCGTGGGACAGGGGGGGGGTGACGAGACCTGCCGCGTGCAGCTGGTTTCGTCTCCGCCGCCGGGCGCTTCCCTCGATGCGCTGGCGCCCCCGGCGCCCGGAGGCCTTGGGAAAGTCAGATCTGCGTGGGCTGTTTCGCCCACCCCCAATCCACTACAGTCAGCCAGTATAGTAAGGAGGCGCGATAGGGATGCAAGGGTCTTGGGCGCCCATTTCGAGGCTTTTCGAGCGGGGCGCGGCCAGCGAACGCGGCGAAGGATGTACCGAGGAGGCAAGGGTGCAAGGGTACCCTTGGAAAGGTTGCCCATCCTTATTATCATGGGTGACTGTACTCCCCCGCTCGTCCGACCCGAGAGGAGGAGGCCGAAGAGGAGCCCACCACGTAGCCCTGACCTCCACCTGCGCTGCCCCGGAAGGAAGAAGCCGAAGAGGAGGGGGGATCCCCGCCCCGTAGCCATGACCTCCACCTGCGCTGCCCCCACAGTCCCCCGTTCTGGGCAGGACCACTTCAAGCACCTGGGCAATGTGGCGTTCGCGGGCATGGTGGGCGACAAGGGCAAGGGCAAGGCGCGCGCCGGGGCGCCCGGTAGCCTCCTGCTGTTGCTGTTGGTTTTGGGACCTTTACGCGGTGCATCTAGGCGATGCACTGCTGTTGCTGTTGCAGTTGGTGTTGGTTTTGGTCGATGCATCGCCGATACATCGGCGATGCATTGACCATGTGGCGCGATCCTTCGACCCCATCTGCTCGGACCCCATTTAGGAGGCCTCTAGTGCAGCCATCCTCCCTCCCGCGGCGGTCGCCGCTGGGGGGGGGAGCTCGGACGAGGCCAGGACGAGGATAAATGCGTTCCAGAGTCTGGACCGCTCTCAGAGCGCTCGGGGACGCCCTGAGCATCGGCGGCGAGCGAGAGGGGGGGAAGCGAGAAGGAGAGGGCCTGCTCAGAAGGCGGCGGGACCTCTCGGAAGAACTCGCGCCTTCTGAGAAGTTTTCGGTGTCTTCGGGGAAGGCCTCGAGAGCTTCTCAGAAGGCCGGGGGACTTCCGAGCCTTCTGAGGAGGCCTTCTCCTTCTCACTTCCCCCCCTCGCTCGCCGCCGAGGGAAGGCCGCGGCGCCCGGTACATCCTCCGGAGCCGCCGGAGCGCAGAGGCTCTCGATTTCTCCTCGCCCGATTTTGCCCTCGCCCGATTTTCGTCCTCACCCGATTGTGATCAAGGCAGGATATCTCCAGCAATGAGGAAGTCAGGAGGAAGGCCCTCCAGCGGGCGAGGCCCGCTCCTGCGGCCCCTGGAGGTGGCGGCAGCTGAGGCAGGCTGGCAGCCGTGGCCCAACAGCCCGTCCTCCTCTTCCTCCTCCTCCTCCTCCTCCTCCTCCTCCTTCGCCGCCTCCTCCTCCTCCTCCTCCTCCTTCGCCTCCTCCTCCTCCTTCGCCCCCTCCTCCTTTCCTTCCTCGCCACAGACGCTGTATGCTGGCAATGGCTGGAGAACGATGTCGTTGCCTACTCCAACGTCTCAACACTGAGGACCCCGGCCCGCCCGCGCCGGCTCACCGGGCCCCGGCAGCCGCTGGCTGGCGGACGCGCGCCTCGCCTGGCCTGGCTTCCTTTCCCTCCTCCTCCTCCTCCTCCTCCTCCTCCTCCTCCTCCTCCTCCTCCTCCTCCTCCTCCTCCCCCTCCACCTCCTCCTCCTCCTCCCCTCCTCCTCCTCCTCCTCCTCCTCCTCCTCCTCCTCCTCCCTATTGTCGCTGTCGCTTTGGAGCGGTTCTCCAACGAAGACAGACCCTCGCACCCTTCTGCACCAGGCAGCAGCCAGGGGGGGAGGGGAAGACAGCCGAGAAGACAAGAGGATATAATCGGGAGGGCTAGGACAGGGATAGATCGTTCGAGGGCGGTCCGGAACGCTCTCAGAACGTTCTGGAACGCTCTGAGAAGACCGTGGCGCCCGATACATCTTCCAGAGCCGCCGGATCCCAGAGATCCCCGATGTGCCCTGGTCCGATGTTCAGGGGCGGCCTAGCGGACCCCTAGCTGACCGTCCCCTTCGGTGACGTCCACCTCGCCTCGCCCCAATGCGTATGTATGCGGCCGGAGGGAAGCTTGAAAGGCGAGGGCGACGTCGCGCAAGGGGATGGTTTGCTAGGGGTTCGGTTTCGGTTAGGCCGCGCCCGAGATGTCCGTCACTGCCCTGCCGGCGGCCGCACGACGGAGGGCGGGTCCCGGAGGAGGGGGGCGCGCAGGGGGGGGGGGCTAGCACCCGCGCCCGGGTGTGCGCGACAGGCCGCGGCTCTGGCCGCACTCTCCTCCTCCTCCTCTGCCTCCCCCTCCCCCTCCTCCTCCCCCTCCCTCCTCCTCTTCCTCCTCTTCCTTCTCCTCCTCCTCCTCCTCCTCCTCCTCCTCCTCCTCCCCCTCCTCCTCCTCTTCCTCCTCCTCCTCCTCCTCGAAGCCACCGTTTTCGCCTGCCAGACATTTACCATACATCGAAGGACTCTCTGGCCGTGTCGGCTTATCATACATACGAATCAGCCACGCGTGTCGCTGGTGCAGCGCGCTTGGCGCTCCGCGCCTAGAGCTGGATCGGGACTCGCCCTCAGGGTACTGCTCCTTCTCCTCCTCCTCCTCCTCTTCCTCCTCTTCCTCCTCATCCGCCCTTTCTCCTTATAAATGATTCCTCCCTATCGCATACCGAGGCCAGTCGAAAGGTCGGGCCGGGCGTTTCGCCTGAGACGTCCTCACCCCTCATGACCCTGAATATTACACATGGACAAAAGTTCAACAGCTGGATGACGGGTCGCTGTCAGAATGTGGTTCTCGCATTAGCGCCGCGCACTTTCGATCTCAACATTTGTAAGAGTTTCACGGATTGAGGGCGGGTCGTTCTCAAAATGTGGTTCTCGCTGTAGCGCCGCGTTTCAAACATTAGCACAAGTTTCGCCGATTGAGGGCGGGACGTTTTCAAAATCTGGTTTTTGCTTTAGCGCCGCGCACTTAAGAGCTTCACGGATTTAGGGCGGGTCGTTTTCAACATGTGGTTCTCGGTTTAGCGCCGCGCGCATTTTTATTTTTTTATTTTTATTTTTATTTTGTAAGCCTTTCACGGATTGAGGGCTAGTGGCTTTCAAAATGTGGTTCTCGTTCTAGGTCCGCGCTCATTCTTGCTAACACATTGCAAGAGTGTCACGGATGTCCATGGCCAACGTACCAGAAATGGTGTTTGGGAAAGATTCAGGATTGTGAGGGCGCAACAGTTGCGTTTATCCGCGTGGCTGAAGTCCCAGGAATGGCGTTCTCGCACGATTCAGGATCGTCAAGACGCAACAATCAGGTCGATTCGTGTTGTTTCGGCACGCTTCAGGATCTTCAAACGGTTGTCTCCCAATGAGGCAATTCCTTCAGTGTAAATGAACCCGTGTAGTGGCCTATGAAGAGGGAGTTTGGAGGGAGGTTTTTTTTCCAACATCGTTGATGAATCTTGGGTTTACGATGGTCCTCCTCCTCCTCCTCCTCCTCCTCCTCCTCCTCCCCCATTTCCCTGCTCCTTCTTCAGTTGCTCCTCCTGTTGCTGTTGCTTCTGCTGCTGCTTCTCCTCCTCCTCCTGCTGCTCATCTTGCTGCTCCTGCTGGTCCTCCTCCTCCTCCTGCTCCTCTTTATCCTCCTCCTCCTCCTCCTCCTCTTTATCCTCCTCCTCTTTATCCTCTTACTCTTTATCCTTACCTTCTGCACCCTCTTCCTCTTTATCCCGCTCCTCCTATTCTCCTTGCTCCTCCTCCTCCTCCTCCCCTCCTCCTCTCCTCCTTCTCCTCCCCCTCCACCTCCCCCTCCTCCTCCGCCTCCTTCTCCTCCGAACCCGACGCAATCTCAATCATACTGCCCGTCCTCGCGCATTGTCTGCCGAGTGTGCCCGCGGCTGTCTCCCGGGCCGCCCTCCGCCCTCGCGCCGCGGCAGGGCTCTCGAGGCCTGCGCGGTGCCTCGCCGCTGCCCGGCGCCGGACCGCCACCGCAGCCGGCCAGCCGAGGGAGACATTGATTGCGCCCGGGGTGCGCTGCCTCTTCCCGAAGAAGAGCATTGACATAATCAATCCACTTCCAGAGCTCCGCGCGGATTTCTTGGATCGCAGCTCGGTTCCCTGGCGGCGCCTCCTCCTCCTTCTCCTCCTCCTCCTCCTCCTCTTTCTCCTCCTCCTCCTCCTCCTCCTTTTCCTCCTCCTCCTCCTCCTCCTCCTCCTCCTCCTTCTCTTCCTCTCATACCACCTGGGGCCGAGGCGAGGCTCGAGCCCGGCCGTCGGCCCCAGGGCGTGCCCAGCGCAGAGCATGCTGGTGTATGTCGGGGCGCAGCTGCTGTTGGCGCCGGTGGTTGAAACGCGAAGTCAGCGTGGGGGAGGAGTAGGAGGAGGAGGAGGAGGAGGAGGAGGAGGAGGAGGAGGAGGAGGGGGTCAAAGCAAACGGAAGTCAGCCAGGGCGCCAGATCCTGCAGGATCCTGCGAAGATCCCCTCTGGCTGACCCGGATTAGCGAGCCGCTCGTGGCCGCGAGGTGGCCGCGCATAGTGGATGACCCGGGTTTGCGAAGACCTGCGTTGCAGTTTTTTGTCCTGCACTGCAGTTTTTGGTTTCTTGCTGACCCGGGTCTGCATTGACCTGGGTCAGAAGCTCGCCGAAGCGTGGGGGAGGGTCAGGAGCAGGAGCTGACAGGGGGGTGCAGGGTCAGTGCACGAGTGGCGCAGACGATGGCGTTGTGATTGTCACTGCCACCTGTCACCGTGAAGGAAAGGGGTCCTGAGGAAAGGGGCCCCGAGTCCTGAGTGTGTTCGCCGTCTTCGGCCTCCTCGGCGCCATTCCGAGAACCCAGGACCGTCGGAAAACGTCTGCTAGAAACCGAGGGAGGGGGAGGAGGAGGAGGAGGACCAGTGCAAACCCAAGACGCATCTATGATGTTAGAATAAACCCTCCCTCCGAGCTCCCTCTTCATGGGTCCCTACAAGGATGCACTTCCACTGAGGGAGATGCCCCGTCAGGAAGCAATCGTTTGAAGGTCATGATGCGTGCCGCACGGTGCCCGAACAGCACTGCCTGGATTCCAGCGCGACGAACCAACCTGACTTCTGCGAATTGACGATCCTGCATGTTACCATAATGCTTGCCCTGGGATCTCAACACCGCAAATATACGTAACTGTTGCTCCCTGGCAAGCCTGACGCATCCCGAAAACCGTTTCTGGTACGTTACCGTGAGCTCGGGCAACTTGTTGGAACGCATTTGCGCGGGGCGCTAAAGCGAGAACCACAGTCTGCGCGGCGCCGAGGCGAGAGCCACCTTTTGAAAACGGCCCGCCTTCAATCCGTTAAACTCTGGCATGCTTTTAAGACGAATGTGCGCGGCGCTGAGGTAAGAGCCACAGTTTGAAAGCGGCCCGCCATCCAATTGTGAAGTTGCTTCAATTTCTGAAGCTTCAGGGTCATGAAGTGGCAAGGCGTCTCAAGCGTCAAGCGAAACGCCGCCCGTGCCGCCCTGCCGGCTGGCCTCGGGCCGCAACAGAGGAGAATGATTCATCACGGAACGGAAATGGGGAGGGTGACGACGAGTACAATGAGCTCGAGGAGGGGGGCGAGGAGGACCCCTGCCACGTTGGATCGGGCGCGCGGCCCAGGGCAAGGGCGAGAGCGGCTACGCGGCGCAGCCGCAGCAGGGCCCCCCCCCCCGAGCGCCCGCGCCTGCCGCCGAGGGCTCCGTGCGGGCTGTCATGAGAGACTCTTCCCCCGCGTCCCCCTCCTCCTCCTCCTCATCCCCCTCCTCCTCCTCCTCTTCCTCCTCCTCCAACTCCTCTTCCTCCTCTTCATGTGAGGGACTACTCTCGTGTGAGGCAGTCCTCTTGCGCGGGTTCACATTTTTGTTCATCATGGCTCCATGACTCCTCCTCAGTGCCCTCCTCTCCTCCGTCTCTTCCTCCTCCTCCTCCTCCTCCCTCCTCCAAGGGTGAACTACGCAGCTGCGGACGTGAGGAGGATGAGTACCACAGGATCTGGGGACAGTGCCAGGTGCGGGAAAGTACGCCAGCGTACGAGAAGTCGACTTTTCTTCAACGACGTGCTGACGACCTGTATGAGACCATCCCAGCCTTCGGTTACGAGGCTTCACTCCGAGGAAATGGACCTGCTTTGACCCGCAGAAGATATTGGGTACTTCGCCGCCGTTCATTTCCAGGGCCGCCAACACCGCCGTGCTGGACAAGGCCGGAGCGAAGTCGTTTTCTGACATAGTATTTGACAGAGGAGTGGCGTTGCACATCCAGATCCCGAATGGAAGTGGATCTTGTCGGGCGACAACAGTTTTATGCAACGCTGACGGCTATCCCAGACAATTGGCCTCCCGGAGGAAACGTGGGCGGCCGTGGCAGCCATGGGTCGCCTCGGAGTATGAGCTTTGTAACTATACTATAGACAATATCCTATCTTTCTCCTCCTCCTGCTCCTGCCCCCCTTCCTCCTTTTCCTCCTGCCTCACTGCCCGCCTTCTGCTTCACAGTCGGGCGCCTCATCTTCTGCTTCGCAGTAGTCGGGTGCTCCTTTTCCTGTTTGACAGTCGTGAACCGCTCATTTTTCCGATTCTCATTTTGCAATCCATGAAGAGTTGCCAATCGCGCGCTCGTCTGCCCACGCGTTCTTCCGGATGCTTGGCTCTGTGGCGGTGGTAGTGCCGCTTGGGAGGTTCGGGTGACTTGGACGATTGGGCGGCTTGTTGCATGTGCGCATGCGAGCGACGTCGACGATGCCCTGCCGCGGCAGGGAAACGCCCACTGACTGCAACTCCCCCCAATTCGTGCGCCCCCACGAGCGCTTGGGCAGGGATATTCGGGGGACGAAATCTATACATATCCACTGCTCCCTGGCCAGGCCCATCCTGAACCAAGGAGCTGTGTATACGCCCTCCTGGCCAAACCAGGAGGGCGTGGCGTATACACAGCTGCTGTGTTCAGGATGGGACTGGCCAGGGAGCAGTGGATATGTGTAGATTGCGTCGCCCTAGATATGCTGGGATGCGAAGCGCCGCGCCCGGTGGCCCACCCAGAGAGCAGCCCTCGGGCCACGGCGCACACCCACCCATCGTTACTGCCGCTCGCGGCGGCACGACAGGCGCGCCATCGCCGCTCCGCTCGCCCCCATCTCTCGGGCGCGCCCCCCTCCTCAGATTCCTCCTCCTCCTCCTTATCACCCGCATCATCCTCAGCATCACCATCGCCATCGCCATCATACGACTCATCATCATCATCATCATCATCATCATCATCATCATCATCATCATCATCATCATCATCATCATCATCATCATCATCATCATCATCATCATCATCATCATCATCCGCATCAGCACCGTCGCCCTCATTTGTCGCACAATCTCACTCATCAGCACCCGCAGCATCGCCATCGCGACGCATCACCAGGAATCGACTACAGCAACATCATCAGCACCAGCACCACCATCACCATCTTTGTCATCATCCTTACCAACATCATCAACAACCACATCTTCCGCAACACCGTCGCCATCACCATCATCGCCACCACCATCATAATCGCCATCACAAGCATCATCAAAACAATTAACATCATCACAACCGCTAGCATCATCCGCATCACTATCACCATCACTGTTATCACCCCCATCACCACCATCACCATCATCATCCGCCGCAACATCATCATCCTCATCATCATCCTCATCCCCACCATCATCATCTTCAGCCGTATCACCATCATCAACAACAGCATCACCCCATCAGGTTCATCATCATCATCATCACCATCATAATCATTATCTTCACCATCCTCATCATCATAATCAGCCTCATCATCATCATCACCATCATCATCATCATCATCATCATCATAGTTTCCGTCTCCTTCATCAGCATCATCATCATCATCACCATCACCATCACCATAATCTTCCTCATCGTCGTCGTCATCACAAGTTATCATAATCCCTGTCGTCACCCTTCTACTTGTTCCTGCCTAGCCGTCGTCTGTTCCAACAGGGGCGTTCTCGCGCTACATTTTGGCGTCTGCCGGGTGCTTCTCGGAGGCCCTTCGGCCTCCCCCGCGCTCTCGAAGTTGCTGGCTTTCGACGCCTCTCCCTCTGGCCACGCCATCCCCTCCCCCCCTCTGCTCTCCACCGCTCCCCCTCCCCCGCCGGCGCATGACGCCCGCTGAGACCCCCCCCCCCGTGCCCGCCAGGCATGGTGCCGAGCCAGCAGCTCCAGCCCACGCCCGCCCAGGCCAGCGCCAGCAGCGGCTACGTCCTCCTGGCCGACGGCGCCCCCGCCGCCAAGCGCCCCAGGACGCCCCGGCCCCCCCGCAGGCCGTGCGCCGCGCCGCTCCGCTCCGGCTGCCCCGTCTCTCGGGAGGGCGCGCGCGCGCTAGGCTTAAGTCGGGCCTGTCCATCTACAGGAGGAAAATTCAAGAATAGTAAAAAAAGTAGTCTGGGGACGATTGTTCGACAACTTTTTTTTTTTTTTTTTTTTTTTTTCTTTTTAAAAAAAAAAAAAAATATTTGTGGAGTATTTGTTTTAAAGTATTTTACATTTTTCGCCCGGAAGCCCCCTGTAGGGGGACAGGCCCGACCTGACGCTGGGCAGGGGCCGATCGTGGCCGGGGCGCGGGCCCGGGTCCTGGGAGCGCGCGCCGACGTTGTGCCCGTCCTGGCGCCCGCCCGTCGCTTCGGCGCTCTGGGGGCCGCGTTGTCGCCGCCCCCCGGGTGGGCGATGCCTCATCGCGAGCAAGAGAATCCTTAGCCTCTACTGGCACAGTGGGGACGTAGGCGTAAGTCGGGCGTGTCACCCTACAGGGGGATTTTCATCGACAATTCAAACATACCCCACAAATGCCCCCCAAAGGTCAAACAATACCAAAACATAGTTCCCAGACTATTTTTGGATTATTTTTTTGTTGTTGGTATTTTCATGTTTCGTCGAAAATCCCCCTGTAGGGGGACAGGCCCGACTTAAACGTAGGCTAACTGAGGTCCCTGTATTGACACGAGGGATAATCCATCTGGGCGGCGTGGTTTGATACATCTCATGTGCAAAACAGGCCCCCTAAGCCTAATGTTTGTGGCGTTCCTAACTCAGGTCTCCCCCCCAAAAAAGGTCTGGGGTCCTTCTCTTGTCAATCAGTACCAGCAGCAACCCCGGGGAGGGGGGCTGCCCCCTGGGGGGGGATCGAGGCTTCTGGGGCCCGCGGACTGGAGCAAGACCGGCGCATCCGATGCCAGGAAGTCCTCAGTCCTGGGCCCCACGGCGGCCCGCCGTCGTCGCTCGGGGCCATGCAGGAGGAGCAGCTGGTCCAGGGCCGAAGCCACGGACAAGCACTCGCCGTGAAGGAAAAGGGGGCCCTGAAGGCAACGGGGACCCCGGGGCTCTCCCGAGGAAGGCCAGCTCCTCATCCCGAACCCTTTTGCAGGTCCCCGGGCCCGCGGAGTGCCCCAGGAGCCCAAGCTCGGCGGAGAGCTTTGGGCTCCGTCCCCCTCAGGACCCGCCTCCCTCATGCCAACAGAAAGCTCGGCGTCGGAGGCCTGGGGGCTCAAGGCCTCTCTCGAGGTCTGGCTCGGGGCCCGTCCTTTTGAGTCGATCATGGAGCGGGCACCGGACGGAGCGCTGAGCTTCTGCGCGGCCCTCGGGGCCTGCGCGCGTGCGCCCCCGCTCTCGCTCGGAAGTTGGCGGCCGGCCGGGCCACCTCGCGCGGGGAGCGTCGGGAGGGCAACTGCGGCCCGTGGGCCGCACGTGAGCGGCGCAAAAGCACGGGGATGTCTGCGCCGACATTGGCGCGCAAGTTGCCCGCATGAGCTCGCGCGTGAGCGCCCTCGTCTCCACTGTGGCGCGCCGCGCGGGCGGCCCGCGTGGGCCGCGGTGTAGTGTCGCTACGCCCTCTCGCGCAAGACCCCATGTCTTCTCGTCGCCCACGTGAGAGCGGCCCTTCGCCAGAGCGGCTGTTGGAGCGCGGCGTTTTGTTTTTCTTGGGGGGGGGGGCGAGTCGAAGCACGCAGGCCGCTGCTGGCACAACGTGCGCAGCGATCTGCCAGCCGCGCGCCAGGAGGTCGCTCTCGCTCTGGGCCGCTCTCGCGTGGGACCGCCTTCGGTGAAAGGAACCCATCTCATACCCTCATCTCTACTCCTCACTCGCCCTTTTGCCTGCCTTATCGGCTCAGGTACTGGAGGAGAATAGGGCGCTGGTCGCACAGGAGGAAAGGATCCCTATCTTTCCCTCCTTCCTCTACATACGGATCAGGGGTTCTGTACCTTTGTACTCTAACCCCATACACACCTTCGGGCCCCGTGCCTCGCAGGACGGACCAGTTTGGTAACGTCATCCTGGACGGCCTGCCAGGCGCCGCCACGCGCTTGGAATGGGGGCAGGTGGGATGGGGCGGCCTTGAGAGGGTGGCCACGGAGAGCCGGGGGAGGAGCACGAGGAGCGGGGGAGCCTCGGCGCTGCGGCCTGGTTCGGCTCCGTTCTCTCATCGGAATGCTGCCTCAGCCTCCGCGTCGCCGCCTCGCCTCAGCGCGCGGGCCCGGTGGCACATTGTCGCCCGACGACCGTCTCGCTTGCTGCCAGTGGCAGTGCGCGGGAAGAGGGAGAAGGAGGAGGGCGAGAGAGGGGGGACGGAGCAGGTGGAGTTGGAGCAAGAGGGGGAAAGGTAGGGAGACTATGCCGGATTCTACAGTCCAACCCTGCGGATATCCGAAGCAAAAAGAACGGCGGCGATACAACTGCCACCCCTACCCGCAGGCCTGCCCTGGGCGACCAGTTTTTTGATCGTCGAAGTTGTAGCTGATGATGTGCAGTCCAGCCATCTCTTCCCCATGCCGCTGCTCGCACGCGCCGACGAGGGCCCATCCGTGGTGCCGAGGAGCGGGGGGAAGTGGGCACCCCCGGGTGATTGGCCCCTCTTTCTGGCCACGTCTGTCGGCAGCACAGCCAAGAGCTCCCCGGACTCCCGATCGCTCGTCGCCCCTGCCCCTGCGTGCCCTCATCCGCTTCCTCCTCCTCCGCCTCCTCCTCTGTCTCCTCCTCCTCCTCCTCCTCCTCCTCCTCCTCTTCTTCCTCTTCCTCCTCCTCCTCCTCCTCCTCCTCCTCCTCTGTCTCCTCCTCCTCCTCCTCCTCTGTCTCCTCCTCTTCCTCTGTCTCCTCCGCGCCCCCAGTCCTTCTGCTGCCCTCCCCCCCTGCTTCTCACCTGCCTCGTGATGCTCGCAGCTGCATCTGGTTGGGTCCTTCGGGTTAAGTGTTCCTTTGTGCCTTTTGTGCCCGGGGTTCTTCGGCGCCAAGGGGTGGGGCGATGTTGAAGATCAGCAATTGTGCACCGAATCATGTTTTACATTGGATGTTGAGGGTCGGGCCGGATGGATGTGTACCGCATTGCATGTGTTGCATGGGTTGGTGAGTTGGGTTGGGTCGGATGGATTGCAACGAATATTTGTCCCACGTAATGGTAAGGGATGGGTCGTATAAATGTGCGCGGCGTTAAGGCGAGAACCACATTTTGAAGAGGAACCCAGCTCCATTCTTGAAATGGTTGCAAGTTGTTCAGACTCATGTGCGCGGCGATAAGTCGAGACCCATTTTTTGAAAAGGAGTCGGCATCCATCCTTGAAACGGCTGCAAGATTGTAAGACATACATGCGCGGCGCTGGGGCGAGAACCACGTGTTGCAAGCCACCTGGGCTCCATCCTTGAAACTATTTCAACTTCCTATCTTCAGGATCACGAGTGGCGAGGACGTCTCAGGCGAAATGCCTGGCCGGCCTACGGACACGTCCGATGGCGCGACAGGGAGAAGTGATCTATAAGGACAAGGAATGGAGGAGGAGGAAGAGGAGGAAGAGAAGAGAAGAAGGAGGTGGAGGGCGGTGGAGTGAAGGATAGAAGGAATGGAGACATGGAAGCGAGGAGAAAGGAGGAAGGGCGAGGATGCAGGAGGTCGTGGATGCCGACGAGTGAAAGGATAGACGGAAGACTGCGTCGCGTCGCAGGCACCACCACTGGCGAAGTCAGGCGAGCTTGCCCGCGCCATTGTTGCATCTCATCTGTCTGCTCTTCATTCTTCATTTGGCGCCTGGCTTCGGCTGAGAACCAAACATATGTTTGCAACCGGGATCTTCATGTGCTTGAAGTCCTAAGAGCACGGCGATCCCGTCGAAGGTCGGACGATGTCTAGCTTGCGGCGCTGGCTTAGTGCACGGAGGAATGTCTTTGTTCTTGTGTGCGTGTGTGTGTGAGTGTGTGTGTGTGTGTGTGCGCAGCTGTGGGTCCTGCCCCGGCGACCGTGCTTCCACAACGTTCTGTCGCGTGGCACGCTACATAAACGCGCACACGTGAACTCTCCCACTCTCTCTCTCTCTCTCTCCCTTTTTTTTGTTTCTCTCTCTCTCTCTCTGCTTGCACGGGAAGGTGAGGGGGCCTGTTGTGCGGTTGATGCGTCCCGTTGCCATAATGTGCGTTCAAGCCTGGCTGGCGCACGCGCTGCAGCGGCGTGCGCCTGGCACGCCCCAGGCGCGAGCCCTGCAGCCGCACGCCGCACGCCGCGCGCGCGCTCCTCGCGGCGGCCGCGTGCGGAGGTACGCGGAGGCCGAGGCGGCGGCGCAGGCTTCCGTCGTGCTGTGCGGCACCGAGCTGGGCGGCCGGCCCATCACGGCGGCCCAGGGGTCAAGCAGTGGCCAAGCGTCCTGGCTCGCCTATAGCCCTACCAAACAATGTTCTAAGACATTTTTTGTGGTTCCCAGGAAAGTTTCTTAGAACATTTCTGGCTGGGACTGCCTTGCTTCAACGCATCGGGCTTATGTTCTAAGAATTAGCTCTGCTTAGAGCTCATAGAATGGGCCCCAGCTGAAGAGATGCGACATATATCAGATTTACATCAACACACATATATATATATATATTGTATATATATATATATGTTATCTGTGTGACATATCGAATATGTATATATATTATATAATATATATAATATATATATATGTAAAGTTATATATATATAACTATATAAATATACAACTAAACAACATACATACATTATATTATATGTACATAATACATATATATATACACGCAATTTGCTACTTACACCTGTGCATACACACGTATGTACAAACACCATCGAGGCTATATCACCCTCCCCGACTTACGAACACGACCTATTGGAAACCGCAGTCGGCCAAATGTAGGATCACATTCGATCCTCTATCCGCCCGCCCCACCTACATCCTACCATGCATTGTGCTAGCATGTTGCGCACTACGGTCGGCCCAGACTGGTAGGTCGACCCTGCCAAACCAAGGGTGCCCTTGTGCCCTGTGTCTCGCGACCCATGCTTCCTACATTCCACATTCCTGTGGGAATGTGGCCCTCGGAAGGGTCTTGTGTCCTCTCGCGTGTCCTGTCCAATCGAGTTCGACTGTACCTAGACTCCCCAGACATCTTCCGTAGCCGTTCTGGCTTCAGATCGGGCTTCGTTTTGGCGTTGGTCTCGCACTTCAGCCAGTGCCCCGACTGCGATGGCGTCGGCTGCCCAGCAGCCTCGGATGCGGTCGCGGAGCCCGAGATTACGATCGCCGAGGACTCCAAATGAAGAGGACGAGATGAGCCCATTCAGCCCGCCGTTCAGTCCCGTCAGCCCGTGGACACCACCAGGCGATGTTGCTGGCGATGCTGATGCTGCTCCAGTGGCCACCGCTGCGACGCAGACAGATGCTCCAGTGGCCGATGCTGCGACGCAGACAGATGCTCCAGTGGCCGACGGCATCGTGCAGGGCGGCATCGTGCAGGGCGGCATCGTGGATGGCGGCATCGACGGCGGCATCATCGCCGACGACGATTTCCTTGGCCCAGCGCCGAGTTGCCCGCAGGCGAGGTCGAGTGCACCGATGACGCCTGAGCCGTCGCAGCATCCTAGGCCAGGCCCGTCCGTCTACAAGACTGGCCAGCGCCCGCGCCAGTTGGCGAATGTCACGTTCGGCGCCGTGCACACCCGCACAGTCACTAATATGCGGCTCGCAGAGCTCACCCTGTATAAAGCAGGTTCGACGGTGGAGTGCGAAGGAGGTTGCAACAGGCGCCACCCTAGGAGTTTCGGGCAGCAGATGCCGCATGATTTGCGCTCGTTCTTTTCAGCCAGCGTTTTTGCTCGAGATGCATGGGTGTGCAATAATTGTGTTCATGATTATGTAATGTCTCTTTCGGGGCCTCTCCGATGTCCCCTGAGTTGCGCGATTACCACTTTCGCCAGTTTCACAGGGTCGCATCTTTTGAGCCCTTTCCCGAGGAATTCTAAGTACTAAGTTCTGCACGTGCGCTCAGGCGCAGTGCGAAGCCAGTGAGATCACTTGGCATCGCTCGGACGCGTGCACGTTTTTTTCGGCGTGGATTTTTGAGGGGCATCCTGGATCATCCTGCGACAAAAAAACAAAACGCACGAAACCGAAACAAGAACACAAGGAATGGAATGCACGTCCGAGCGATGGCCAGATCATGATCTGCTGGGTGCTGTGGCGCAGGGCGCCGCGAGACCAACTGCTCCCTTGCCGCGCCTTCCCTGAGAGTATGACGACTCAGTCTCCCCAAACTTTCGCCCTCCCACCCTCTCGCCCATCGCTCCAGTCTCGAAGCCTTGGTCGAATCGGCATGCCTTTGTTTCGTTAATCCCTGGGGCCTGAGATCCACTCAGCATTCGGCCCCGCGGGCGTTTAGAATTCAGGTCTATAAGGGCCTAGGGCCTTTGAAGTTTCTTCCGGATGGCATCGCCGACATCCGACATCGGAATCGTATGCGCGTCTGCGCGATTGTGTTGCATGAGTCGTTTGTTAGTCTCGTGGTATCGCAAGCAGTCGTACCCGTTGTAAAGTTGTAGTGTGCGGGTGCAGGGGCTGCCGAGGTGGCGTCGTGATTTAACAATAAAAAAACAAAAAAGAGCAATCCGTATCGTCGTATCGTCATCTCGCCATTGAGTCATATCGATCCATTTGACTACCTACCAGACCACACCAACCCAACCCGAAGACCCAAATTTCGGGTTGGAGGGGCGCATGGGCTCCATGTGTTTGTTCGATGTTCCCGGGCCCCCCCCCAGTGGTAATGGAGGGCAAATTGAGGCCTTCGAGTTGGGTAGGGGTGGTTTGGTGGGTGGTGACCATCTGCCCCTCGCGTCACATCGCTCCGAGTCGCATCAGTTCGTCAGGTTGCTATCCTGCCATCCTCTCAGTCGTCAGCCCGTCAGCTCATCACTGTGCCGCCGCCAATCGGTCGCGCGTCGCCTGGTCGTGGAGTCGCGGGCCCCCGTCATGGGCTCATGTGCGTCCCGCCGCCTCGCCATCTCGCCATCTCCCGGTAGCTCGGTGGGGTTCTTGGGGTTCTCAGGTGCTCATGTTCTTGACATCTTGTGGATTCTTGGGGCATCATATATCTGATATCTGGCAATCGTTTGGTCACTTGGGTTCAGGCGCCGCCACCTCGAAGGGCGAGCGGCAAGGCCACCTGGCAGGTCAGCGCGGAGCCGGGTGGGCGAGGCAACCCCAGCACGTTGTCTGCGGTTCGATGATGGTTCGTCGCCGTCAGAGCGTTCGGAATGATATCATGGCGTTTACGCTAAGTTTGCACGAGTGCGTGACAGTCTGCTCGTTGTGGTTGCAAACATCGCGATCTGAAGGAATTGGCATTGGGCATTGGGGTGATTTCGGGCAGATGTTGTTGAACACACAACGGTTGCACATGCTTTGGACGATTTGAGCGGAAATCGTGTCCGACAGGTTTGGCGACAAAAACGCCACACGGGGCATTCCTGGACACCGTGAGCCACTCCTGGGCAATGCTCGCCACTCCTCGCCACTTACTCGCTACTGCTTGCGTTCCTTGCGAGGTGCGATTTGGGGCTCGCGTGCCAGTTCCTAGCCCGAGCCCTTGACGTTCCCACTGCGTTGTTCGCAGGCCGCACTTCTGCGTTCGATTTTGGAGCGGCGGGGGAGGGGCGGGCGCGTGTTCCTGGGTAGTTTGGGGGGCGGGGGTCGAATCGCAAAAGCAAATCGCGGCGCAACGCCGCGTGAAAGGGGCTCGGCCGTTCCTCTGCACTTCATGGGCTTACTCGGAAAACAAAGGGCTTCGTTCCTTATGGTTTATGGTTTGTACCTTAGGTTAGTGTCCTCACTAAAAGATGAGGACCGCGCGGCGAAAGGAGATGAAGAGGAGGAAGGGATGAGGAGGGACAAAAACGGATGAGCGGATGAGGAAGAGGAGGGGGAAGGAGGAGGAACAGGCAGATAAGCTGATAAGGAGGAAGAGGAGGAAGAGGAGGAGGAAGAGGGAAGACGAGGGCATGGGAGGAGTAGGGGGAGAAGAGGAGAAGAAATGCAAATGCCGAGTGGTGAAAGACGGACAGGAGTCGCTCCATTCTTGGCCTCGGCGGGGGCCCGGGCAAGCTGCGGTCGCCGCCGCCATCGCTGCCTTCGCCGCCGCCGCTGTCGCGACGACGACGACGATTGCGACAGGACAACGACGAATCCGACGACGTCGACAATGACGACATCGGCGGTGGCGTCGGCGTTAGTGGCGACGACGTAATCGACGATGCCAACGTCGACGCTGACCGCGCCGACGATATCGACGACGACCCACAAGTTATGGGTCGTCGTCGATATCGGCTGAGTCGACATCGGCGCCATCGTTGTAGCCCACAACGATGGCCCCGATGTCGACTCAGGGCGCTCTCGAAGGCGCAAAGATAATCGCACTTCGCGCGTCGCGGCCTCTCCAAGAGAGCTGCCCCCCACCGAAATAACCTCGCGCGGGCGCGAAGATAACTGCGCTTTGCACGTCGCGTGGCGCCGAGCTTCGGCAACCTCAGTGACGGCGACGTCTCCCGTCCATCTGCGCTTGCCTGCCTGTCTTGTCCTCGAGCCTTCGCGCCGGGGCCCCGCGTCGCCGCGCTTGCCGCGGCCGCTGCATGACTGCGTGACGGAAGATCCCGGGCGCGCGCTGGACGAGCAGGACCCGCGCTCGCTCCGCGCCCCCCAGCTACCCTCTGCCAGAATGGGGGGGGGGGGGTAGCGAGGGGAACGGGGGAAGGAAAGAGGGAATGAACAAATGGGAGATGGGAAAGAGTAGCTGGTGAAATGCGCGAGGGGCACTGGGGGGGAAGAGGGTCGGGTCAGGATGGCGATGCGAACGATGACGAAGTTCAGCCAGGGCGATCAGGAGTAGGATGGTTGAGAACGAAGGTGAGCGCGAGGATAGGGGGCATGAAGCATGAAGCATGAACATCCAGAGGGGGCCCAGGTCACCCAGAGGGGGGCAAAGTTAATCTCGCCTCGCACGTCGCGGCCAAGACCGACGAGCGGTCCTCGGCCGACGCGGTTGCGCGAGGGCGCGAGGGCGCGAGGATGAGGGGGGCATGAGAAGTCTGAGGAGGGGGGGGGGCGGGGGGAGGAGGTGCAAAGAGAGGGAGTAGCAGCGGCAAACAGGCTCGCGCCGTCGTTGACTTGCATGGGGCGAAGGCGAGGATATGCTGGAGGGGGAGCTCGCCGTGGATGATGTTGCCAAATTCGGGCGGCTCCAGAGCCAGGGCCCTCGCCCGAAAAAGCGCTAGGTCCCAGAGGCGCGAAGATGATCGCGCATCGCCTCGGATTTCAAAGCCTCGGCCAGCGAGCTGCTCTTCCTCAAAGTAGCCGACCGAGAGCGCGAAGATAACCGCGGCGCGAGGTGTGAACCAGTGCATCTGGGCTCCTCGGCACCAGGTTGAAGGGAGAATGGGCGCCAGCCATTTTGGCTCTCGATGGAACAGCTCCTCCAGGCCATCGCGGCCGCCCAAGGCGGCGCACATGGCAGGGGACGCGGCGGCGGCCCGGACCACATGCGCGCCATGGCAAAAGCTTCCGCCAAGGTGGGGAGGGTCGCTCTCGCTTCTCTCCCTCGCGCGCCCTCGCGCCGCCATTTCTCTGCCCTGTCTTCCCTTTTCGCTCTGCGTTCCTGGTTGTGCTTGATGCGCGTTTTCGATGCGTTTCCTTGCTTCGGCGCGCCTCGCCCCGCCCGCCCTGCATCCGCCCCGCCAGGTTGTTCGGTTCACAAAGGATCCCAGTCTTGTCACGCATTCAAATGATGCACTGAACTTCGCATCTAAGCGGCTGAACCTGACCCTGGACCTCCTCCATCGCCCCCTTCCCTCTCCTGTCCGCCCCCTGTTCTCTCTCTCTCTCTCTCTCTCTCTCTCTCTCTCTCTCTCTCTCTCTCTCTCTCTCTCTCTCTCTCTCTCTCTCTCTGCTTCTCTTTCTCTTTCTTTCTTTCTCTCTCTCTCTCTCTCTCTCTCTCTCTCTCTCTCTCTCTCTCTCTCTCTCTCTCTCTCTCTCTCTCTCTCTCTCTCTCTCTCTCTCTCTCACTGTCCTATCCTCCAACCTCCTTGCCCCCTCCCATCTCATCTGTCGCCCGTCGTCTCCTGTCATCGCTTCCTCCCCGCAGTGCGTAGCACAGGGGCAACGAGGGCGCGGTCGGGCAGGTGCGTGCGAAGGCGAAGGCGAACCGGAAGGCCAAGGCGAGCAACGTCCACGCGAGGTTCCACCGGATCGAGGACGCGATGAGGTACGATGACCTGTTCGAGGTGGATCATTCTAAGGCGAGGGGGCGGGGAGTGGTGTGATATGTGATATGTGATATGTGATATGTGATATAGGATATAGGTGGTTGGCAGGTGACAGGGGTGGCGTTGATGCGAAAGCAGTTGACGCTGGATTTGCGTGGTAGCGCCCTTGACCTTCGGCGATCTGCGCGTGTTTTTGATCCACATTCTTCTTGCATTTACTGGCACTGAGCGTTGCGGTACCGCAAATGTTTCAGTCCCGAGCTTCGTGTGTCGCTTGATACGTTGAAGTGTTGCGTTAGTTCTTGCTTTAAGTGCGCATGTAGATGCAATTGTAGATTGCTTTGGTGGGCAGGTGAAGGGCCCGGGCAAGTGGAAGCAAATGGTCCCGGAAGCCCACCTCCGGGTCGCCTTCGAGGACGGCCATCATTTGCAGAGTGAGGCGGGTAAGCGGTTTAAGTGTTCATCGTCTCACGTCCGTGCTGTTCGGTTCAGCACTGCTCAGACTTTGGCGGGGGGATGGGCGATAGGGGATAGGGGATAGAGGATAGCAGGATAGCATAGGGCTCATAATGCAATCATAGACGCGCGTGCCTGCAAACATCCAGATGTTCAGGGTGGGGGCGAGTGGGAGGTAGGGCGCGAAGCGATTTGGCGAGTCCCCTTCTACGATTGCCCCTTTGACAACAGAGCTCCGAAGCAAGGGCACAATGAGATAAACTGCGAGCCAGACTCGCGATATTTATTTGCGCCGCTCGCCATTTCCTTCTGGATGAGATGCGAGGCTGAGATGGCGGATGCGAATCATGAATATGAATATGAAATATGGCTTGCAACTCGCATCGTTGCACCCTTGATATTATTCACAATTCCCTTGGGTTTCGTTTGACCTCGATGTTGTATGCTGTATGATGTATACCGTATGCCGCATGCCGCGTGCCCTATGTTTGATTGATGTTGCATCTGCCCATGCCTTTTATGTTGGTTACTCGCCCCCATGTGCTCCTCCATTCTCTGATCCCCCATCCTCGCCGTCGTTCCTATCCGCCTCGTCGTCTGGCTGCCGCGGCCGACGGAGGCGGGTGCCTGATGTGGAGAGGGGATGCATGAGAGGAGGGGCGGTGTTCCTCGTCTTTTGCTCGTAGTCATCGCCCAGTCGACCACCGAACCCGCTGTGCTTCTATGCGGGGGGTGGGCAGGTTGTAAAAATGAAGGAGGGCGTGGCTGCTGTGCAATCTACACCGCAGAAGTACGTTCTCCTCAGCTTCATGATGGACGAGTCTACCTTCAAGATATCGGTGAAGGGTGACCCGCCGCAGGCTCATTTGAACTCATTTGTCTTCTTCTGCTTTCGTCAGCTGGTTAGGTGGCAAGGGCTGGGAGCTAGGATCGCCGTGCCCGCGTGCCCTCGCCTCTCATCCCCCTCCACCGCGTGCCATTATACCGTGCCTTATACCGTATTGTACCTTTCGTGCTACACCTCTGCGCGGTCCTCCTCCCCCTCCTCGTCCTCCCGATCAGACAGTGGGTCGCGCAAAGGGTGGGGCGCCTCAGCAATGCTGCCCTTGCGCCCTTGCCCCCCCCCCCCGGCCCAGCTCGAACTGATTCCCGCGTCTGAGACGCCTGAGCTGGACGTGCAAGGGTCTTGCAGTCCTTGCACCCTTGCCCTGCGCCCTAAGTAGAGGAGGGGAGAGAACGACGTGGATCCTCGATCCGCGGCGTCAAGGCGTCAACTGTGGAAAATCCAGAAGCAAGGCAAACGCATGTCGCCATGTTCCCACCTTTCCTCCATTCCACCTTCGATCCCTCACTCCACCCTGCATCCTCCTCGTCCTTGTCGCCATTGTTCTCAGTCTGGGGAAGCGCGCCCAACCCGTCGTTCTCCTCATACTCCCATGCCATCTTGTCGTTGTCAGGGTGTCGTCGTTCATCCATCGCCGTCGTTTCTCCTCGCCCTCCCCATCCACCTTGGACCCATTTCGCCGCGCGTTACGGAGCAGGCTGTATCCTTGTTGTCCAGCCACGGCCACCTGACTTGGAAGACCACCGACGGCATTGTGCGGGACGAAGAAATCATCATGCCCCCTATGAGCTTGGAGGATTTGTTTTTTTAATGCGGGGGCAGGGCGTGAAGCATTGAGCAGAGATGTCGTCGCCGGGCCGATGTGCGAACGCGACGTCGTGCGATTGCACCGGCTCGCTAAAGCCTAACCAGGGAGAGAAACCATTCTTACCGCCCCTTAAAGAGGCCCTTGATGAGGAGATGGCCTTGGGGGGCCACGGGGTTCGGCGCAATCCAAGGTTTCCTCGCAGACGCGCGCCTGCGCCCCAGTCACTGATGCGACGACGGGGAGGGGGGGGGGGGTAGAGGCCCCTCGGCAGGGGGGGCGGGAGCAATCCCCTCAGCAGGTCAAGGAGGAGGAGGAGGAGTAGGAGGAGGAGCAGGAGGAGGAGGAGGAGGAGGAGGAGGAGGAGGAGTGGGAGAGGGGACCGCCACTTAGGAGATGTGAGATGTGATGTCGTTCAGTCCCCATCCTCCTCATCTTTTCGTGTCCGGGGGTGGCTTACGTCTGCCTCCTTCTGTTGCCACTCTGCGCTCAACTAATCATCTGCCGAACGCCCCATCTGTGCTTGCGCGGTCACTCGTGCTCCCCCCCGCCCCCCGAACCCTCCCCGGCGCCTGTCTTAAGCAGGACCAGACCGCGGACTGTGTGGTTCCAGCGGTGCAGAAGCAATTACCGCTCAAGTTGCAGGCGCTGGGAGGGGCAGAAGGATCGGAAGAAGTCGGATGCGCATGATGAGGTGGGACGAGCGTGAGGGGAGCGCGGGGGGCAGGAAGAGAAGCATAGGGGGGAGGGCGGGGGAGAATAATAGGACGAGGAGGAACAACCAGAGGAGAGGGATGAGAAGGATTGGGAGGGACACGGGAATTAGGAAGAGTTCGAGGAAGACGAGAGGGATGAGAAGGATATTGTTGGCAACGCATTGAGCCACACAACCCAAGAGGGGGAGAAGCAGGAGTTCTTTTGTCACACATCGTGTGGATTTGAGCCACCTCACCCACCTTGTAGCATGTAAGCATGTAGCATGTGGCATGGGCACGTGACACGCGTGACACGAGTGTTGACGGGGATGAAGGGGATGATTTGCGAAACGATGGTTGCGGGGCAGGACATGTTCCCTGGCACCCCGTTGGTAGGAGTATTATTTGGGAGTGACCACGCTCGTTCCATGATGCGGTCGTGGGCTCATTTGTCGAGGCAACTACCAGACGGCGTGTACTGGATCCAGGGAGTGTGCAAACAGCACGCTACAGGACTTTGCCTCGCCCCTGCTACGACCTTCTTCGAATTCCTGTGCAATCTGTTCTGCGCGGTCAAGCTTCTCCACGTGGGCAACTTCCATTCAACCTACCTTGAAGGAATATACCTCATCATTCGTGCGAGCGTGCTGCGAATCACTCCAGAGGATCATATCGACCCAAAGCGGGAAGATGCCATCTTCGCTGAACATGTGCTGGAATTGTGTTATTACGGAGCGGATTTGCACGCTGTGGCGGTATGCACGGACGACAGCAAATTGCACAAGCTTCAACAGTCCACCAAGCTGGTCCGAGGTAGGAAATTGTTGTCCGTCTGCAAAGGCGATTGGAGGTCACGACACATTCATCATTTCAGCGATGGCAGGTGTTGTCGCAACGAGAATGAGGCAACGCAGGAAATCTTCGAAGCTGTCATGGGCGTGCTAGGACGAGCCATTGCGACACCAGCGCTTAACAAGTGGACTCAACTATTTCCGACTGTAGCTCAGATGTCTCTTGGGTTCTGTATTCATCAGATCGTCCCTCGGGCCATCGAGTACGCCCACACTTTGGCGGTTCCAGAGAATGCAGATGATAACATGGAAGTTGATGATGGAGGTGCCCAGGATGATGGAGCAGCTGTTGGTCTTCCGCAAGACCAGAGAAGGGCGCAGATCAAGGAAAAACAAATGAGGGCCAGAAAATCGCTGCACTGGGTAAAACAACCGATGACCATTGCATATCTTCTCTGCTGGCTCCATATTTCACGAATCGTCATGTGCTTGCACTATTACATGTTCAGGGATGCTACTGGAATGCGCTTCGACGACCCAGGCGACGCCCCAAGTACTCGCCCCCCTCCTGTGTTCGACTTCGCGAAAGTGAGAACATCCCGAGCAGCGAAGGCACTTCACGAGCTGACCTCCATGTTGATCCCAGATGTACCCGGGCATCTTTCTGGCTGGCAGGTAATATACGATCGATTCGGCACGGCCTGGCCGGCTGGCCTGATGGACTCAGCTAGATCAGGGCTTTTGCTGGTGATGGGGAATCTGTGGAGAAGGCTTATCTGGTTTTACGGCCGACCGCCGTGGAGGTATGCAAAAATATTCGACGATCGCGCGCCCATGGAGGAATTGGGAGGGGTAGGGGGAGAAGGAAGGCGCAATGCATGCTGCATGCGAGCAGGTAGCATCAGGGTTGCTTTGGAAGCGAGCCTGAGTCCCCAGCTCGAGCGTTTGGGGGTGCCCCTGGTGATTGGCGCCCGCTCCTCATCATCCTCCTTCTCTTCCTCTTCTGTCTCCTCCTCGCTCGCTCCTGCTCCTCGACCTCCTCAACGGGGTGCGGGGTGGCCGCCGTGCCCCGGTAATTCTACTAGAACAGGATGTCTCCAACTGTAGCGTCCAGTGATGCTCTCTCGCGCCTGGCGTCTCTCATCCCCTGGCCTACCAGGGCGCGGTCGTGGAAGAACTTCGTTGGGTCGTTGGGCATTGAAGTTGCACGTTGGGCCCATGTACAAGGATAGCATACGCAAGGAGGGATGAGGCGAGGATGAACAAAGAAAGACGAGGAGGAGAAGGAGGTTGTTTGTCATCATTGCGTGCCGCATCGGGAGGTAGCGCCATGAATCGGAGGGGCTCAGACGCAGTGCAGCATGCAGCAGGCCAGGCGTCTCATGAGAATCATAAAGCATAAGGCATGCGGCATAAGGCATGAGATAAGTAACGGGGGGTAGGAACGTCGTGCGGAGGCGCAGCACATATTGGATACAGACTTATGTTGCCTTGATGTGGGGTTGGGGAAGAAGCTCAAGGCGAGGTGCAATTCAGTCGATGATTTCTTTGACCCTGACTTGCGAGCATTCGTCCATAAACTGTTCTGCAGGGTGGTAGTATCGACAGCACTTGTAGAATGTAGCTTCGCTTCATTCAGGAGGTGGATGATCAAAGCTGGGAGTTCAGTTGGCACTGGCAACGTCGCAGCCAGACGCACTCTTCAGATGTTCAAAAGAGCCATGGAAAACCTTAATCCAGGTTTGATTGTCGGCCAGGCACCGAGCGGCAGCAAAAAGAAACGATCGCCCTGGGTAAACAAAGCGCGCGCATTAGCTGGCTACGGTCGAGGGGTCAGCGGTCGCGACGTTTTTTTTTTCCGAGTACATGGCAGAGCACGGGCCGTACATGAGGCCAGCCATGACAGCTTGGGCGCTCTTGCCAAGGGACGAGAGGGACAGGTACGCGCAGCTTGCGAGAGGAAGGAGAGCTGTGTTCAATCAGGTGTTGGACCCGTTGCTAGTTGCAAGCCGACAGCTGGATAGTCTTGAGGCAGAAGAAGAGGGAGGTGTGAAATCACCTTGGGGGTTAGGGAACTCGCAGTGGCCATTGAAAAAGAAAACATTGGAAGAACTTATGAGAACACCTCACTTTATACAACGAACATGCCACGAATGGTCCAACTATGCCGGAGACAAAAAGATGCCCGACCCACATTTTCCAGGTGACGTCAAGGCCCAATTCTATTGTTTAGGCACTTTCCCAGCATGCTCATCATCGCACTACCCTCATGGCGTCGTGGACCGCGCTACAGCATTGCTCAAAGATTTCCAGTTGATCGTATCTCCTCGCCGGGCGAAATTGAATCCTGGACAATTCTTTCTCGTTCGTTACAAAATGTGCAACACGTCGTGCTGATCTTGTGTTATCTAAAGGCTCCTTTCACTTGTGAGATTGTGAGGTTCTCAGACCATCCTCGTGGCACAGAATTGGTGGGGACAATCCTGAGTTTAGCGCCTCTGGTCGAGCAGAACGCCCCTGGTTTTTATTCGTTGCCTTTGCAGACTGAACGTGAATGGGGCCTGTCAGTCGCGCAAGAGATCCTGGGCCTAGGTGAGGAGATTGAGCGGCTAAAACTGTCTGTGAAATGCGAGAGACCTCCCCCCGGTGTCGCGTTGATCAGACTCTGTGACGTCAAGGTCACGGCAGCGACCGTTGTGGATTTGGAGACAGAGCGCGAGAATCAAAGAAAATCAGACCTCGTGGCTATGGCTCTGCGGGCTTTACAGAGGAGTTCCGAGCCGTGGCAGAACAGACGACCCCCTGCGAAAAGAATTGCCAAGGACCCCCGTTGGGCAATGGGCAATGGGCAGGCTTTCCTGAGTCGTCGAATCCTCCCCCAGCACCTAAGCATGCTGCGTGTTGCATGTTGCATGTTGAGCGATTCACGCCCGATCCCCCCAGCCTCGCTCAACTCGAGATGCGACGGTGGCGATGAGAGGAGGAGGAGGAGGAAGAGGAGGAGGAGGAGGAACACAAAGGAGAAATATAATAGGATAATGAGGGGGGGAATGGGACAAAGATCCTGGCAAGAGCTAGAGCGTAAGGGAAACGCTTCCTTCTTCTTCTCCTCCTCCTCCTGCTCCGCCTCCTCCTCCAAATCAACCTCCTCTTCTTGGGTATCCTCCTCATCCTTCTGTTCACTACTGTTCCACTATTCACTATTCCTCCTCCTCCTTCTCCCCCTCCCCCCCTTCCTTTTCATCCTGCTCCTCTCTTGCCGATCTCCTCATCCCCCCCGCTATTCGTGGCGGGCGCTGGTTGCTTGCCCGCGCGTGCCCTGCGCGCCCCCAGCGAGATCGACCCAACCGCGCGTTGCTAGAGGGGCTTGCGGTGGGAGGGCCGGGCAGGACAAGCGCGAGGCCCGCATCAAGAGGCAGCGGATCCACGCTCGCTTCGCGGCGCCCGTGGACCCCGCGCAAGAGGTTGAGGAGGGCGTGGAAGCGGAGGCAGACGAGAACGAAGCTATCGGCGACGAGGAGGAGGAGGAATGGATAAACGCCTTAGCAGAGGAGAAGAAGTCAGCAGATGCTGAGCTTAGGAAGCTGAGGAAGGAAGCCAAAGCCAAGAAAAAAGGGCAAGAGAAAGGCGCTGGCAAGGGTGCTGGCAAAGGCGCTGGCAAGTTCAGGGGGCGGGGGGGGGGTAGGGGTGAGGGGAAAGAGGGAGGATGAAGGGTGGAGGGTGGAGGGAGGGGGCTGGGAATAACGTGGGAGGGGGAGGGGGGCGGGAGAGGGGAGGGGGGATAGGGGATGTGGGATATAGATAGAAGGTGGGGGACGGGGTGGGGGGATTTGGGGATTTGGGAGCTGTGAAATAGCCATCGATTCTGATCGTCCCTATTCGTCTTTGCCCATCTCGCTCTCCCTGCTCTGCTCCTCATTCCCTCTTCTCGGACCCTTTTTTTCTCATCTGATTAATCTTATAATATTGAAGCCCTATCGTCTATCGTCCTCCACGTGTAACGCGATCTCTCCACCCCCTTCCACCTATTCGACAATCGGCAGCTGCGGTGATGCAGCGCAACGCATGCACGTCGCACGTGTGCTGAGGGGGAATGTACGGAATGGAGGTCACCTGGAGTTGCAGCCCCTGGTCCACCTCGACCTTTCCTGCATGGTAAAGGTGGCTATATTTATTCGCTCAGCGGAGAGAAGTTCGGTAGGTTATATAGTGACCCGCTTAGGAAGGACCTGTCGGTCCATGCGATGTGTCACCACCCAAATCACCGCGATTGTCAAATATGGCAACGCATAGCTTTGATTCCGGGGCAAGATACAGATCGTTGCGGCTTGTGGTTGAGCAAGCAGAGTGACTATAGGGACGAAGTTGCCCACCTAGCTGCTTGGAACGAGATTGTGCTGGGCATCGCGCCCGCTGGCGCCGCCCCCGCTGCTGCCCCTGCATAGATATAAGGCGGGGCTGCCGCGTAGCCCCCTGCCCTGGTAGGCAGTCCTTGTCCCCTTGCTGTGGCATTAACATTTGTTGTCGCGCGTGTTACATGTGTTACATGTGTGTTTCTGTGATTCCGCCTGCGCAGTGTACGCATCTGGCTCCAGAGCACATATCACATATATGATATATGATATTTGGTACATGAATGGTATATGGATATATGGATATATGATATATGATATATATATAGATGATATGATATGGATATGCTGATATATGATATATGCGAACGTGACATCTGACGCACGCGCCATGTGTGCATGCCGTCTGCACTATTACGGAAACGCGTGTGCGACATGGTAATGAGATTTTGTGGAGGAGCAAAGCGCAGCCTCGCATGTCGCGCGTGAGCGGTATGTATGTACAGATATAAGACATGAGTGCGCAAAGCGTCGCTGTCGCAAGTACGACTTACCTCCCGCGTCTCTCCTGAACACTTGACCCTGGCCCGTGATACACATTGTACACGTTGCACGGTTATGCGAAGTTATGCACACCAATGCACATGACACTGCGCACGCAAGACGCCGCGCCTCCTTCCTCGACCCATGCCGCCCCGCTGTGCCGACTCATGCGCCCCGGACTTGTCTGCCTGGAATCTGTTCAGACATGAATGCACTGGCAACTTGCGGCCAGTCCACTCTCTGAAATGTTTCGCGCTCGATCTGCCGCTTGGCGCTTACTTTCCTTATTGTGCTGTTCCTCGTCGTCCTTAGGGTTTCCATCCTCCTCCCTGCCCCCCCCCCCCTGACCTCGCGCCCGCCCTCCCCTCCCCCCTTCCAGAGATTCTTTTTGTCGCCAGATTAGCTCTCGCGCAATTCGGGCCCTTGTGCATGCTGCATGGCGCGGCAAACACAGAAGGTGCTATAACCAGGGTCAAGCGTGATCAGAACCCCTGCTTGCGGTCAGGCTCTGTGTGATCACCCTGGCTCCTGCTCAGGGAGACCTTTGTGCTCTGACTGTCGCCCGTCTCCGTCGCGAGAAGGAAACTGTCGGACCCTTCTCTGCGCGCGCCAGTTCAGGTACCCATGCCGCTACTCCCCAGGCCTCTCGCGGGGTGCGTTCTGACCAGAATTTCGAGGGGAATCCAGCCGTGGTGGCGAGGGCTCTCCAGGACGAGCATTGCCATCGGAATCTTTTTTATATTCTGGGCCTCAGGGGGAGGAAGAGGCTGAGGAGGGCGATGACGAGGACGAGAACGAGGAGGAGGAGGAGGAGGAGAAGGGGTCGATAATGTGTTGCTCTTGGTCTTGTCTTGCTTATGCCCTGGATCCTTCTCCTAGTTCTCTTCCTCCTCCGTGTGTTTTCTTCCAGCTGCATCCGCCAGGAGCCCGCAGAGTGGGAGAGCACCAGCTCCGTCAGGGTCAAGGATTGGATCATCAATATCGAGGAGGTTCTGGAGTGCAAGCTGTGCGGGTCCAAGTGCGACGACAATTCGCGCCTGGCTGGTCTAAAGCGCCTCGCCCGCGCTTTCTGCGGCCGTCGAGTTCAAACGCAATCGGGGGAAGCCCGCCTAGGGAGGGGCGCGTGGGTCGGTGGGCAGGGCGGGGCGGGGTGGGGCGATGAAGGAGGGGGTGAAGGGGGGCGGGCAGCGGCTGGATATATGGAGGGCAACCAACATTCAACGACGCAGCATTTGAATTGTCAACTCTTCGCGCATCCCCACCAGCCCATCCAGGAACGATGCCCAGAGGAGTTGAGGTGTTCAAGGAATCGGGAGAGCATGCAGAAACTCAAAGGGAGGGTAAAGCAGTCCGACGCCGATGCCCCGAGACGGGGAGGATGGCGGAGGAGAATGAGGGGGAGGAAGAGGGGGAGGGCGATAAGGAGGAAGGAGGAAGACAGCAGACAAGGAGGCAGAGGAGGAGGGGGAGGAGGCGGAGGAGGAGGAGGCGGAGGAGGAGGAAGATGAGGAGGAGGAGGAGGAGCGTCTTGGCGAGCTCAGGGGCTTCTTTGAGCGTCTTGGATGCTTCGGAGATCCTCTTGAGGCCTCTTGGGTGCCTCCTGGGAGCTTGGGGGCCTCTCAGAGGCTTCTTGGGCTCCTCTTGGGGCTGCTTGGGCGCCTCGTGATGAGGCCCTCTTGGGGCGGTCTCGGGAGGGGCGGGGCGCTCTTGGGGCCATCTTGGAAGACGCCGATCAAGCGAAAAAGGCCACCCAATTCCTGCCGCCCCTTGGGGGCCCCAAAGTCGCATCTCGGGGCGCTCTTGGGGCGCTCTTGGAACGCTCTTGGGCGCTCTTGGGGCCGTCTTGGGGCTCTCTTGGTTCGCCCCTGGCCCCCCCCGGGCAATCGCGGGGCCATCTTGAAGCCTCGAGTGGCCGCCGGAAGCGAAAGGCGAGAAAGCAAACAACAATGATTTTCTTTAGGTTTTGGAAGGATGTTGGCATCTTCGGGGCCTCCTTGGGGAGCTCTTTTGCCACTTGGAGCCGTCTGGGGGCGGTCTTGGGGCCTCGTGGAGCATCTTGGGAGCCCTCTGGAGGCATCTTGGGATAACTTTAGAATATAGAATTTAGAATCATCTTGGAGCTCATCTAGTGCTTTGCGAGGCGCTCTTGGAGCCGTCTCGGGTCATCTTGGACGCCCAAGCCCCTCGGGGGACCCCCCGCCCAGATCCATGGGGGGAGGGGGTTCCGGGGAAGAGTCAACCCCTCCCCGAAGGGGAAGAGGGGCATATAATAGATATGATATGATATGATATATATATATATACAGATATAAAATATGAATATCATATATATATATATGACAGATGGAAGACAAACAACTAGACCACCTACGCCCTAAAAGGCTGGTGGGATTCGTCTGCTTCGTCGCACCGCAAATCCATCGGGCTTCTTTTGAAACCACCGCGATTGCATCAGGAAACAGGGTGTGTCTTGCAGGCGTCGTTTCACGCTTTTCGAGGCTTCGCGCTGGCTCGTTCTGCTAGAACGAATTAACACGCCTGTGGCCTGCATGGTCGGCGAGTAGGCGACCTCTTCTTACTTTGCCACCGCGCGCGGGCACGCGGGCCTCATCTTGGCCCCGGCGCGTCCCAGAGGAATGTGCCCAAGGTAGGGGCCGCCGTTGAATGATTGCACTAGATAGCAGAATTCTCTAGAGGCGGGGTCACGCAACACATTGCTTACGCTAGAGCTGCGCAAGGTTTTGCGCAGCGGTGCCCAGACCCAGGGCCTCCAAGCGCGTTCGCGAGAGATCGTTTGGTTCGGTTGCACGTGCGCGAATATGTGACGCGTGGACAGGAGCAAATGTGGCGCCGCGAAGGAGATCCTGAGATCCTGGATCTCCTTGCCCCCCTCCTCGCTTCCCTTCCTCTCGGCTCTCCTAGGAGGCCCAAGAGATTGTTGAATAGCCCATAGCCCATAGCCCATAGCCATCGCCATGGGCCCTGGCCTACCTGCCCGCGGGCAGCCTGGGCGTATTCTGATCAGGCAGCCAGAGCTTGAAGAACCCAGGCAGCCTGGGCATATTCTGGTCAGCCCGTGCTGTCAAATGGAGATGTTGTGCCCAGGACATTCCCAGTCTGCGCGGCCACTTTCCCTATATGCCCTATGCTTGTCATTATCATCGCTTCGGTCCATGACTCATGACTCATGACTCTCGGCTTTTTCCGTGGTTGCGATGCATCCGTCGTGTTGACCAATGTCTCCCTCGTTCCCCGTTCTGACGCGTTGTGAATGTGCACGTAGCCCGCCAGGAAGCGATGCTAGGATTGCGTTGATTATGTCCACCGTGCCTCTCCCATCAGGATGCAACAATCCAGTGTTGATGGTATCTCATCGTCATGGGGCCGCGATTGCCTCTTCCGCTGCTTCAGACCCCGCTGCACCTGCAGCGAGTTTCGACCCGCCGACTTGGCAAGGGCAGGAGGGGTGGGACCGATGTTGTCAATGTTTTTTTTCTTACGCTTCTCGCGTTCTTCTTGATCTGCATTATTAGCATACCACATATCACTGCCATCCACATCGTCGCATCGTGAGCATTGCGGGGCATCCATGTTGTTGCAGTCGCGAGGTGCATGACTCATGACTGATGGCTCGTGACTATTGATATGTGATGTGGCCATCGCATGTTTACATGCAGTGCCATCGGTATTGTGCACTGTGAGCGTTGGGGTAACCGTTGACAAGCCAGTGTCTGTTTTCGCCGCATCGTGCGTCGCGAGCAGGGGACAAACAAATGGGGTCGGTGCCGCGGCCGTGAACGCTGAAAAGCCGAGCGTGTCTATTGCAGTTCTTCCAGTTGTCTGTGCAAGGGGAGGGGGGCCTGTACTGCGTGTGTGTGCGTGTGTGTTTTGTTTGTGTGCAGCCTGAAAACACGTTGGGCCTTGCAAGCAATGATGCTTTAATGATTTAGATGGGGCGAGTAGCCTAACCCTTGAGCCATAGACCATGGAGCGAAATGCGGTCCTTAGATTAAAACTTCAAGCCAATGGATCTGACATGTTACATGACATGACATGGCATGCGTGTTTCTGACACCTCGAGAATCACGTGCGATATGCGATAGCGATATGTGATATGCGATAGCGATATGTGTGGATGCCACCCTGCCTCATCTCAAACGGCCGTCTGACCCCCGTCTTTGCCCCCTTCCTTACCCGTCTGTTCTTCGTTACCCCCTCCTTGCCTTCAATGTCCCACTCGCCCCCTCCACTGCGTCCTGCTGCCTTGCCTCATTGCCGCTCCTTGTTGAAACTATACATTTTACGCGCGTTCCGAGCCGGAAGAGGCGGACAGGCTCCACCGATCAGTGTTGAGGATAGCCAAGATGCAGAAGCCGGTATGCATGCGTCCTTGGGCGATCAGCGACGCATTGACCTCCCTGAGGCCATCTAGGAGGGCGGGGGGTGTAGCCCAGATTGGTCAGGAATGGAGTAGCCAGGTCTGTACTTCTTAGCACAACGCTCGTGGCCTCGATCAGGTGTAAACGCGCGCAGCAAATCTTTACGCGCCGACAGGGTGTGACTGCAAGCCGTGCGTCGGGCTCGCGAAGGGGTGGTTAGGCTCAGTGGGCCATCCTTCGGTTGTTGGGTCATCGCAGGGCCACTAAGGACTTCGAGCGTCTCACTGGAGCCTTTGGACGCCTGCCTGGGGATTCGCGAGGCCTTCTCAGGGGATCTTGGGGCTGCTTGAAGGCAGCGCTCCATTATTTATTATTTGGGTGTCTTGTGGGCGCCCTCTCATGGTTTTGGGGTCGTTCAATGCGCGCCCATCATCTTTCGGGACCTCTTATGTAGTCTTGGAGCCGTTTTGGGTGGCCGTGGGGTATTTGTGGTTGCGGGGCAGGGTGCGCCCGGATGGGCCTTGTCAGGGCGACTCGAACAGGCGTGAATGACGCGCCGTGTTTACCAGTCGAAGTCCATAACACAATCTTGTAGCTCTTTTGGTCCTGTGCATTGTAGATGTGATCTGTGTATTGTGTGTATGTGATATGTGATATGAGATATGTGATGTGCATGCGTGCTTGCAAGCGCGCGCTATCAAGGCGTCTCCAGGGCCTCCAGGGGCCGCCTTGACCGCGCTGGATGCAGCGAAGCGCCCGTCGGGCCGTCTCGGGACCAGGCTGTCTTACCAACTTTCGGGTTTGATAGGACTCGTTTGGCCCGTCAGGTTGCTATCTGGCCACGAGGCTCAGCGGGCGCACGGCTGGGGGCCCCCGAAGCTTCAGACCCCTAGTCGCAGCGCGCCCACTCAGCGTTGAAGCTCCTATGCGACCTGACGGCGCCCTACGTTGCACCGAACGGCTCGGTGTTGGTTCGATCTGGTTTGACGCATTCAGATCTCGAAGTTCAGATGTTCGGCTTACATGAGTTATCAAGTACATGATGCCACTGTACGTAAGCCTGCCCCTCCCCCCCCCGCACCCCCCTTGCCAGGCCGAGCCGTGGACGGACCGTCAGCCCGACAATTACGCCAGCCAGGACCGCAGGTCGCGCTCTCCGCGCAGGGAGGCGTTGCCCGCCAGAGCCAGCAGCAGCTCAGCTGGTCTGCTGGGGATGGGGGAGCTTCTGGTCCCTTGGGAAAGGCGATGTCATGTCATCCCTCCACCTGTCATTCGTCATTCTCATTCCTCCCTCCTCCTCCCTGCCTCCCCACTCTCCTCTCCTCCCACCTCCTACCTCCACCGCCCGCGTCCGTCGATATTTCCTATTGTCACCCCCCCTCCTCCTCTTTGTCCTCCTCATCGTCCTCCTCCTGCTCCCCCCCCTCCTCCTTCTCCTCCTGCTCCCCCTCTTGCTCACCCCTATCCCCTATCCCCATCCTCATCCTCCTTCTCCTCTTTCGCCTCCTCCTCCTTCTCATCGTCCTATTCCTCTTCCTCCTCCTCCTCCTCTTCATCCTCCTCCTCCTCCTCCTCATCCTCCTGCTCCTCCTTCTCCTCCTCCTCCTCCTCCTCCTCCTCCTCCTCCTCTTGCTCCTCCTCGTCATCCCCCTCTGTGTGGCGTGATCGTCCAGCCGCCGCGTGATGTGGACAGCATTGTCGGGCGATTCTGCGTGTAGAACGCGTCATGAGTGATGGTGTGATGGCCGCTCATGCCGTGGACCCTGCTCCACGCCATCTAAGCGAGCAATGACGGTGGCCAACTGTCATGCATCTCAGACGCACACGGGAAGGGGAAGCTTTATTGGTGCGCCGAGGCGCGAACAGTGACGAGTGAGAGGGCCCGGCGCATTAGGGGCTTAGCTCCCACGGGCACATGGTGTTCCAGCTCAGTAGGTTGTGCCTGCGCATTGTTGGTGTTGCACGCGGCGCGTCAGCAGCAGCGTCGTATGCGCATCACATATGCACGCGTGTGGGCCACATCGTATGGTATATGGTGAGTTCGCCTGCGTATTTGTACAAGGTTGCATGGCATGCTCAAGCATCCAAGTTGTCGCGATCCCAACCGCCAGCAACCCGAATCTCGAATATCCGTTCACTACGCGGCTGCATCTATGGCCTATGGCCCATAGGCACATAGGCGGTGGGCGACGCATCGTTTCAGAAAAGGTTAGTACGCGAGCTCTCGTGATGCACGCGTGCACGCGGTCTGCGAGGCGATTGTCCAGCCAGTTGACAGCGTTGGGAGGGATCCTCTCGCTCCTGCCTAATCCAGCCCCTTATCGCCATGATCCTGCCTCTGAGTTTGCTTCCCACCTTCGCCTTTTTCCCTGCCCCGCCCCCCCCCTCCGCCCCCCCCTCGTCCGTTTCTTCCGCATCGTCGCCCCCCTCCTCCTCGTCCTCATCCCTTATGTGCCCGCCCCTTCCCCCTCGTCCTCCACGCCGCCCCATCGTGGTGCTACTCCTCTGGCTGTCCCGTTGCTGTCGGGCGGGCCGCGTGCCGCGCCAGCCAGGCCGTGGCAACAGACGCCCGACGAGATCGCGAAGTACAAGCACCTCCTCCCGTGGGCCGCCTACACGCAGGCCCTGGCTGGTTACGCCGAGCCGACGCGGAAGCCGCGCGGCCAGGTGTGCGCAATATGTTCTAACATCTTCAAAGAGCTCGGTCGCTCCACCCGGCACCCGTCGCGCGAGGCGTGGAAGGGGGGGGGGGGGGGCGATCGAGTGCAATTCGCTCGCTAGCATGACGCCCCGACACACTTGCACATCTGGCAGTCGACAGCACTACCTCATTCACGTGTGCGTATGCTTGTCGTCTATCGTATATCGAACGACTTGATGTACATGATACATGATGCATGATAGATGATAATGGTCTATGTATATGTTTATATATATATGTATGTTCAAGAATGTTGTTGAATGTTTTATGAATATATGTGAAATATATGTTGACGTCTAAAAGAATATCCCGTCTGAGTTACAGCCCCTGTAACTCAGACAGGGCATGCCCTGTCTGAGTTACAGGGGCTGTAACTCAGACGGGATATTGTTTTGAGGGTTCATAAACATTATCAACATACATACATATATATCATATTATATATATATATATATATATTATATGATATTGGGCGTGCCCGAGATTGCCTAAGTACCCCCCCCCCCCCCCCCTCCCCCCCCCAGATTTTCAAGCACCCCCATGCCCCCCCCCCCCCCGACCGCGGGATTGTCCTACGCACCCCCTTCGCCCATCTGGAGCTGGCCCCGCGCGCCCTTCTGGGCCCCGCCCCCTCGTGTTGACCCCCCTTTTCCTGGGGAAGCCCGAAGTGCCCCTCTTCCCCCGCCGCCGCCTGCGCCGCTGCTCGGGCATAGGAGAACAGCGCCCGATGCGGGCCCCGCAGCGACGGCCCGCATTGCGAAGAGGCACGACAGGTGGACGAGGCGGAGGGCCGTGTATGAGGGCGAGGGGGGAGAGTAGGAGGAGTAGGAGGAGGAGGGGGAGGAGGAAGAAGAGGAGGAGGAGGAGGAGGAGGAGGAGGGGGGAGGAGGAGGAGGCGGATGACGATGAGGCGGATAAGGCGGGCCCGCAAGGTTGCCGAGATAATCGCGCGCCACGTCTTGCGGGGTGCGACGCGCGAAGGTGCGAGATCTGAAGTCCAGTGTTTGGGAGTTCCCGACGCAGAGCCCAGGCGTTCGTCGCGCGCGGCTCAGGTGCTACGGTCGGCGCAGGGCCATCGCTGGCCACGGGCGCGCCCTGCGGGCCGTTGCAATGACAGAGCCCACCGCGCGTCGCACGCTGAAACGGCAATCATCGTTGGAGACCGCCACGGCCAAGCTTGCGAGGCTCATGAGGCCCCCGGGACCCCCCGACTTGGAGGTTGAGCTTCGCTCTGCCCAGTCGGTGGGCGGCGCAGGAGGCGCCAGCGTTGGCGCGCCCACGTCGGCACCCGGGACCGAGCCAGCATCTGATGATGTGAGCCATGACGAGGGTGATCACCCTGAGCCTGCGGCAGGGGACGTGCATGACTTGGACAACCTGCCGCCTTTTCCTAAGACGCTGGGGGTTGAAAAGGCAGGGGGGGGGTACTAAGTTATACGTAATAACGTAATAACGCATCGGCTGGGGGGGCTTCATAGTTTCCCCTGATGGGCATGCCCTCTAAGATGAGATGCTCGGGGTTAAGGGGGGGCGAAGGTCACTTCAGAGTCTCGATGCGCGCCCCTCCTCAGGGTGCCGACCTGATCCACGCGTTCGCTGCAGCAGGCGTTGATCGTGCGAGGCGTCTACTGTTCACTCGCTCTGGCGGTGGCGACGGGCCCTTGCCGGCCCACCTGCTTCCGCGCAATCCAATGACCTATTGCGCCATCTGCAGTGGAACGGACATCCCCAGCATTGCAGTCGCAGCGTCAGTGAAGGCAGCGGGAGAGGTCTTCTGCAAGTTGCGGCAGCCAGGCGTTCCCGCGCCGATGTTCAAGCAAGTGTTTTTGTGCGAACTGCACGATGACAAACGCACGTTCGCCATGAAGGTGTCGGCTTCTTCGGGGCACGCGGATTGTTGCGCCTTCAAGGACGCAAAAGACCTCGCCAAGACCCATGCGATGTGCTCCAGGCACGGTCAGATGTGTCCAGTTCCACGCGCTGAGGGCGCCTGGCTGTTTGGCCGAGGGAGTGCGATGGGGAGCATCGGTGATCGGCGGGCCAGGGAAGGGCGGGATGGGATGGGGGGGAGCCAGGGGGGGTGCGTCGCCCCTCTCCCCCTTGGCAGCCAGGTGTCATCATCGGGACCAGCTGCAAGGACCTCTCCTACATGAACGTCAACAAAGGCTCGTTCAGCCTCAAGGACAAGACCAGCCCAGGTGGTTCGGCCGACACCTTTAGGGCGTTCCTGGCGTACTTGGATGCGGTCAACATATATTGGTTCATATGGGAGAACGTCGATCTTACCAAGGACGCCGATCAGGTGCCGGGCGGGGAGGGGGGGGCGCGCGATTCTCGATGAACAGCTCCTCTTGCCTCAGGAAACAACCCTAAGCAACGCTGTATTACACTGTGCCTATATCATATCACCTGTGTTTGTGGTCACGTGGAATCGTTGTTCACGCCTGATCGTCTGATCGTCGTTCCTCGCTACTGAGAAAAACCAGCACTCCGCCTAGATGATGTAACAATATCCCTTGCTGGCAGTGCATGATGCGAACAGGCCACCCGTCCATGTCGAGGTCAGAGGAGGGCGCTGGAGCGTTTGGGCTGCGCTACTGACATCATTATCGCGTTTCTTTCGAGAGGGGGTGCGGGCAGGCTGGTGATGCCAATTGGGACGTAGCCAGGTCTGAGCTCGCGTCGCGGCACTTTGAGCTGCAGGGCGTGTTTCTGAACAGTATTCTTCATGGGCTACCGCAATCGCGGAAGCGATTCTACGTGCTGGGGCTCAGGTGGGAAGGGTAGCAGGTGTTCGCGCGAGCATGTCGCGTCAGCTTGTCACGTTGTTTCTAGCCAGTGGCCTCGACTTCTGAGGCGCGCGCGCCACGTGGGAGACAGGCGGGGGGACCTGGCCCGGGGAGCATACCAGTCGCATGGATATCCCCAAGTCTATCATTATTAATTTCTCTTGCTCTCTCTTGGCCGTTCTCCCGCTGTCTGTTGTTGGGGCAGGTCGAACGCGCCTTTATACGACTTCAAGTTGCGCTCCATAGAAGACACGTTCGGCCTGTTCCTGAACGTCCTCTTGCAGATGCGGTGCTCCCCACCTGACCTCTGGGATATGCTCTTGCCAGCAGACGATGAGTTGGTTGCGAAAGACATGGCGTCTCGTGACCTCCATTCTCAGACACCGTGGTCGCCAACAGCCATGAAGAAGGCCATGCAGGAATGGGCCGCTGCCAGATTGCGATGGGAGTCTGTCCAGTGCACCGCGCCGGTGGAAGCGTCCATGGACTTCAAGGCGGGGCGGGGCCGGGCACCTCACCAAAACGTCGGCAAATTGTAGGGGGCGCAGTGCTAGGGGGGGCAGCGTCGATAGATTGTCGGTCGTTGGACTAAGCGCCAACCTTGAGTTTCGAGGCTTTGAGCCTTCAGCCTTGAGCGGTTGCACTGAGCCTTGAGCTTTGATCGGTGGCTGTGGAAGAAGGGGGATGCAAAGTTTGGGGAGGGGGATGAGAAGAGGGCGGAGGAGGAGGAAGAGGCGCGCGCGATTGCGTTTGACATCATCACATTAGTTCTCCCGACACGCTATCGACCCAGAGGTATGGAACAAGGACCTATGGGCCTTTGGGTTGTCTCCTGGGGTCTGCCAGCAGGCGGTTGTCTTGGGAGTGGATTGTGGTTTTCTTTAGGCTTCTTGCGCCCCCTTGAGGCCTCGGAATGTCCCGCTGCGCGCCGCCCTCTTGGTCTCACCATCGGGGCCTCGTGGGGTCTTGGGCCTTATATCTTATATATATAATATAATTTTTATAGTCTATATATATGTATATCTTATACTTAGGATATGTTGTGTCAAGAGAATACTATATGGCATATGGCATTGAATCGCGCGCTTCTGCGATGAAAGTCGTTGGTGCATCTGCGGCCGCAGTGCGCGCGTCCTGGGCAATCTTGGGTGCTCTGATTGGCGGGCCCCCTGGGCCCCGCTCCCGCCCGAGCCCTGATTGGCGTTGGGGAAGGGGTGGAGGGGGGCCCCCTAACAAACTTACGGAGGGGAAGAGGTTCAGTATTTAGGGCTCTAGGAGGTTTAAGAGGGCACTTCGTTTTGTGATAGGCGCCCCAGTGGATAGCCGATCAGATGCGTAATGGGCATGCGGCATGGGGCATGGGGGATGGGCTGTTTGCGCCAGGGCTTGCCAGCGCGCGAGAAGAACCTCCTGGCGTTCGTCCAGAGCGCGTTTCCAGACGCCGAGGGGGTGGACGTCGGCCAGGCCATCGGCAGGTGCTCCAAGATCTGGCGCAAGGGCGAGAGGAGCTTCCTCCCCACTTTGACGACGAGTACAAAGATGTTTCTTTTCGGTCAGCACTTCAGGCTTTTGTCAGGGGCCGAAGCCCTCATGGCCCAAGGGTTTCCGATTGAGCAGTTCAGGGGTCTTCTTGCAGACACGAACGTCAAGTTGTTGACAGATCTCGCAGGCAATGCGATGAGTGCCCATGTCGTGCTCGCAGTGCATGCAGCGATGCTGTTGTCTGTGCCCTGGTGCAAGCCTAAAGAAACTGCTGCAGAGCTATCCACTGACGAGATGTTGTCGGCATTGTGTGCTTTCACGCAGTCTGGAGATGATCCAAGCAGCACGAGTTCGGATTAGGTTTTCGCTTTGATATGGATATCAGATATATGATATATGATGTGTGGTAGATGTGAGCGCGTCTTCATGTGTTTCTTTAGTACGGGCCTCCTGCAGATTGACATCGTGCCAGTTTGTCGTGTGCGGCCGTCAGCCGCATTCCCAGGTATGATTTTAATTCAGATGTGGCATGTGACATGTTGGGTCACAGCATCCGCAGCGAGCGAAGCGTGTTTCTCGTTTTTTCCTTCTCCCCTGCGTCGAAAGCGTAGCAGGGGGGTGCGCCAACATGGCGAAGCATTACTATTTCAGGATTGGCAGCGGCTGAGATGCAAAATGCAATTTGCCACCCCGTCGCCTTGGGTCTTTCAGTGTTCGTGTTCCGTGCTTTTTCCCATAGCCCAAAGCCCCATAGCCCATGGCTGATCGCCCCACTCGGTCCAGACAGTATACATGCAGAAATATCATGTATTTGGCATGTGGTTGGAGTGTTTCACGCAGGACCCGCTCGAGTTCTCAGGAGAGACCGCTCCATGATTCAGTCTCAGTCACGACTCAGACTCACCATCGTGCGAACACGACGCGTATCGCTACCACACCGCACGCAATAGTTGTGAGATCTCTCTTTATCGCTGTCAATGCTTCGTCTGCCTTTCTGCCTTCGTTGTGAATTGTTGACGCTTCGCGTATACCGCATGCCGTATCCGTATCCGGATCCCCATAAGCCCATCCACCCATCCACCATCCAGAAACGATGGGGGTCGGCTGGGACTGCGTTCGGGACCGTCGGCTCCCTTGGGGGTCGACTGGGACTGGGCGCGGGGCCGTCTTGGGGCGCTCTTGGAGCGCTCTTGGGGCCGTCTTGGGGCTCTCGTGGATCTCTCCTGGAGCCCTCTCGGGCCATCTCGGAGCCATCTTGAAGCCTCGGAGGCGAAAAAGCGAGAGTACAACACACAGCGATTTTCCTTGAGTGTTGGAGGAGTTTGGACCTCTTTGGGGCCTCCTTGGAGAGCTCTATGGCTCCGTGGCCACTCGCGGCCGTATCGGAGCGGTCTCGGGGTCTCTTGGAGCATCCTGGGAGCTATTTGGAAACGCATTGGGATGGAGATCTTGAGCCGTCTCCGAGCTCATCCTGGACTCTCCGAGACACTCTAGGGGCCATCTTGGGCCATCTTGGACGCCCCACCCCCTCGGGGGACCCCCCCGTCCAGGTCCAGGTAGGGGGTGGGGGGAGGGGGGGGCAAAGCCCTCCCCGAAGGGGAAGACTTGGTGCTTTGAGATCTCTCTCTCTAATACATTGTTACATTGTAGATGCACGTGCTATTGCGCTGGGATCTCGGCGGAGGTTACAACCTCAAGTTCAAGAACATTAATGCCTTCATGAAGGAGGCCATCAAAGACGAGATCAACATCCACAAGCCCTTCTTGAGGTCTCGGAAGTATTGGATCAAGGTCAAGATCGAGAACCCTGGCAAGAATAGGGTCAGGGACAAGAAAGGGCTCGAGGCTGCGCAGGTCGTGGACGCCATAGAGGAGAGGGGCCGGGAGTGGGCGAACGATTGGGACTTCGTGGAGAAGGACACGTTCTTGGAGGAGAACGCTGGCGACCCTGAGAAGATCAAGAACACGAAGTTCGTCAAGGCTCGCTGGGTCTTACACTCGAATATACGATATACGCGGGTCGCCCTCCACCCCGCCCCGTCTTTCGGCCGATGAGAGTCGGGGGGGGGATCGGGGCCCGGAGAGGGGGGGGGGGCGGGCCGCAAACGTCATCGAGTGTAGGGCGCCCCCCATAGGAGGTTGTGGACGACGGCACCGAGAAAGAAGGCGTCTGGGTGCGCCTCACAAAGAAAGGACACCATAACGTGAAAGATTTTACGAAGAAGGCAGTTCAGCTCCGGAAGAGGGTCGAGGACGGCTCGAACGTCATCGCTGCTGACCAGGCAGAGAACAAGTTCAAGGCCATCTCAGATGTATTCAGCAAGGACAAGGAGAAGGTCGAGAAGGAGGCCATCGCATCAGAGGACCTAGTGGCGCTGATCCAGAGCATTCAAGCTGGCCAGAACACAGGCGCCGCTTCAGGCGCAGCATCTTCGAAATGGCAGACCACCGCAGGCGATAGCGACGATGACATGGCAGTCGACTCGAGCGGCAATGAAGATGAAGACGATGCAGTGGCCAAGCTCCTGGGAAGGAAAACGGATGCGAAACCGAAAGCGAAGCCGGCCACCTCTTCCCAGGGCAAGTCCGCCGACCCGAAGCCCCATCGAGTTCTTCCCAACCCGAGTGGGAAGAGTGCCCTGCACGACGTGGACAACACCCGCACTGACAATAAAAAGGGAACGTCGCTTGCAAGTGGCAGCGTGAGCAAGCACGGGCAGCAGAGGGACGTCGCAGTGATGGACGGTCGCACCGAGAACTTGAGGAAATCCTTGAATGACAACATTAAGGAGTTGAACGATATGGCCCAGCCGCTGATGGTGTTCGAGACGGATGCGAAGCAGTCGTACTCAGAGGAATCCCGCTCGTTCTACCAAGAGAAGATGAAGCTCCGGGTGAAGGACGCTACTGCGCTACTTCAGAAGGTTCCATGGGCTGGGTTTGCCGAGCTTCCGTTTCTAATGTTATCATCGTGCTATTGCTTATTATTTGTTATGACTCAACAATAGTATATACCCTACGCTCATGTCATCACTGTTTCTCCATAATCCATAAGTCTGTTGAACTGAACGCTCCGCGTATTAGCCAAGGGGCTTGGCATGTCTGGTAACACCTTGCATCGTCGCGACACGCTGGGGGCCTCGTGGATGTTTTTTTCATGGCAGCTGTGTGGTTCCATCGCTCGGAGGCTTGTCGACAGCCTGGGCCAACTAGGACGTTTCGGGTGCTTCCTTGGGGGTTCTTGGGGGATAACTTGAGGGCTCCTTGATCTATTTGTGCGGTGCTTTTTGCCCTTCTGGGCGCGCTCGCCGGGCGCTCTCGAGGCCTATTCTTGTTTTTTTTGGGGGGTGGGGGAGATGAGGAGGGGAGTGCGCGAGTTAAGGAAGCGCACCAAACGCCATCTGCCCAACAGGGGCGCGCGCATCGCAATCGCAATGAATGGTCTCTTGGCAAATCTGGCACAACAACAACTACCGCTACATAATGAAGCGGCCTGAGCGGCCTACACTGGCCCTGCGATACGTTGCAGGCCCAGGCTCCAAGGCAGAGCCACGCCATTTTTGCGCGTCAGGTCGTTTGCAGCTTGTTTTAATTTCAACCGCAGCCGCGGTATAAACAGTCACCTTAGCGCGTGGATTATTGCTAAGACCCCTGGCTGCAACTTGGGCTCTGGACCATCATTGATCATTGATGATCATTGACACCCCGGGCTGTGATCTGAGTTATCGGCGCTTCCCTTGGCGCTCTTTTGGGCCGCCCACTCCCCCCGAAAACGCGCGCGCGCGCCGCGCCCGCCCGGGGCGCGCGCGCGCTCCACCCCGCATTCAACACCACGCATCGCCACCCACAGATATACGCGCACGCGAACGCACGCGCGCACATCGCATCCAGAAATGGGGCCCCAAACGTGCAGACTGCTGCAGCAACGCGGCGAACCAGCGCCACTGCTTAGCATGGTGGGGGGGCAAGGGTGGGGAATTCGGAGAATTCAGAAATCTACCACCACTCGAAATTTCGCTTACTCCCAGCTAAAAACAATTTTCGGATAGACAGGGTCGCACGCGCATCTGGGTTCTCTCTCGTGGTTGGGGGGGCACGAGTGCGTGAGTGTGGCGCTGGGCGCGGCATGCGCGACCGTTGGGGTTGGCGTGCGTTTGCGCGTGTTCGTGCTCGCGTGCGCTGCATGTGCAGGTGGGTGGTGTGGGGGCCGGGTGGGGTCAGCTTGGTGGCGCGCGCGTGTGTGTGCGCGTGTGTGCGCGCGTGGGGTGGGGCGGGGTCGGGTGGGATTGCGGTGGCGGTGGGGTGGTGCGGGTGGTGGTGTGCGCGTGGCTGTGGTGGTGGGTGCATCGTGGGTGGAAGTGTTTGTGTGTTTGTGTGTGTAAAGTGTGTAAGTGTGTGTGTGTGTGTGTGTGTGTGTGCGTGTGTGTGTGTGTGTGTGTGTGCTGCGTGTTGGTGCGTGGATGTGGCGGCGGTGGTAGCGGCGCTGGCAACGGCGGCAGCGGGCGCGCGGGCGGGCGGGCGGGGGGGCGGGCGGGCGGCGCGGGGAAGGGGGGGCAGGGCGAGAGACGGAATGAGCGAGGGAGAGAGAAAGAGAGAGACAGAGAGAGAGAGAGAGAGAGAGAGAGAACGAACGAGCGGAGCAGACCATGGCATCGTCGGCCAGACTAGCGCGCCTGCTCCTCGGTCCAGGAGCGGTATCCGACAAGAAGCTGGAATGTGGCAACGAGCTGGATTTTGGGCCTGCATGTGTCCTTTTTTTCTCAGCGGGATCAACCTGTTTCCCGCGCCCAAGAAGGTGCGCAAGTGGCTTTTCTCGATAGATTTTATAATTATATAGTATATATATATGTTATATGTATATTCCTTTCGCTCTCTCAGTCTCTCTCCCTCTATATGTGTTTGTTCTCTCTCTCTCTCTCCCTCTCTCTCTCTATGGTCTATATATACTCACATATCACATATATGCATATTATATGTTATATAATATATCCCTCTTTATTGCGCGCTCTCTCTCTCTCGCTCTCTCGCTCACTCCCACGCGCCCACGCGCGCGCTCTCCCGCGCCCGCGCCTCCTCTCGCGCGCGTGCTCTCTCTCTCTCTCTCTCTCTCTCTCTCTCTCTCTCTCTCGCTCTATCTCCCTCTCTCTCTCATGTGCGCGATGACGCTCTCGCGCGCCCCCTCGCTCACGCGCGCGCGCGCATCCCCGCCCGCTCGTTCGCGCGGGCGCGCTCTGTCATGCGCGCGCCTCTTTTCTTCTGCGCGCGCAACCTCCTGCTTCGTGCATGCGTGCGTATCCCTCTCTCCTTCGTTCTCTTCCTGTGTTTATTTGTCCCCCCCCCCTCTCTCCCTCTCTCACTCTTTCTCTCTCTTTCTCTCTCTTTCTTTCTCTTTCTCTCACTCTTTCTCTCTCTCTCTCTCTCTTTCTTTCTCTCCTCTCTCCTCTTCTCTCTCTCTCTCTCTTTCTGTATTTTTGTTTCTCTCTCTCTCTCTCTCTCTCTCTCTCTCTCTCTCTCTCTCTCTCTCTCTCTCTTTCTCTCTTTCTCTCTCTCGCCCTGTCGCTCTTTCGCCCGCTTTGACGCGCGCGCGCCGAGGAGGGCAGTCGCCGCCTCGCGCGCGCAAACGCGCGCGCGCGCAATTCCCCCCCCCCCCCCCCCCGCCAGCGCTCAGCAGCCGCCGGCCCGGCCGACATGGCTAGGCTGCAATCTCGCGAATTGCAAAATGCTCTGGCACGCGCCGCGCGAGGAAGAAGAGGCCCCCGCCCGCGCGCCCAAGACATCTCGCGTCGGAAACTGGCCTAGGGATATGGAGGGACAGAGAGGGAGAGAGAGAGAGAGAGAGAGGGAGAAGAAGAAGGAAGGAGAGATGAGAGAGAGAGGAGTGAAGGGAAAAGGGAGAGATAGAGAGGGAAAGAGAGAGAAAGAGAGAGAGAGAGAGAGAAGAGGTGGAAAAAAAGAAACAAACAAACACACATAAATGAGAAAGAGAGAGAGAGAGAGAAATAAGAGCGAGAGAGAGAGAGAGAGAGAGAGGAGAAAGAGAGAAAAGAGAGAGAAAGAGAGAAGAGAGAGAGAGAATGCGGAGAATAGAGTAAATAACATAAAAGAAACCTGAAAAGAAGAGATTTATATCGTAGAGAGATAGAAGAGGGATGGGAATATATTAATTTTAATATATATATAAAAGAGAGAGAGAGAGAGAGAGAGGAGAGAAGGAGAGAGAGAGAGAGAGAGAAGGAGAGAAGAGAGAGGGCAGATGGAAGGAGAGAGAGAGAGAGAGAGAGAGAGAGAGAGAGAGAGAGAGAGAGAGAGAGAGAGAGCACGCGCGCGAGCGCGCGCGGGAAGTTTGAGAGGGCGCGAGAGAGCGCGCGAGAGATCGCGCGCGCGCGAGGGCGCGCGCGCTCGAGGGTCTCTCTGTCTGACAAGCAGAGAGAGAGAGAGAGAGGCAGAGATAGGGAGAGAGAGAGAGAGAGAGAGAGAGAGAGAGAGAGAGAGTAGAGAGAGGGGAAAAAAAAAAAAAAAAAAAAAAAAAAAAAAAAAAAAAAAAAAAAAAAAAAAAAAAAAAAAAAAAAAAAAAAAAAAAAAAAAAAACGGGAACGAGGGAGAGCGCGCATTTGCGCGCGGTTGCGGGTTGGGCGCGCGCGCGAGTGCGAGCGCGCGCGCGGAAGCGCGAGTGTCTCTGCGCGCGCGAAAAGGAAAAGCGATAGAGGCAGCGAGAGAGAGAGAGAGAGAGAGAGAGAGAGAGAGAGAGAGAGAGGACCCCCCCCAAAAAAAAAAAAGAGCGAGAGAGAGAGAGAGAGAGAACAAACAGAGAGAGAGAGAAAGAGAGAGAGAGAGAGAGAAAAAGATATAGCGATAGAGAGATATATAGATAGAGAGAGAGAGAGAGAGAGAGAGAGAGAAAACAATAAACATAGAGAGATATAACAAGAAAAACAGAGAAGCACCACACAAATTGCACACTCATTTTTCACATGGAAATGGGGCTCGGGCTCCCCATGTGTTTGTTCGCGTTCAGCTACCTTCTTGGCGGCGAACCCCCCTCCCCAGCGCCCCCGAATATTTTGGGCGCGCGGGATCGCTCGTTGATCCGGGCGGTTAGTCTAGGGAACGGAGCGCCAGAGAGGGCTCGGCTCCTTCCGCTTGCTTCACATATTTCGACGGCGGTCGCGCAAAAGCCCTGCGCCTCTCTCGGGCCTTCCCGTTGCTCGCGGGGCGCGCGTTGGGGCTTTCGCCCTTGTCCACGCGTCAAGGCGCGGGAGACTGCAGCCAATTCCCTCGCAGGGGCGCCCCCCGTTCCCGAGGCCGCGCGGTTCGGAACTCGCTGGCTCGACGCGATGCGTCGCTGGTCGCGTCGGGGCCCAGCGCCCTGTTCGGGCGCGGCCCTTCCTCGCGGGGCGCGCGTCGGAGCTTCCGCCCGAGTCCGAATCCAGAGGCGGGGCCATTGAGGTCCAGCCCCTCGCTGGATCACCTGCCCATCCCGCAGGCCGCGCGCGGGCGGGGGGGGCAGGGGGGCGCGGGGGGGGCGAAGGGGTGGAAGGAGAAGAGGAGGAGACAATCTGAGAGGGGATGGAAAAACGCGCATCGCGCATCGCATTAACTCGCTCCAATGCCGATCGTTCATTTTCAGTCATGTCATATCTCTGATATGTATGAGAATGTTAGACACGCATGTTAACTCCCAAATCCAAATTGTCACAGTTAAGGGTATCACGTTCAATTCCAGGCCAACATGGCGACTTCCATTGATGATAATGCGAAACTAGCCACGCGCGCTTACCTTTCTATATTTGAAAACGCATAAAAGACGCATGTTAACTTCAAAATCCGATCGGTCATCGTTAAGGGTTCACTTTAATTTCCCGGCCAGCATGGCGATTTTTCCATTGTGGATAATGCGTGCGCGCGCGCGCGGACGTGGCCTTTGCGAGTTTCGCCTTATCCACAATGGAAAAGTCGCCATGTTGGCCTGGAAACTAAAGTGAACACTTAACGGTGACCGATTGGATTTTGGAGTTAACATGCGTTTTCTGCGTTGTCAATATACAAAATAGAAAGGTAGGCGCGCGCGCGTGGCGAGTTCCGCATTATCCACAATGGAAAAGTCGCCATGTTGGCCTGGAAACTAAAGTGAACACTTCATGGTGACCGATTAAATTTTGAAGTTAACATGCGTTTTTCAGCGTTTTCACATATAGAAAGGTAGGCGCGCGCGTGGCGAGTTTCGCATTATCCACAATGGAAAAACCGCCATGTTGGCTTGGAAACTAAAGTGAACACTTAACGGTGACCGATTAGATTTTGGAGTTAACATGCGTTTTCTGCGTTGTCAAATATACAATATAGAAAGGTAGGCGCGCGCGCGCGTGGCGAGTTCCGCATTATCCACAATGGAAAAGTCGCCATGTTGACCTGGAAACTAAAGTGAACACTTAATGGTGACCGATTGGATTTTGAAGTTAACATGCGTTTATCAGCGTTTTCACATGTAGAAAGGTAGGCGCGCGCGTGGCGAGTTTCGCATTATCCACAATGGAAAAGTCGCCATGTTGGCCTGGAAACTAAAGTGAACACTTAACGGTGACCGATTGGATTTTGGAGTTAACATGCGTTTATCAGCGTTTTCAAATATAGAACGATAGCAAAGTCGTCCTGGGACCGAAAATGAATTTTTAATTGTGGCCAGCGGTATTTCGGGTGGAACGCCCCGCGCGTGGGTCACCCTACCGCGCGCGCGCGATGACGCGGGCGTGGCGAGTTGCGCATTATCCACAATTGAAGGACCACCATGCTGGCCTGGAAACTAAGGTGAACTCTTAACGGTGACCGATCGGATTTTGAAGTTAACATGTCTTTCATCGCACAAGCGCAAGGTGAACGGTGCGGAAATTAAATGTGCGAGCCGCGCGCGCCAGCGACGCGCGTCACCCGCGCGCGCGCGTGGAGTATGGCAGCACCAACGCTCGCTCTGTTGCCACGTTTGCCTGGGGCCTCAAGCGAGCCCTCCACGGCGAAATGCTTCCCAGCATGGCGTGCTGGATTCGTGTGTTGATGGTGGCGCGTTCAGTGCTGCGCTGTTCAAAAACGTTCTCTCTATATACTATATTATATAGAATGCAGATATATAGATGTACATATCTAGATCGTGCGCCTGTATGCGCATATTCGCATATTTATGTAGTGAAATAGTATAAATATATGCTCAATGCGGGTTGCGTTCCGTGCGCGGGCTCCTTGTTTTCTCTGCGGGATGTGATTCGGGGCTCGCGCGCGCGGCCGGATCGGCAAGCTGTCGCGCTGGGGCCCAGTCCCCCACGCGAGCCCCTGGCGTTCCTTGCGCGGCGCGAA
>CAUYUJ010004814.1:141949-206949 GCA_963575745.1 Prorocentrum cordatum
CCTTCTTGCATCAACACAAGGTCATGCAGGGTGAAACTCCGCGGGCCCCGAGGGTGCGACGTGGGGCGGGGGCTCGGGCAGGGGCGTGGGCGCCAATTGCCCGCTCCCCTTCTCGAGGCCCCCCCCGCGACTTCTCGCGAGGGACTGGCCGCCGCGTTCTCCCATCGCCCATCGCCGGCGGGGGTCGGATCCAAGCTTGAAATTTGAATGTGTTGGGCCCAGGTACCTTCCCAGAAACACTCGTCATGAGAGCGCTCGGGTCTTGTCAATCACTTTGTTTTCGTTCTCGTCCGAGGTCGTCAGCGCCATTATCCAGGCGCAGACGGCTCCCCTGGCGGAACTGGCAGATGCATTGGACATTGTCAAATCTGCAAAGGAGGAACCTGGGGACCCATGCAAAAACTAACTGCCACAGTCACTTCCAAATGTCAGTGGCACACTGGACGAGGATGGGGAGGAGGAGGAGGTGAAGGAGGAAGATGAGGAAGGGAAGGATCCATGATCACGAAATGGAGGAGGACGTGTTCCAGACAGTAGGGCGGAATTTTCCCCGCGCGCGCGGGCGGAGAAGGAGGGGGTGGAGGAAAGCGAGTGGGAGACAACAGCTTGAAAATCAGCAGCTCCAGCTCTGGAGCTGGGTCCGGGCACGGGAAAACGAGGTGCAATCGGGTCGCGTTCGGTTCGCAAAGCGGACCAATTTTCACCAGTGGTCCATTTCGCCTTTACTGTCCTCAATTTGATTTCATGCTTAGACCAGGAGACAGCGGCTGGCCATGTAGCTCCCACGATACACATTCTGGCCAACACACCTGTGGGTTCAGAGCTGGTTGAATTCGCCTTGGCGCAGAAGACGCTCAGGAAAGACGAGGAGATGTTCGAGGCCAAGCTGGGCGCCATCTCCGCGAAGATCGACCCGACGCTCGACATGAACGCCGTGAGCTCCCTGCTGAGCAAGCCAGGGATCCGGGACATTGACGAGATCTCCTCAGAGCTCAAGAACTTGCACTCTGCGAAGGAGGCCCCGACTACGATCCATGCAAGGACGGTTGCTGCGAGGCGGCAGTTCCAGGCGTTCCTCAAGTTGCGGCTCATGCACTCCTTCAAGACTGTTCTCACCGATACTCTTAAGGCACGCGGGCCATCGCATCAACTTCCCCCCAGACTCATGCACTGTTTTTTCTTCCTGAAATGCACCATGGATGCGTGGTCAAGCGCCGCTGCCACTTGCCAATCCTGTGCTGTGCGTGTAAGGTGAGTGCTCGTATTGCTGAGATGGCTGACTTGCGTTGGCGGGATTTGCAAGGGGAGCGAGCTTCCCTTCTCTTGCCTGATCAATCATTGGGCGAATGTCTTGTATTCTGTATTCTTCATCCGTCATCGGTCATCGGGAAAACGCGTCGCCCTGTTTCGTCCTTCCCCGACCTGAGCATTCCATTATGTTATGTGTTCTGTGTTATGTGGTTATGTGTTATGTGTTATGTCTGTTTTGCTTCAGGCAGCGTGCCCGGCGGTGGAACAGAACGCGTTCACGGAGTCTCTGTTGGATGAGGTCTTGAGCAAGCTTGAAGACGGACGAGTGGGCGTTTGAACCAAACTTGGCGCATTGAGGAAGAGGCGGAGGAGGAGGAAGAGGAGGGGGATAAGGAGAAGGAGGAACAGCCGAGGAGGAGGAAGGAGATGCAGGCGAGGAAGGAGGGCCGCCGACCTCTCACCTTCCCTGCCGCGCGCTTCGGCCATTCCCTGGCGGCCCTCTTTGCCGCGAGCTTCCAGCGAGGGGCGCGTCGTGAATAAACGGCCCAGAATATCCTTTGGAGGGGGGGGGCGGTCTATGTTCTAACCCCAAACGCGTCCTCACTCACTTCACGTCGCTTTCTTCTCTCCCCCCTCCTGCCCCTCCCCGCCCTCCTCCCGCTATTCTTGCCCAGGGCGTCACCTGGAGGCGCTGGCCCAGAGCGTTAAGGGCAATGGCAAGGATAATGAGGACCTTGTGAAGTCCTTCTCGGTGGTTGCTCGGAGGTTTTCTGGCACCATCAGGCAGGCCGTTTCCAAATCAGCTAATTTGCCCGCTGTCGTCACTGGTGAGATTGCCAAGGACTTCAAAAAGACTGAGCTGACCAACTTCGGGGTTCCCTGATCCTACGACCTATGCTTCTCAAACTCATCACTCATCACTCATCATATAATAGGAGGAGGAGGAGAAGCAATTTGAGTCATATTACATATTACTTCTCCTGCTCCTCATCCCCGCTCCTTCTCCTCCTCCTCCTCCTCCTCATCCTCCTGCGTCGGTTCTGGAAGAGCTGGCCGTGGAGTTCGATGCGAAAGTGGCATCCAGGGCCAAGGAGTACGTCGAGGATTTGGAAGCCCAGGGCGGCCAGGATCTGAGCAATGCCATTGCTGGTGAGCTCAGCGCTATCCACGACTCGACCGAAGCCCCGCGTACGTTCCAGGACTTCGAGAGCATCCTGGCGAAATCGCACGTCCCGAAGGAGTTCTCGGATCTGGCGTTGTCCATTCGCATTTTAGGGGGCGCACTTCGCAGCCTGAGGGCAGCGAAGTCAGACGCGGCAGGCATGGACCAACAATCTACTGGACAGCTCTTTTTCAAGGCGAAGGTCCGCGACTCCGAGAAGAACATCTGCTCCGGGCTCCAGGCAGCTGGCCTCATCAAGCAGAATACGCCTGACCTCCCCGATACTCTAATTGACCAGACTGAGAAGAATAAGTGGTTGGAAGCAGCATCGTTCGGGCGGCTGATCCTCTTGGAAGTCTTCAAAGATCGGATTGAGAAGCCCGTGATCGCTTTGGATGAGAAGGCGACTGAGTTGGTGGCGGCTCTCAAGGCTATCCCCTCCGAGGCTCAGGAGACCAAGTTCGTCGAGCACTTGAACCGCAAGGCGAGCAGCAGCACGGAGTTGGCCAAGAAGCAGAAGGCTGTCGAGAGTGCGCTCAGCGAGGTGACATGGGATGTTGTTTGAAGGGGGGGAGCCGCTGATTCCTCAAGTGGGTGCATGCGGCCATGGGCCATGGACTATGGAGTACCGATGCACGGGCTGGTTGTTGCGACGACAGCCAGCCCGTGCATCGCTGCACCATAGACCATAGCTCCATCGCCGACTGCGCCCTGCAATTGCAAACCCAATATCATGAACCATGGATCATGATTGACGCCCTCCAGGTCAAGACGATCACCACTCGCTGCGGTGTCAATGATGATGATACTCAAGACATGTGGGGCTACAAGCACAAAAAAGAGAAGGCGGAGGAGGCCGTTCAGACAGTGAAAGGACCTCTGCCGACGAAAACAGTCACCTCCTCCTCCTTCTCTTCCTCCTCCTCCTCCTCTTCCCCCTTCATGTTCTCCCTCCTCCTGCCCCGCGCCCTCCTCCTCCTCCTCCTTCTCCTGCTCCTCCCTCTCCTCCCCCCTCTCCTCCTCCTGTCCTCCTGCCCCTCCCTCTCCTCGTCGTTGTCATCGTCGTCCTCCTCCTCCTCCTCCTCCTCCTCCAACCGTTTATCCCTCCCTTGGCGTCCTTGACGTCCTCAATCTCCTTCTCGGGCCATGTTGCTGCTATGCCCATGCCCCCCTATCGCCCTCCTTCTCCCCCTTCTTTCCTCTCCCCCCTCCTCTTCCTCCTCCTCCTCCCCCTCCTGCTTCTCCCCCTCCTCCTGCCCCCTCCTCCTCTTTCTCCCCCTCCTCTTCCTCCCGGGCGTTCTTCTTCTCCTCCTCCTCCTCCTCCTCCTCCTCCTCCTCCTCCTCCTCCCCCTCCTCCTGCTCCTCCTCCCCCTCCTCCTCCTCCTCCTCCTCCTCTTCCTCCTGCCCCTCCTCCTCCTCCTCCTCCTCCTCCTCCTCCTCATCCCCCTACCCCTCCTCCTCCGCCTCAGGGGTCATCGCGACGTTTGCCATGGTGGTACTGCTGCGCAACAAAGACGTGGCCACTAGCAAGGGCAGCGCCTTGCGGACCCACATGGAGGCTCGGATTAGGAGTAGGAGTAGGAGGAGTAGGCGGATGAGGAGGAATGCAGATAAGAAATATGAAAGAGGAGGAGGAGAAGGAGGAGGAGGAGGAGAAAGAAGAAGGGGATGATGATGAGGAGGAGGAGGGGGATGAGGAGTCGAAAGAGGATGAGGATGAGGATGAGTAGGAGTAGGAGTAGGAGGAGGAAGAGAAGGCGAAGAAGGAGGAGGAAAAGACGACGACTGCGAGGAGAAGGAGGAGAAGGAGGAGGAGGAGGCAGAGGAGGAGGAGGAGGAGGACAGGAGGAGGAGGAGGAGGAGGAGGAGGAGGAGGGTGGGGAGAAGGAGGAGGGGGAGGAGAAGGAGAAGAGTAGGGAGCGGAGGAAAGGGAGGAGGAGGAGGAGGAGTAGGCGGAGGCGGAGGAGGAGCAGGAGGAGGAGGAGGAGGGGGAGGAGGAGGAGGAGTAGGGATATCCGGGATAGCGTCGGGCACACATCGGCCGGCCGCCAGGGCGTCCTCGCGGCCGTGCCTCACGACACAGAGGCCAGGAAAGCTTTCATCGAGGAGGCCAGGGAGGCCCTCAAGGTCGGCAAAGCGGCAGAGGGCACAGCCGACGCCGCAAGCAGCAAGGCGGCGGATGGCGGCGCCGCACCCCCGCCTATGAAGAGGCCCAGGAAGAAGGCTTGAGCGGCTTGAGGGGGGGCTGCGGCAGGTCGACGCAGGCGAGGGTGTCCGTTGGAGTTGAGCCCCCCCCCTGATCGGGCGCGAAGATCATCGCGCCGCGCGCTTCGCGGCTTGGGCCGAAAGGGCGCCGTTCCCCAGGGCGGCAGCGCAAGGGCGCGAAGAAGGCGGCTGCGCCCGAGTAGGGGGCGTTCAATTCCAGCGGACACCCATGCCTCTTTGGAAGCTGGCGGCAGTCGGAGTTGCAAGCGAACAAGATCGGCTCAGCGTCGGCAAACATCCTCATCATGTTCTTCCTCTTCCTCCTCCTCCGTCTCCTTCCCCTTTGCTGCTGTATGACACCACATGGTTAGACGTATGCATAAGCTACATGTTTATACACGTATGCATGTATATATATATGTAATATGTACTATAATGTTATCATACATATTATGTGATACACACATATATATATATATATATATATATATATATATGTATATATATGTATATATATACATATATATGTAAACATACATCCACATATATATATGCATACGTATATGTACATATGTATATCTGATATATGTATGTATATGTACGTCTATGACCAGGCCAGGAACAGCTACTAAGGCCTTTAAGCCGTGCTAATCTAAGAACATTGTTTTTGTTTTTAGAATAATTTTAGGTTCTAAGAACATTTCGTGGTATGACTATAGGACTGCCGGGACGGTCGGTCCCTGCTCAAAGGGGGCTCGGGCGCTTCGTCACGGGAGGGCGAGGAGTCCCAGACCTCCGGGCGTTGTTCCTGGGCTTGGGCCCTCGGGCCCGCCAGCGGGCCCCGTGGCCAAGCCTGGATCCAGGACGCAGGGGCTGTCCCCAGGGATGGTCGGGAGCCTTGGGGCCGCGGGTGGAGCAAATATCATGCCAGAGGATGTCTGGGAGGGGGGAGGGAGGGAGGGGGCCACATCCACTGCCCCCTGGTCAGGCCCTTCCTGGGCCGGGCCCAGGAACTGTGCATGCGCTCTCCTGGCTGAGCCAGGAGGGCGTGGCGTACACACATCCTCGAAGTAAGAAGCCTAGGGTGCAGGAAGGCGAGCGGGACGAACAGAGGCGCGGTGCGTGTCAACGTGAGCTTGGTGTGGCGAAACGGAGTAGCAGCGGCTGGTGCCATGTGTGCAGGCAGCCTTGGAGTTGGAGTATTGTAGTATTTGTAGTTGACCCCGCGGCCAGCCAAGTGGCGAAGGGAGGGCAGGTCAGTTGTCCATGTCTGCGGCAATCGAAGCACAAGTGGCACTTGCGGTCGAAGTCGTGGTATTGCCTCGTATGAATCCGCTAGCTGCGCTTTGTCGGGTGCTGTAGATCGCTCATGCGGTGTTGTTGTCGTGTCGGTTGATCTGCGGCATGGGTTTCGGAGGTGCCTTGTATAGTCGTGGCATTGCCTTGTACGGTGGTGCGTTCTTGAGGGGTGCGTCGTGCTGGCTGTTGCGCGTGTGGAGGCTGGCGGGGTATTGCTCTTATCGTGTTTAGTGCGAGCGAATTGTGTCGATGTTCTCGTGGAAGCGCGGGTCCCCAACGTTGCGCACGAAGATGTGTCCACTGCTGTGTGTCACATTGTGTTGCAGGCAAATGGCGTATATAGCGGACTCCTGGCTTATTTGTGTTGGGAAGTATATTTGTAAGGTGGCGTATGTCTGCGGCGCAAGGCAGTGCATCGGCACCTCTTGTAGCCATCGCTGCGTCGAACATTTCTCGTAGGGCGGGCAGACAATGGGTAGTTTGAGTGTTTGAGGCGGTGGGTGCACTGGTATGGCTGCCTTTGCTGTAGGTAACCATGTGGTGTCAGTCTTGAGCTGTGGTATTGCAGGTGTGTTTGCGGTTGGGCTGTGGATGGTTCGGGTGGTCTTCGTAAGTGGATGTGCTCTGTTGATGAAGTAAATGGATGGCAATGGTGGTGGTTGTTTGGCTGGTGGTGTGTGTTTGGTGGGAGGTGGTGCAGGGGTTTTTGTGTGTCTGTGGGCGATCTCCTTGGTAGTTGTTGGCGTGTGTTCTATGGTTGGTGGGGGGACGGTATAGGTGGTGGTTTCTCGGCAGGTAGCTTGTGCTTGGATAAGGTTGGAGCGGGTGGTGTTGCTGGTCAGTGTTCCGTCGTGGTTTCTCGGCAGGTTGGAGCGGGTGGTGTTGCTGGTCAGTCGTCCGTCGTGTTGGCGGTTGTCGGAGTGCCCTCTTCACTTGTGCTGTAGTTACTGTCGGTAGCGTAGGCCTGGTAGTGCTGGGGGCTGGTAGTCCTCCTCCTCCTCCTCCTCCTCCTCCTCCTCATCCTCATCCTCATCCTCCTCCTCTCTCCCTTCCTCCTCCCTCCCTCCTCCTCTCTCCCTTTCTTCTCCCTCCTCTCTCCCTCCTCCCTTCCTCCTCCCTCTCTCCTCCCTCCCTCCCTCCTCCCTCCCCTCGTCCCTCCTCCCTCCTCCCCCCCTCCTCCCTCCTCCTCGTCCTCCTCCCTCCCTCACCCCCTCCCTCCTCCCTCCTCTTCCTCTCCTCCCTCCCCTCCATCCCTCCCTCCCTCTCTCCCTCCTCCCTCCTCTTCATCTCCCCTCACTCCCCCCTCCCTCCCTCCCCCCCTCCCTTCTCTCCCTCCTCCTCTTCCTCCGGGTCGGGGGGAGGGGGGCACCGCAGAGCGTCGATCATCGAGGTACCTGAGCCTCGATTCTCGACCCTCGACCCTCGATCCTCGACCCTCGAGCCTCGACCCTGGACCTGGATCTGGGAGCCCTCGACTCCCGAACCTCGACCACCGCCTCGTCGGCGCGCTGCCCCAGGGACGCAGCGACGGCGGTTCCTCTGGGGGTCACTCCCGGCGCGGGCGGCGGGCCCCCGGCGCCCGCTGCGGAGCACGGAGGCGGGCGGCCAGGACGCCGCTCGAAGCACAGAAACGGCAGAAGCATAATCTTTCGATGGTTACCAGTTTGAAACATATTGTTTGACATCACCTCACCTCGATGCCGATCTTAAGGATTCCCTCAGTTTCTGAGGGCCTATCCCCAAGATTGTCCTCGCTCTTTGCTCGCCAATCTTGGGGATGGGGATACGTTCGAGGCTGGTTAGATGGTCCGCGCGGATTTCTTTGATCCGCATCGGGTCCCCCTGACGGCGCCTCCCGCGCCACCCCTTGGCGCGCTCCGCGCGCCAGGGAGGGTCGGGGGGGTCGGCGCAGATCCGAGAAGTCCGCGCGGACCTCCTGAATTGCAGGTTGCTGTTGCTTCTTCGTCCCCTAAGGACGCCACGTCTTTCCTACACAGAGCTCCCAGAGCTCCCCTCCCCCTCCTCCTCCTGGCGCTGATCCGGCTTCTCGGGCAAGGAGGGGGAGGGGGAGACGGTATTAGGAGGATGGGGATGAGGAAGAGGAGGAGGGCAAGCAGGGGGAGGAGAAGGAGGAGCGAAGACGGATGAGGAGCAGGAGGACGAGGAGGAGGAGGAGGAGGAGGAGGAGGAGGAGGAGGAGGAGGAGGTGAGGAGGAGGAGGAGGAGGAGGAGGAGAGGGAGGAGGAGGAGGAGGAGGAGGAGGAGGAGGAGGAGGAGGAGGAGGAGGAGGAGGAGGAGGAGAAGGAGGCCAATTCGGAAGGAGAGCTGCCGGACATGTATGACGCCTCTGGTGCCCGCTTTCCCCTGCAGGCATCGGGCCGAGGACGCAGAGCTGGCCCCTGCGGCAGGAACGCCCCTCTGGGCCAGACGCACGTGCGCCGCCTGCTCGTCCTGGGGGGTGTGCGGCAGATCGGGCACCGAGCGTGGTCCTGCCGCGAGAGCAGCGGGTCCTGGCGGGGCGCCCAGTGCCAGTGCGGGCGGGGCTGCTGCCGCTGGCGACCGCAGCATGCCAAGCCCTCGTGGCTTGGCGTCGCTCGGACGTGTGCATTTTTTTTTTCTTCGGCGAGGACCCTCGAGGAGCATCCCTGATCACTTCGCGAAGAAACCGCGCACGAAACCGAACAAAAACACAGGAACTGGACGTCCGAGCGATGGCCAGTGGTTGGCGTGCGCGCCGCAAGCACCATGCGGCTCCCGCCGCCGCCCCCGTCAGAACCCCCCGTGCGCAGAGCGGCCACGGGGCGCCCGCGCGTGCCCCGGAGTCGGAGAGAGAGAGTCCACGTGCCCATTCGGCCGGACGGGCCAGCTCGCTGAACCACCCGCGCCCAAACGGCTGGGGGGGACTTACCACCGCGCCCAAACGGATGGCGAGCCGTTCGACACCGGCGAAGGCGGGCAAGCACGTGCGAGAGGCAGGCAGTCCTTGCGGAGTGGGCGCCGAGAGCCTGCCGCGTCGCCGGCGCAGCGATGCGTGCCGACGGGGTGCATCTTGTGCGCGGAATGCACCAGAGGGGTCAATTGAGCATCCCCCGCGCTCACGGACGCCATGCATCTCACCGGTGCCCGAAATAATAAGAATACGAATAATAATGAATGATATTAATAATGATCCTAATAAGGATGATAAGATTAGTCGTGGTAATAATGCTACTAATACGACTACGGGTAATGATGCTACTACGTATCAGCGGCCGAGGGACCCCAGTGGTACGCCGCGCGTGCCATGGTGCGTATGGGCAGGGCAAGTTTTCGGCATGCCCAGAGCGGTTGGCAGGCAGGCGAGACCGCACCACGGTTCACGGACGCAGATCACTTGACGACGGACCAACGTAACAGATTTCGAAAGGGGAAGCGCCGTCTTTTTCTTGGCGCGTGCGACGCGTTTGTGCTTGCAGCTGCGCCCAGGATGTGAGTGTGTGTGCAGCGTGCACGATTCATTCAGACAGGACGAATCCGACGCTCGCCGACGCAGAAACGTTCACGAACGACGACAGGAGATGGACCACTTCCCCCGAGGCAGCCCAGCGCCGCAGAGACTCAAAACAGGGCCCAGGCAGCGAAAAACAAAACAATCTCTCCGCGCTTGTTGTGACAGGCGTTGTCGTGTGGCACCCGAACTCTACATGATCGAAAAAAAACGCTATAAACAGAACTTTTGGCGCTCCGCACGGATTTCTTGGATCTGCGCTGTTCCCCCCCCGGCGGCGCCTCCGGCGCCACCCCAGGCGCGCTCCGCGCGCGAGGGAGGGAGGGGGTGCATCGCAGATCCAAGAAATCCGCGCGGAGCGCCAAAAGTTTATGTTTATGGCGTGTTTCTTTCTTCTACATGAGGACCGGACGAGTTGGCGTGGAACCAGATCGCAGTGGACCGCGTGGGGCCCTGTTGGAAGGTCCCCAAGCGCATGCGGAGCCCCATCGTGGAAGAGCCTTGCGTGAGAGACTCGTCCTCTGAATGCCCACCGTGTGGGGCCCTTTCACCTGGGCCCCCATCGACCATGTTGCAATCTAGCTGGAGGACAGCGAGAGTCTAGGGGCTGTCTTGGGAAGACTTGGAATGTCTTGAGGTGTCTGAGGGGCTGTCGCGGGGATCCCCCCGGAAATATATCCTGCTTGTCTATTGGGCCGTCTTGCCGAGGCCATCGTGGCGCCTGTGGAAGCTCTCTTGGGATCGGCCGTCTTGCGGGCATCTGGGAGCCAGTTTTGGAGGGCCGGTTTGAAGAACGTTTGGGCCGTTTTCGGCCGCCTGAGCTCCTCCAGGGCCCCTCTTGGGGCGTCTGGGGGCCCCCTTAAACCTTCCCCAGGCCATGCCCTCACGGGGTCCTCTTGGACCGTATTCAGCCCCTCCACCCGACGAGGAGATCCGAAGGGCTCGGCGAAGAATCTTGCTTCGTGCCTGAGGGCTGCTCTTCTGGGTGAGTGCGCGAGAGGGCGCGATGATAGCCGCGTGGAGCGCTCCGTGTGGCGCGCAGGTCGGTGACCCTCAGCTCTGATCCGCAGAAGGCGGCTCTGGCAAGTTCGTGTCGTGTTCAGGCGGCGGCGACCCTCGCGGCGAGAATCAGGTTGAGCGCTGCCGGTCCGGAGTCGGCCGATGTTCGACTAGTTGCGTCACCAGGGAGCCGCGATCGTTCCAGATCGGGCGATCCTCACGGTGGCAGACACCAACGCAGAAGTCGCCACGACACGAGCTTGCCATGTAATTACACCTCCCCGGCCACGGGCCTCCTTGGCCGGGGCCAGGCTGCGTCCGCCGCCCCCCCCGCCCCCCTGGGGGCCGAGGCCATCACAGGGCCCCGGACGGCCACGGCTCGGGCTCGGACGTGTGCATTCTGTCGCCGGCGACGACCATCGAGGAGCATCTGGGAGCACCCTGCGAGAAAGGGAGCGCACGACATCGACAAATGGCACGGGGAGTGGACGTCCCAGCGATGGGGAGAGGTGCCGAGAGGGAGACGGGTCCTGACCCCTGGGCTTTCCCCCAGGACCAGCTTATTCACTCATCCCAAGGCCTTGGCTGACACTCTCAGGGCCCGTGGTGGGCCGCAGGAGCCCGCGCACGACGAACCAATGTCAGAAACTGGCTTTCAGATGCAAGCGTTTTCTCTGTGCGTCCCTGGTCGCGTCTACAGATGCCTCTTACAGAGCAGTGGTGTGGCGGCATTCGCGCTTGCATGCTGGCAGCCGAGGCTTGGTGTCCGCTCCTGTTCTCTCTCCCTCCCCCCAAGAAAGCGGCGAGCCCATTCCAGGACCCCGAGGTCCTCCAGGACCCGCTTCTCTTTACGCTGTCCGGCCCTGGCCTGGGATGGCGCTTGGCGAGCAGCTGGCGGCGTCAGGCCTGGCCGATGGCGGCAGGCCTCGGCCGATGGCGATGGCTTTCCCCCACAGCCCCAAGACTGGGCCGGCCCTCGGGCGCGGTGGGCCGTTCCCCGCCACAGGGAAGCGGGCGGGCTCGATGTCTGTTCGTGGGAGCTTTAGGCGGCGGCATTGGCATTCAGCTTCTCGTGCATGCGGACTGCATCATTCGGACCACACTTGGCCCTTCCTCCTGCTCCTCCTCGCCCCTCCTGTTTCTCCTCCCTCTCCTCGTTCCTCTCGTCTCCCTTGTGAAGGGGCGAATCCGGTACAAGTCCAAGTCCGGTCCTACTCCGGTCCCAAATCTGGTCGATTTTGGTCCACATCAGACCCAAGTCGGACAGCGCCAGGGGCAAAGGAAGGGTCCTCAGTGAAGCGGGTGATTGCGCATGGATCTTGAAAGGAACGGGTCCTCAGGGAATCGAGGTCCTCAAGGAGGCGGGTTCCTCAGGGAAACGGGCCATCAGGGGAGGTTGCGCTGCATCTGTGGGGGGGCACTGCGTCTCCCGTGAACGGCGGTGCTTCCTTGCATCCGACGCACGTTCGACGCAGAGTCGACCTCGAGTCGACGCGAACAGCGGCGCGACAGGACAGGCATCGCCCCCGCGAAGATATTTACCAGCCTGGAACATATCCCTATCCCTGTGCTGGGCATCTCCTCATCACGATGCCAATCTTAGGGATTCCCTTATTTTTGAGGGCGAACCCCTAAGATTGTCATCGCTTTTTGGCATGTCAATCTTAGGGATAGGGATATTTTCGAGGCTGGTAAGATATGCGGCGCAACTGCGAGAGACGGGTCCCGGACCTGGGGGCTTTCCCAAGGGGCCAGCTCTTCCTCCCAGAGGTCGTTGCCGACGGTGTCTGGGCCCGCTGAGGGCGCCAGGGTGCCGAGGGTGGCGCCATCCTCCACTTCCTCTTTCTCCTCCTCGTCCTCCTCCTTCTCCTCCCCTCCTCCTCCTCTTCTTCCTCCTCTTCCTATTCCTCCTCCTCCTCCTCCTCCTCCTCCTCCTCCTCCCTCTCCTCCTCCTCCTCCTCCTCCTCCTCCCCCTCCCCCATCCCCCCTTCCCCTCCCCCTTCCCCTCCCCCCTCCCGCCTCCGCCTCCTCGTCCTGCGCCTCCTCGTCCTGCGCCTCCTCGTCCTTCTCCTCACCTCCTCCTTCTCCTCCTCCTCTCCCTCCTCCTCTGCTCCCTCCTCTTCCTCATCGTCCTCCCCTCCCCCCTCCTCCTCCCTCCTCCTCCTCCTCCTCCTCCTCCTCTCCTCCCTCCTCCCTCCCTCCCTCCCTCCCTCCCTCCCTCCCTCCCTCCCTCCCTCCCTCCTCCCTCCCTCCCCCTCCCCTCCCTCCCTCCCTCTCCTCATCTCCCTGCCCTCCTACTCCCCCTCCCCCCTCTCCCCTCCCCTCCTCCCTCTTCCTCCTCCTCCCCTCCTCCTCCTCCCTCCTCCTCCTCCTCCTCCTCCTCCTCCTCCTCCTCCTCCCCTCCTTCTCCTCCTGCTGCTCTCCTGCTTTCTCCTCCTCCTCCTCCTCCTCCTTCCGCCTCCTCCTCCCCCCTCCTCTCTCCTCCTCCTCCTTCCCTCCCCTCCTCCTCCTCCTCCTACTCCTCCTCTCCTCCTCCGCCTGCTCCTCCTCGTCCTCCTCATCCTCTTCCTCCTGCCTCCTCCTCCTCCTCCTCTCCTCCTCCGCCTCCCCTCCTCCTCCTCCTCCTCCTCCTCCTCCCTCCTCCTCCTCCTCCTCCTCCTTCTTCCCCTCGTCCTCCTCGTCCTCGTCCTCCTCCTCCTCCTCCTCCTCCCCTCCTCCTCCTCCTCTTCCTCTATCTCTTTCTCCTCCCCTCCTCCTCCTCCTCCTCCTCCTGTCCTTCTACCTCCTCCTCCTCTTTCTCTTCCTCTTCCTCTTCCTTCTCCTCCTCCTCTTCCCTCCCCCTCCCCCCTCCTCCTCCTCCTCCTCCTCCTCCTCCTCCTCCTCCTCCTCCGCCTGCTCCTCAGCTTTTTCGCCAGCACCCGTGTCCCTCATGCTGAGCCCTGCTGCTCCCTTCCGCGAGGTGGAGCTGGATCTGCAGGACCGGACGAGGTTGATCGTCTCTGGCATCCCCGACGGGCTCGGCTGGGCGGACCTCAAGGGCCACTTCGAGTCTGTGGCGACGATCCCCTCCTCCCCATCTTCCATCACGCATCACCTACAACCATCGCCGTTGCAGTCTGTGGTGGCGATCAGACAGCCTGCGGATCTTTGGTTAACGGAGATCAGAAAGGGCGCGTTCTGTGGTCGCTTTGAGGGGGGGTGGGGGTGGAACGGGACACCCCCCCCTGGATGGAGGGGGGGGGGTTCGACCCCCCCCCCTCCTCCCGTGACGGAGGGGGGGGTGTTCGACCCCCTCCCCCTCCCCTCCCCCCCCCCTCTCTCCTTCTCTTCGGCTGGCGGCGGCGGCGGCAGGGACGACGATTTCCTTTTCTGGGCCGGCGCCGGCGCCTGCGGCGGCGGGCGGCGGCGGCGGGGAGCGTCGACGAGGACGACGGTGGTGGTGGTGGTAGTGGGTTGTGGTGGTAGTGGTGGTGGCGGTGGTGGTGGTGGTGGCGGTGGTGGTGGTTGTGGTGGTGGTGGTGGAGTGGTGGTTTGTTTTGGTGGTGGTGGTTGTGGTGGTTGTTTGTGGTGGTGGTGTGGTGGTGTGGTGGTGGTTGTTTGTGGTGGTGGTGGTGGTGGTGGTGGTGGTGGGTTATGGTGGTAGTGGTGGTTTGGTGGTGGTGTGGTGGTGGTTTGTGGTGGTGGTGGTTGGTTGTGGTGGTGGCGGTGGTTCGTGGAGGTGGTGCTGGTGGTGGTGGTGGTAGTAGTGGTGGTGGGTGTTTGTGGTGGTTTGTTGTTGTGGTGGTGTGGTGGTGGTGGTGGTGGTGCTGGTAGTGGTGGTGGTTGTGGGTGGTGGTGTGGCGTGGTAGATTGTGGTGGTGGTGGGGGTGGTTGTGTGGTGGGTTGGTGGTGGTGGTGGTGGGTTGAGGCGGTGGTGGTGTTCGTAGTGGTGGTGGTGGTGGTCATGGTTACCGTTGCTGCGTCCCCGCGCCGGCGCTGCTGGCGGCCGCCGGCGCCGGCGCCAGGGGGGGGGGGGTTGAACCCCCCCCCCCTCCTTGGAAAGGGGGGGGGGGGTTCGGGAAGGGGGTGATTTGGGGGGGAGGGGAGTCCCCTCTGGTTTTGATCGACGGCGCTGTGTTGGGGCGGGAAGGGGGGCCCCCCCCCCGGTCCGAGACGCGCCACCGAATGTTCCCGAGGCGAGCGCCCGTGAAACGCGTTCTCTCCGAGATCAAGGTTGCCATCATCATAATCAGCATCTTTTTCAGCATCAGCATCATAATTATCAGCATCAGCATCGGCATCGGCAGCAGCGTCAGTATCACCATCATCAGCATCACTTCACCACATCCTCATCGCCATCATCACTGTTACCATCATCGTCGTCATCATCACCGTCATCAGCAACATCATCATCATCACCGCCATCTTCTCCATCATCATCGCGATTTCCGAGAGAATCGAGAGAAAAGCCAAAACGATAGCATAATTCTCGCGTGACTCCTGAGTGCCGAGGGCGCGGCGTCTGAGTAAATTGCGAGGAAGCCCCACGCGAGAGCGCGACTCCTGAGTAAATGTCAAGGAAGTCTCCAGGACCAGTGCGATTTCGGAATAGATTGTGAGGAAGCATCAGACGATCAGGCTGGGACCGTTGTTGTTATTGTTCGGGGGCCAATCACGCAGTTCGGTGACACCACACTTTTCTTATCAAAAACAGGGTGCGAGCCCTGGGAGGGGCATGCCACTTGGAAACAAAAAGTGGTTACCAACAACCGTTTTTCCTCAGACGTGACAGCTCAACAACAATCAATTTAAATTTTGTCGCCATTACTTGCCCGCGTGACATTCATTCTGTATAGCCCAACCCGCCAACCCTCGATACCAGCCCACTTCGTCTTCGATCGCGCCCCCTGTGGGAGGGAACATTTTCCTTGCCGGCCACTGACTGAGCTGCGTGGAGATCTCGATCGAGAGCGCCGTTCCTGTGTTTGGGGGCCTCTCTATCCAGGGTCTCCCGGAGTAAATCGTGAGGAAGTATCGAGCGGGAACCAGTGTCGTCGTGGCTGGGCCTCCGCCAACTTAGCTGATTTGCGAGGAAGTCTCCAGCGAGACCACCGTTCCTGAGTTCAGGGGCCTCTTTGGCCAGGGCCTCTCGGAATAAGTCGTGGGGAAGTATCGAGCAGGAGCCCTTGTCGTCGTGGCTGGGCCTCCGCCAACTTGGCTGAATTGCGAGGATGTCTCGAGCGAGAGCGCCAAGGTGTCTCGGGGTAAACTGTAAGGAAATATCGAGCTGGAGCCGTTGTCGTTGTAGCCGGACCTCCAAGGGCACACGTTTACAATGACGCCCGCACTCGAGCGACAGTTGCGTTTTCACAGGAATTGCAGCTGGCGTCGAGGCAAGAGCGCGCGGGACCGTTCCCGGAGTTCTACAACAATCATTTTTTAGAAAGGAGTAACAAACAATCAATTTGAGTCTGTTCGACCCTATCTGCTCGCTGATCCACTAAACATGCGTATTCCGAACCCTCTGTACTTGCCCTGTTCGTCTTCGATCGTGCCCCTTTGGGGCATATCTTGCTTACCTGCCACGCGCATGTAGCGCAGCCCTTAAATAGGGGAAGAGAGGACGGATGGAGGGGGAGAGAGGGGGATGGAACACGACAGAAATTAGTAGAGTGGGGGCTGGGAGCTGAAAGCCCGTGGCAGAACGAAACGAGCAGATCGGGCGAGAAGACCCTAGTGGGCGGGTCGGGAAGGCGCGCCCATGCGGCCAGGTCGAGCACGCAGGTTGCTGAAGCGTGAGCATTGAATCGCGAGGAGGTCTCGAGCGATAGCGCGATTCCTAAGTAAGTCGCTAGAAAAGGCCACAGCCGAGAGCATAATTCTTGAGTTTCGATGGGGCGGCGTCTACATAAATTGCGAGGGGCTGCCTCGCGGAGTCGGGATTCCTCCATTGTGAGGAAGTCCCGCGCGAGAGCGCGATTTTGGAATGCATCTTAAGGAAGTACCAGGCGGGAGCCGCTGTTGTTGCAAACCGGTGCCAGGGGACCACATTTCCCTTCATAGGAACAACAGGATGCGAGCCCCGGGATAGGCATTTCCACTGAAACATAAAATGGTCCCCGGAGGGGGGAGAACAAGAGTTTTATTTCAGAAAGGAGAATACAACAACAACAGCAACACCAACACCAGCAGCAACAACAACGACGACGACAACAATACATGTAATTTTGTTCGCTCCTATCTGCTCGCGTGCCAGTCAACACGTACATCCCACACTCTCGATACCCGCCCTTTTCGTGTTCGATCGTACCCCGTTTATGGGTATATCGTTCTTACCTGCAACGTCTATGTCGTGCAGCCCCTAAGGCAGGGGAAGAGAGGACGGATGGAAGGAAGGGACAAGGGAGAGGGAGGGGGATGGAGGACGAGGGAGAGTAATTAGCAAGGGGGGGGTGAGGAGCAGAAAGCTCGTGGCAGAAACAGACGGGCACATCGGGCAAAGAGACCCTAGCGGGCGGGTCGGGGAGGCGGGCCCCAGCGGCCAGGTCGAGCAGGCGGGGGGTGCTGAAGATTGACTTGCATAAATCGTTGGACAATCTCAAATAAACCGTGAGAAAATCAACTCTCAATTTCAATCGTTGGAAATTCTCAATCTTGCAAACAAATCTCAATCTCAAGCTTGTCTTGCAATACATCGCTGGGAAATCTCAATCTTGGATAGCGCGATTCCCACATGAACCGTGAGGCAATCAACAGCGAAAGCGTGATTGGTGAGTGTGAGTGTGAGGAGGGGTGCGGCGTCTGAACAAATCGTTGGGGAGTCCCACGCGAGAGCACGATTCCTGCATACACTGTGAGGAAGTCCCGCGCGAGAGCGCGATCTGGGAACATATCGTAACGACATATCAGGCGGGAGCCGCCGTTGTTGTACATTGGGGGCCGACAGCCCAACTTGGTACCCCTCACTGTCCCTCGCCAAAAACTGGGTGCGAGCCCCGAAAGGATCACTGCCATTGAAAATACAATGGTCACCGGGGGGATTAAGAAACATTCTGATTCAGAAATGAGAATGCAACAACAACAGCAACAGCAACAGCAGCAACAGCAACGACAACGACAACCACAACCACAACCACAACCAAAACCACAACAGCAGCAACGACAACGACAACGACGACAACAACAGTAACAGCAGCAGTCACAACAACAACAACCGCCCGCACCGCGGAACCCCACTTCAGCCACGCTCCCGGGGACAGTGCACGACCGTTTGGCCCCCTCACTCTGATGTCTGCCAACGTGGGCCCCCAGACACTCTGCTTGGCTAGCATTTGGTGTGCAGCCTCTGTGGTGCAATCTTCGTGGTCTAACCTGCGTGTGCCCCATCGCCGTGATGCAAGCGATGTGGCGCAACCTGCGCGGTGCTGTCGCTCATGTTACGTCTCCCGCCAGGTCGTGCGTTTCGGACCGTCGCAGCCTCTAGCGTTCTCGATCGTGCTTCGCCACTGGCACCAGCTCCCAGGAGCCCCGACACATTGTCAAGTGTTAGTCCTCTGGGGCTTTATTTGAGACTGGTGGGATCAATGGTCGACCCTCGCTTGCTAATGCGTTGTGTTCTGGGACCTACTTGGGGTTCGCTGAAGCCCAACTGGATCCCCAGGGCTCCACTGACATTCTGGAGACGATTGCGAAGAATGCGACGAATGGAAATTGCCTGACATACGACATTCGCCTGTTCCGAAAGCCGATGACTATGGACTCGAGACCTTTTGGTATGCCCTCAGGTCGCTCGTAGTGGCCTGCGCCATCGCGGGCTGGCCTGGACCTGCATTGAAGCCCCTTCAGATCGCAATGGTGCCATATTCAGGTATCAATGGCCCACTCGACGCGAATAGTCAACGAGGGGAGAAGCGAAAGTATCATGTGAGTGTGCGGCCATTGGCTGAGATTTGCATATTGCGTGGGTAATTGCGGGATGCCCCGTGAAAAAAAACCCAACGCGTCGCGCATACCCACCAGCCCATGCAGCAACGATCCCCACACGACACGTTGTGGCCAGGACAGCGCAGTAGCCTGCCCCCCCCCAGGGGAGAACTACACGTGATCCCGTGGATACGTCGAAGGGGAAAGATGAAGCATGAGGAAGGCAAGGAGGAGGAAGGCCGAGGAGGAGGAGGAGGAGAAACATGCGAAGGAGAAGGAATGCGAGCAGGAGGACGAGGAATCGAACGGAACGCGTTCCCAGTCAATTCTTGGTGAACCCGAAGTCGGATGAGGAGGATGAGTAACCAGAGGACGAGGGAAGAGAAAGAGGTGAACGAGGAGGAGGTAGGATGAGGAGGGAACGAAGAGGTTGAGGTTGAGGAGGAGGACGAAGAGGAGGAGTATTGAGGAGGAAAAGGCGGCGGCGGCGGTGGCAACGACGACAGCGATAACAAGAGTCAGCCATAGCGGCCATCGCAGATCTCTCCCTGTGGGGGCTTTTCGTTCGAAGCCCTTTGCAGCCATGCCATGGCCCTCTTGGAGCTATTTGGTGGTTTCCTGGGCCGTCTTGGGTCTCCCCCGGGGCCCTCTTGGGAATCATGGGGGCCTTTCAGGGCCAATCCTGAGCGCCATCGATCAAACAAGAAAGAGGACTCAGTTACATTCCCCTCGTTGGAGCCTTCGCAAACGCCTGCTAGGGCTTTCTGGGGGTGTTATTGGGGTGTTGTTGAGCGCTCCTGGGGCTGTCTTGGATCCCCATGAACGTTTCTCAGGGGTCGCCGAGGCAAATTAGGAGCCATCTTCGAGGTCCATCAGCTCATCGGAAGCGAAACGTCGAAACATTGAACCAATATTGAAACACAACTGTGTGTTGAAGGATTTGGGGCTCTTGGGGGCGCCCCATTAGGAGTTTCGGTGGCAATTTGGAGTCGTATCATGGCGGTCGTGAGGTTTGTTTAGAGATATGTTGGAAGTTGGATTAGGCTATCTCGCGCCATCTTGGAGGCACGATGGATTTTTCTGACGCCATGTTGGAGCAACATTTGGCCCACGGAAACCCCCATATACCTCGCGGAACTCTGTTCCTGAACCCAGGGGGGGTATGGGGATGTGGTTAACGCTTCCCCGAAGAGGAAAGAGGAGGTAGTATTACTGATCTCGTTAAAAAACCTGCGCCCAGAGGATTGGTGGGTCCTCGAATTGCTGCGCGGTCGCCTTGTTTTTTGTTCGGATTCACTCTGGGGGCCATCTCGAGCTTCCTGCGCAACGTCCGACTAAGCGCGGCAATCGCCAAAGGCTCCGCCCCAGAACATGTCCTCCGACCATGTACGTAATGTTCTAAAACTATTCGCTTTTTGAAATGTTCTAAGAACAGTATGTCGCGTTCTAAAAAGTTAGAAAGGCCTTCGGCCCATCCGGCCACCGTGCCTGGATTGTGGGTCAGAGTTCTCAGGGATGGTTCTTAGGGGGCGCTCTCGGGGGCCTCTTGGGAGCAGTGTTGGGGCCTCTCGGGAGCCTCTTGGGGGCCTCTTGGAGCTGCTTGGGAGCCTCCTGGGAGCCTCTCGGGGGTTCCTTGGGGGCCTCTTGGGGGCCTCGTCGGGCCTCCCGGGTGGCCCTCGGGGCCGAGGGCTCGAACTGTCCGTTCGGGTTCCCCGCCTGGCCCGCCTCTTGGTGCCGTCTTTGGGCGCCTCTCGGGTCGTCGTGGGCGCCTCTTGGGCCGTCTTGCGGCCCTCATGGGGCCGCCTTGGGCCCCTCCTGAGGGCCTCATGGGGGCCGTCTCGAGGCGATCTCGGGCGCCCCGTGGGCCGTTTCGGATGGCGCGTCGGGAAGCCGAAGAGGCGAGAAGGCCACAACCTTCGAACTCCTGAGGAAATCGATGATGTGCCTCTTGGGGCCCTCTTGGGACGCCTCTTGGAACACTCTTGGGACGTCCTCGGGGCCTCTTGGGCCGTGTTGAGGCCATTTTAGGCGAATTGGGGCACTCTTGGGCCTTCTCGTAGGCATCTTCGGCCTTCGGCTCTCTTGGGCGCTTTTTGAGCCCATGTTTGGCTGGTTCGTTACCAGAGGATGCGCGCGACACGCCCGGTGAATTCCGGGGAGTCCCTGCAGAAATCCTGGGGGATTCCCGGAAATCTGGGGGCATCCCCAGAAATCCTGGGGATCCCTGGAAATCCTTGTGAAACCGGTGGCCCGTGTTTTTTGTTTTTATATTATTATTATTATTATTAGTATTATTATTAGTATTCGTATTATTATTATTATTATCATTATTATTATTACTATTATTATTATTATTATTATTATTATTATTATTTATTATGTCTGAATTAAATACAGTAAGTGGGAGAGGGGTGAGCGGGGCCGCATGACATTGCGGCTCAAGCTTTTTGGGGGCCCAGGCTCCCATGAACGAGCTGGTCCTTGAGATTGCTCGGGGACTCTCTACTTCCCTCGCAGTCCGCGCGTCCACAGTCGGCTGCCCTGATTGCGTGTGCCAGTGCTCACCGACGCTGGCCTGTGCGGAAGGTTCTCTGCCTCAGGAGTATACGACCCCGACGGGCCCGAGCGGGCCGACGTTCTTCTTCGTTGGCACGATCGTCGGAGCGCTCGGAGTGCTGGTGGTGCAGCACTGCGTGTTCGGGGCTCGGGCCACGCCGCCTGCATCGACCGCCGCCGCTGCTGGGCTTGCTCCGCTCACCGACGACGTAGAGAAGGTCGCGCTCCAGCAGCTGAATCTTCTTAGGCAGCGGCGCAAGAATTCGGCGTGATGGCTGCCCCTATTCCAGTGCAAAGCCTCGGCATCGAGGCCGGTGACTTTGGTGCTATCCAGTATAACGTGCCAGGTCCGCCCATCTTTCACGAGCGACTCGTGCTCATCGAGCCCGGTGCTGGTTCGACCGTGAGTGTGCTCACCCCAGATGGAGATGAGTACGACGAGGATTGGCTTCATGGTGCAGATGTAGTGTCATTCGGTTTGATGGCCCTAGGGGCCTGTGGAGGTGATCCTCCTGCTGGACCTGGTGGGGCTGTACTACCTGTTTATCGGTTTCAGAATGTACCCACGCCCGCGGTGTTCAATGCCGCCCGCGCCCGAGCGGCTGCACGGCGGGGAGTGGCGGTGCCGATCGACGGCAAGCAGCCCAACCTGGTCGGGCGCGCGGTCGGAGCCGCCCCTGCCGGGGCCGCCGCCGCCGCGGAGGCCGTCGTGCCGGCCTTGGGCGGAGGCGCTGGCGCCCTGGCGGCTGCGCTTGGACCCGCTCCTGGCGGCGGCCCTGGCGGCGCCGTGGCCGGCGCAGGCGCGGCCCTGGGCGCCGCCGCGGGCGCAGCGCCAGGTGCGGGCGCACCGGGTGCCGCCGCAGCGGCCGTCGCACCGCCCCCCGCCATCGGCGCAGGCGGGGTGCTGGTGCCCGCCGCCATGGCCCCAGGCGCCGCCGCCCCCACGGTCGCCGCGTTCCCGACGGTGGACATCCGTGTGCAGCCGATCCAGCAGGACGTGAGCGGGGCCCGCTTCAGGGAGTTCAGGTTCGCCGTGGAGGGCATGGTCGAGACGCCCTTGAATGATTTCCCAGTGCGGGGGCCCCGCACTACGCTATGGCTCTGTCGGTTCATGGTGGCCAACGGCCAGACGCCTCTCGGGCGCCATGCTCGATGGAAGGCCGACGCCAAGCTGCAGGTGAATGACGGCGGAGTCGAGCAGCACCTCATGTGCTGTCAGATGTTGGAGAGTATGGCCACGTACGACCAGCTAAACCTCCCCGACATCGCGGCGGCCGAGATCATGTCTCGAACGATCCAGTTGTCTGAAGAGAGGCATCGTGACAGGATGCCCAGCATAGCCGGAGGTGGCTCGGATGGCGTGCAGGACGCCTTCTTGTACATGGGCCTCGACCACGTCCGCGGCAACGTCGCGGTCTGCCCATCCCTCCAGAGCTGGGTGTCGAGCGAGCTGCAGAAGGAGGTCTCGGTCATGAAGGAGAGGCGCAAAGCTCGGGAGGAGAGACAGAGCGCGAAGCAGAACAAGAAGAACCCCAAGAAGGACAGCAAGGATGATGGCTGATCATCCACGGGCGGCGGGACCAGGCCGCCCGCTCGCCCATCTTTCGGAGGCCTTCGAAGTCGGGCCATGCTCTATGCCGCCCGGCCTCACTCGTGTACATATCTCTCCCCCCCTGGCCTGACGCCACCCTCGGTCCTGGACCGTGGCGCCGCCGCTTGCCAGAGCTCTCTTGCCCCCTCGACGCCTGGCCCTAAGCCCGAGCCCGGTCCAGCGACCAGGGGCGCTCGCGAGCGTGACATTTTCCCTTTGCCTTTTTTGCCACGGGAGGTGAGGCAGTGCCAGGGGGCAGCGCAGCCTTGTCGGAATGCGGAGCGTCGGAGGCGTCGGGTTCAGTATTACAGGGATTGGGCCAACGACGGGGTTGCTTGTCTGAATCAGATGTCTGGGGAGGCCCCATGCGGAAGGCCAGGTCACCGCTACTAATGCTGGTCAGATCGACGCCCTCCGACACATCCGCGAATGCTACGCTGCCATCTCTGCGCCTCCACCAGATCTGGCTCCAGGTGCGGGATCTTTGCGTGAGATCTGCACAGCCTCTGGACTCTACGACGACGGGGTAGGGTCCACCAGGAGGCCGTACAATCGGAGCTTACTTGCTCTTCCCGACCAGATAGATGCCACATGTGTGACAAATATGCTGTCGGCCGGGGACTCGGACTGGTTGTGCAACTATCAGGTGAATTTGCTCAGGGACGCTAATGAGGCCACCTCCCTTCATCAGGAACTGGGTCCCGCGGAACCCTACGTGGACCCCTTCTTGAGGAACAACCCCACCGCCTACTCCGACTTCCTCCACCCCTTTTGTGCGACCGCGGGATGCTCGAATGGACCCTGGCCCCAAAGGATACCCATACCATCGGCGTGTTTTTCGTGGCCAAAAAAGACGGTAAAATTCTGGTTTTATTCGATACCAGGGTGTGTAACTACTCGTTCAAGGATCCACTCTCCACTCGACTACCTACTGCATCTTCTCTCAGCCAGGTCGAGACCGACGGTCCGGTCTTCGTGGCAGCGGGCGATATCAACGCAGCTTTTTACAGGATGGGCTTGCCACCGTTCCTCAGGCGCTACTTCCGGCTGCCATGCACGGCCGCCCGACACCTGGGATTGAAGTTTTTGAACGGGCAACGACTCCACCCAGATACAGTCATCGCCCCCAGGCTCTGCGTTCTCCCCATGGGCTGGTCTTGGTCACTCATATTGTGTCAAAGCGTCGTTCGTCATACTATTTCGTCGTCTAAGGTTCCTACCTCCCCGGTCATCCTGGACGGTTTACCGGCTGTGGAAGTGAAAGGGGGGGACGTTGCTGTCGCGGGGTATGTAGACAATGTGCTGACGGTGGGGAGGGACAAATCGACTACCGAGGTGGTTTTGGGAGACATCAGGAGGTCTCTGGAGGAGAAGGGGCTTATTTTGCATGAGGTGGGGTCCGGGGCCCAGGATGCTGTTTTTCTTGGTCTCCAACTATCAGGTGGGGACCGACTTTCAATAAAGCATCGTAATCTGTGGCGTCTGAGGTTTGCAATCGAGGCGCTACTGCGACGGAGGCGTTGCAGCGGGCACCTACTCAGGGCTCTCTTGGGGCACATCACCTGGGCGGGCCTGATCAGACGTGAAGTTTACAGTATTTTACAGTGTAGCTATGCATATGTCACCAAAAACGGCCCTGAGGCCGCGGAGCTCTGGCCTGCTGTACGCCGGGAACTTTGGACCATCAGGTGTCTTCTGCCACTCCTGTGTGTGCGCTGGACGGCGCCTTGGCATCCCACTGTGCTCGCCACGGACGCCTCGCCGTTCGGGCTGGGCGTGTGTACGCGGCGGGCTGACCCAGCCGAGATCGGTGCCATCGGCCGAGTATCCGAAAAATGACGCTTCAAGGTTGAGCAGTGCATCGACGCTAGGAATCACGCCCTCTCCGACTCCAGCTTCGCCCCTGACCGACACCCTGCTCCTATTGTGCTGGGGCCCGAAGGGGGAGGTATGAAGTGTGACAGGGAGGTTGGGTCTATGCTCAGTTCTTTTGGGAATGGGACTGGGGCTGTGGCTTGTGACGTGGTTGGTGGGGCTGTGTTCAGTTCTTCTGGGATGGGATCCACGACACCTCTGGAGGCTGGTTCTGGGAGCGGTTTCAGTTCTAGCCGGGCCGATACAACAAGGGTGACTAACATTGAGGACCTAGCTGTAAGTTTCGACGAGATTAGCAAAGATTTTATGGATGACAAACATTGGAATACTGTTATAGCTACCAGAGTAAGGCATAGGTCTAACATTCTCGAGCTCGAGGGCGACGCCTTGGTCCTGGGATACCGACATATCCTCCGATCTGGGGTTGCCCGAGGTTCACGGGTTCTGGCGTTGGTCGACAATCTACCGTTCTGTCTTGGGGCGGTCAAAGGCCGCGCTCGGTCCTCCTATCTCCTCCGACCTCTCCGACGTGTCGCTGCCCTTTCGCTCGCTACGGGGAGTCGCCTCTACGTCCGATGGGTCCCGTCCGAGAGGAATCCGGCTGACAAGGGGTCCCGCGGGCAGTGTGGCTTCTTCGCAGGTCCCTCCTGGCTCGAGGTCCAACAACAGGCTCCGACCCCTGCACCACCTCCACCACACCAGCTTCCGCGTGCACCTGCCGAGGCGAGATGCCGCGAGGGCTCCCCGCAGGCGCGCCCCGGCCACACTGACAGAGGTGGCGGGACCGTGCCTGCAGGGCGGGAGCTCGGCGATGGGCAAGTCCGCGGCCAGCGGCACGCGCCAGCAGCAGCTCAGCAAGAAGGCCGGGAAGCTCAAGAAGGAACGAGCGTCCCGGGCTCGGGAGGCGGCCTCGAAGGTGGACGCCTGCGACCGCTTCCCGTGGATGAGCGTGCTGGAGAAGATTGCCGTGAAGCCGGGGACCGTGCTTTTGTACCAGCGGACCCTCCGCTTCTTCCTCGACTTCTGTCGCGTGGCGAAGGTGAGCTGGGTGGACGCGCCCGGGCTGGACGACGTGGTGGTGGAATATCTGAACTCCATGTACATGGAGGGCCACGGGGCCGACGAGGCGAGCCGGCTCCTGGCAGCGCTGGGCTATGTCTTCCCCGAGTTGTACAAGAAGACGCGGGCCCTGCTGCCGAGGGCGACCCGGTGCGCAGTCAGCTGGTGTCGGCGGACGCCAGCGCAGTCCCGGCTCCCCCTGCCACGCCTGGCGGCGTTGGCGATCGCGGGAGGCATGATCATGCTCGGACTCCCGCGGATGGCGATCATGGTGGCGGTATCACACGTCTGCTACCTGCGGCCTATCGAGGCGATGGCGCTCCTCGGCAAGAGCATCGTCGCCGCGGTCCCAGTGGCAGGTGCTGGCTACACCATGATGGGCTTAGTGCTGCACGAGACCTCCCTCGGCATCCCCGGCAAGACGGGGGCCTTCGACGACGCTGTGACGATCGACGAGCAGTGGTTGTGGGAGCCCCTTCTCGGCCTGAAGCAAGCCAGCCTGCCAGACGGGGGCCTGTGGGGGTTCAGCAGCGAGCTCTACAAGGACGTGTTCATCGCAGTGGCCGAGGGTCTGGGGTTAGGACCTTTCGACCCACATCCGTATCAGCTACGACGCGGAGGGGCTTCGGAGGACCTGGCGGCCAGAAAGCGAACGCCAGAACAAGTCATGCGCCGGGGTCGCTGGACAACAGTGGCCTCTTTGAAGAGGTACGGGAAGGAGACCAAGCTGCTGCGCGTGATCAACCAAATCTGTCCGTCCGTCTTCAACTTCGGCAGCGCGGTGCACCAGAGCTTCGCCGAGGCCATCAAGTTCGGGGTCGGCAATCGGCCCTCCCAGCTGCGAGTGCCAGCAGCCCTCGAATCCAGTGTCAAGCAAGCAGTGAGCAGACTTCCAGCACGGCTAGTATCTCAGATTCCTGCAGTGGCCCCAAGATGAGCCATTCCCAACGGGTGAAGCGGTACCTTCAGAACCTCCTGACTCGGGCGCTGAGGAAGGCCACCACCAACAGGAGAGTTATCTTCTTGGAGCTTTTCGCGGGCAGCGGGGGTATCGGCAAGTTTTTGAAGTCCCAGGGGTTCGCCGTTCTCAGCCTGGATGTAAAAAAACACGCTTTCCAGGACCATCTGTGCCCGGCCTTCCAGGCCGTTATCAAAGGTTGGATCCGCGGGAACGTTGTCGTCGGCATCTGGTTAGGGACCCCGTGTACCACCTGGTCTATTGCTAGACGGCCTGCTATTCGGGACTCTGAACACATTCTCGGACTTCCTGGGCTCAGTGCTGCTAATCAGGCTAAGCTAAATATTGGTAACGACACTTTCCTATTCTCTACCCAGATCATACGCCTTGCAAATCGTCATAATACACCAGTAGCTTTGGAAAACCCAAGTACATCTATGATGTGGCGTGCACCACACCTGTGTAGACTATTATGCGACGACTCCTGTGTGGTTCACGTCTGTGACATGTGCCAGTTCAGTGCTAGGTGGAAAAAGCGCACACGGATTGCGCTGTGGAATGCCGGCAGATGTACAGCTATCGAGCGCCTTTGCTGTCCTCGTGGGAATATGTGCTCAAAGTCCCGCAAGCCGCACATCGAACTGACAGGGAAGACGCCAGAAGGTATCCATTGGACTGCTATCGCTGCCGCCTACCCTACACAATTTTGCAATACGATGGGACGATACCTTACGGATGTGATAAACAACAACAAACAGATCAGAATGAATGAAATATATGGTGTGCGGCCTACGGCCAGTTGACCAGTCGGGTTCGGGTACTGGAGGCTCGGCACCCTTAGCTCCGCCTCTGCCTCGACAAGAGCCCGGCTGCCTCACCTCCTCCTGAGAAAAAGCTGCCCCCTGGCCCCGTGTAAGAGGATCGGTCACTGTCTGAATTAAATACAGTAAGTGGGAGAGGGGTGAGCGGGGCCGCATGACATTGCGGCTCAAGCTCCCACCCTGCTGCGGACCCACCCCGCTTTCGCCTTCTTTTCTTTTTTCTTTGCCCTCAGGGGTACTGGAGGCTCGGCACCCTTAGCTCCGCCTCTGCCTCGACAAGAGCCCGGCTGCCTCACCTCCTCCTGAGAAAAAGCTGCCCCCTGGCCCCGTGTAAGAGGATCGGTCACTTATTATTATTATTATTATTATTATCATTTTTTATTATCATTATTATTATTGTTATTATTATTAGTATACTATAATATAATATAATATTATATCAAAACTTTTCGAGCCGTTCTAAGCTTCTTCCCAGGGCTGCATGAGCCTCGGGGCACACCGCTGCGTGCTGCAGGCACGGTGGCGGATCTCAGTTTGTTCTGAGAACGTTCGGGGGGGCGCGTGTCCATACGTATCCCTGGTGAGCGTTCGGAAAGCTCGCTTGTACTACATTCGATCGCGATGATGCTGCAAGTCCTTGCGAAACTCTTCCCTTTCACGCGCTTCCCGTTCATGTCAGGAAAGGTCTTAGTTTGTTCTAAGAGCGATCTTTCATGTGGAGCATGTCCGTCCTGAGGGGGCATCTTCCCTTCCACGCGCTTCCCGTTCATGCCAGGAAAGGCTTTAGTTTGTTCTAAGAGCGATCTTTCATGTGGAAAACGTCCGCCCCGAGGGGGCATCTTCCCTTCCACGCGCTTCCCGTTCATGTCAGGAAAAGGTCTTAGTTTGCTCTGGGAACGTTCTTTCATGTGGAAAATGTCCGTCCCGAAGGGGGCATCGGCCGAGGAGGAGGAGGAGGAGGAGGAGGAGGAGGAGGAGGCGGAGGAGGAGGAGGAGGAGGAGGAGGAGAGGAGGAGGAGGAGGGAGGAGGAGGAGGAGGAGGAGGAGGAGGAGGAGGAGGAGGAGGAGGAGGAGGAGGAGGAGGAGGAGGAGGAGGAGGAGGGAGGAGGAGGGGGCATCTTCCAATGTTCAAAGAGCGTTCGTGCTACGTTCTGAGCCTGGGTCGGTGCGCAGAGGCGCGCGGGCCGTCGCCGCGCCCTCCCCCCCCCCTCCTGGGTGCAAAAGGTGGTTTGCGCGGGTAGGGATTCCGGCCCTCTGGTCTTCCCCTTCGGCGGGGGGCTTGTCCCTGCCCCCCTCCCCCCCTGGGTTTGGCGCCAAAGTCTCGCGAGATGCTCGAGGGAACGCCATCATCTCTCAGAAGCCTCAGGAGAGACGGTCTGCCTCTTGGGGCCTCCGTGGGAGGCCTCTCCGAGGCCTTTTTTGGGGTGGGCGTCTTGGGGGCCTCTTGGAGGCCGTCTTGGGCGTCTTCGAGCGATCATTCGGCGACTCGGGGCCCTCTTGGACCGCCTTGGGGGCCTCCTGAGTCGTCATGGAAGCCTTGGAGAGCCCCAGGGAGGCGCCATGGCCGCCCAGGAACCCCCCAGGAGCAGGGGTGGCGCAGTCGGCTGGTTGCTATCCGAGCGGGTGGGGGGCCCTTAGAAGATTATAGAAACCTTGCCGGGCAGCCCATGGCATTCTTCCACGCCTGAACGTGCCTGATTGCAAATTGACAGGGATGGTTGGCCTGCGCGCAGCAAGCAGTCAGTCCTACGCGGGCCCCCCAGCCGCCCCTGTCCAAACACATGCAGAGTGGTCGCGGGGCGCCCGCGCATGCTCCAGATTTGGGAGCAACACGTGTGTCGCATGGTTTTGTTGACCGGGATGGTCTCGGCATCGCTCGGACGTGTGCGTTTTTTCTCTTCGGCGAGGGCCATCGAGGAGCATCCTTGATCACTTCGCGAAGAAACCGCGCACGAAACCGAACAAAAACACAGGAACTGGACGTCCGAGCGATGGCCAGTGGTTGGCCTGCGCGCCGCAAGCACCATGCGGCTCCCGCCGCTGCCCCCGTCCGAACCCCCCGTGCGCAGAGCGGCCACGGGGCGCCCGCGCGTGCCCCGGAGTCGGAGAGAGACAGTCCGCGTGCCCTGCGGCCGGACGGGCCAGCTCGCTGAACCACCCGCGCCCAAACGGCTGGGGGGGACTTAACACCGCGCCCAAACGGATGGCGAGCCGTTCGACACCGGCGAAGGCGGGCAAGCACGTGCGAGAGGCAGGCAGTCCTTGCGGAGTGGGCGCCGAGAGCCTGCCGCGTCGCCGGCGCAGCGATGCGTGCCGACGGCGTGCCACGTGCCCTGCGGCTGGACGGGCTAGCTCGCTAAAAACCGCCCGCGCCCACACGGCTGGGGGGGGACTTGGGTGCCGTGTCGTCTCCTCCTCCTCCCCTTGGCATCGCATCCTTGATCATCTGGCGGAAAAGCCACGCACGAAACCGAGAAAAAGCACAGGAAATGGACGTCCAAGCGATGGCCAGTCCCTCCTTTTCGTCTTCCTCCGTCCCTTTTCCTCCTTCTCCTCCTCCCTCCCGTCTTCCTCCGCAGCAGTGCCGGCTCCGTTGGGGCAGTTTTTGGCCAGAGGCGGTCGCCGCTATGTCTCACCGCAAGTTCGAGCACCCCCGGTGCGGCAGCCTGGGCTTCTTGCCGCGCAAGCGGACCAAGCACCACTTCGGCAAGATCAAGAGCTTCCCCAAGGATTCGCCATGAAACAAACGGGTCCCGAGCGAAGGGGTCATGATGTTTGTCGCCCTTTCCGACCTCCAACGGCCCTCCCCGGGCCCCAGGACCGTCAACAAAAGGCTCAGGACCCAAGATGAAGAGCTGGTCCTTGAGGAAGGCCCCTGGTTCCTGGACCCGTTTCCCTCAGGACCCTTTTGTTCCATGCCCAAGGATGACGAGAAGAAGCCGCCACACTTGACTGCCTTCATGACTTACAAGGCCGGCATGACCCACATCGTCCGCGACGTGGACCGGCCAGGCTCCAAGTTGCATAAGAAGGAGGTGGCCGAGGCCGTCACCATCCTGGAGGCTCCTCCGATGGTCGTCGTCGGCTTCGTGGGATACGTGGAGACGCCGCGCGGCCTGCGCGCACTCACCACGGTGTGGGCCAGCCACCTGAACGAGGAGTGCAGGCGCCGCTTCTACAAGGCGTGGCACAAGTCCAAGAAGAAGGCGTTCACCAAGTACAGCAAGAAGTGGGAGGAGGCCTCCAAGGCCGGCGGCGACGCGCCCATGGCGGCGGAGGTCGCGCGTGCCAAGAAGTACTGCCAAGTCATCCGGGCCATCTGCCACACCCAGGTCACCAAGGTGAAGATCGGCGCGAAGAAGGCCGTCATCAAGGAGATCCAGATCAACGGCGGCACCACCGAGGCGAAGGTCGACTACATCATGGGCTTGTTCGAGCAGGAAGTGAAGGTTGCAGACGTGTTTAAGTCGAGCGAGATGGTCGACTGCATCGGGGTCTCGGCTGGCCGCGGCTTCAATGGCGTCGTCACGCGCTGGGGCGTCACCCGGCTGGCGCGCAAGTCTCACCGCGGCCTGCGCAAGGTCGCGTGCATTGGCACTTGGCATCCAGCGAGGGTCCAGTTCCAGGTGCCTCGTTCCGGCCAGAAGGGGTACGGACACCGGACAGAGATCAACAAGAAGATCTATCGCATCGGCAAGAACGTCAAAGAGGATCCCAACAGTGCCACGACCGAAAACGACCTGACCGAGAAGGGCATCACCCCCCTGGGCGGCTTCTCCCACTACGGCGAGGTGAACGAGGACTGGGTCATGGTGAAGGGCGGTGTCGTGGGCACCCGCAAGCGGGTGATCACGCTCCGGAAGTCGCTGTTACCGCAAGTGAGGCGCAAGGCGCTGGAGGAGATTGCCTTGAAGTTCATTGACACGTCGTCCAAGATGGGCCACGGCCGCTTCCAGACGGCAGAGGAGAAGGCGAAGTTCTTCGGCACGGCGAGCCAGCCGGCCAAGAAAGCCAAGAAGGAGAAGAAAGAGGACGCGGAGGCCCCAGAGGCGTGAGCGATGAGGAGGCCCAGAAGGCGTGAGTGATGAGGGCCAGCCAGAAAGAGCAGTTGACAAGACTCTTCGCTGACGGCTCCAACCTCCCTCCTGGTCCCTCCTTCAAGGGTGGAAGCACCACCCCGACCCCCCCCCCATCTGGCGCTCACCAGCCTGAAATGTGCGTGGAGCAGTACAGCCATCTCTCGTTCGACTCCTCGCTTGCACGCGTCTGATGCAGGGCCTCGGTTGTTGAGGTTCTCGTACTGCTTGAGCAGGGACCCACCGTACCGGGATTCCTGCAGGCCTACCACGAAATTTTCTCAGAACCCAAGCATGATCTACTAAAAACAAAGGCCGTGCTCTTAGAGCATAAACCCGATGTGTCAAAACGCGGCAGCCCCAGCCAGAAGTGTCCTAAATACGTTTCGTGGAACCCACACGAGGCTCTCAGAACAGTGTCTGGGAGGCCTACGGCAGGCACGCCATTGGACGCTTCGCCGCTGCTCGACAGGCGGGTGGCTCTTCCGCGCCCCCTGCAGCAGGCTCGTGCCGCGGCGGCCCCAGCGCGGGCGTTCCGGGGTCGAGCGCCGCCGGTGGCCCCCGGAGTCGGCCCGTGTCGAGCGGTCCCCGTGTTCGGGCGGCCGCGGCCGCTCCATCTTGAACGATCTTAAGGCGGTGCCACAGACGAGCGCCTCCACAGGCTCGACACGAAGCTGCCTGTCCGCCACCGCCTCACCCCCTATCCTCCCCTCCTCCCCGCCTCGCCGGCGGCCCACCGCGGGGCCCGAAGGATCTAGGCCTTCTAGATGGGGTCCGAGTAGATGGGGTCGGAGGATCGCGCCGCATCGCGGATGCATCGGCGATGCATCGGCGATGCGGCTCGATGCGGGCCCAATTTTCTCCACGCCGACGTCGCGGATGTATCGCCGACATCGCCAGTGCATGGCCGATGCATCGGCGATGCGGCGAGATCCTCCGACCCCATCTACTCGGACCCCATCTAGGAGGCCTTTAAAGGAGGTCGTCACCCACGCCGTCGTCTCGCTCTAGCGTCCTCCCCCTCCCTTCTCCGTCCCCCCCCCCCCCCCTCGCCCACCATCGCCCACCATCGCCCACCCGCTCGTCTCCCTCTACCGTCCTCCTCCTCCTCCTCCTCCTCCTCCTCCTCCTCCTCCTCCTCCCTCCATTCTCCAACATTCAACCTCCAACCTCCAATCTCCGTCCATCCATTCCTCCTCCTTCTTCTCCTTCCCCTGTTGCCTCGTCCACATCCTGCATGCGAGTCCGTCACCCCATCCCTCGCCCACCTCCCCCCTCCTCGTCCCTCGTCCACCTCTTCCCTCCGTCTCGTCCCCCACCTGCTTCTTCCTCCACCTCCCTGCCCCCCCCTCCGCACCGCGGGCCCGGAAGGAGGTCGCCCTCCCCCTCGTCTCGCTCTACCGTCCTCCTCCTCCTCCTCCACCTCCTCCTCCTCCTCCCACTCCTCCCTCCTCCTCCTTATCCTCTTACTCCTCCTCCTCTTCTCCTCCACCTCCTCCTTCTCCTCATCCTCCCTCCCGCCTCCCCCCTCCTCCCTCCCTCCCTCCTCCCTCCTCCCTCCTCCCTCTACCTCCTCGTCCTCCCTCCTCTCTCATCCCTCCCCTCCTCCCTCCGCCCTCCTCCCTCCTCCCTCCTCCCCTCCTCCTCATCCCTCCTCCTTTCCTTCCTTCCTTCCCTTCCTTTCCTTCCTTCCTTCCTTCCTTCCTTCCTTCCTTCCTTCCTCCTGCTCCTCCTGCTCCTCCTCCTCCTCCTCGTCCTCCCCTCCTCCCCTGCTTCATCCTCTATCCTCCATCCTCCATCCTCCACCCTGAATCCTCCATCCTTCATCCACCATCCACCTCCACCTCCTCCTCCTCCTCCTCCTCCTCCTCGTCCTCCTTTTCCTCTTCCTTTTCCTCCTCCTGTTCCTCCTGTTTCTCCTCCTCCTTCGTCTCCTCCTCCTCCTCCTCCTCCTTATCCTCCTCTCCTCCTCTCTTCCTCCTTCTCCTCCTCCTCCCTTCCTCCTCCTCCTCCTCCTCCTCCTCCTCCTCCTGCTGGATCCGCAACCCCGGCATGTGTCCCACTTTGGGACGCATGGCCACCGGGGTTAGGCGTGTCGGCCGAGAGTCCGCCACAGGACTGCAGGGGCCGCTGCCGCAGACGCTCCTGCTCGACGGATCAGCGGCGACCGATGGGCGGCGTGGGATCACTGTGTCCCCGCCGATGTCAAACAATCGCCATCCCCCGTGGCTCCCTCTCCAGGACGCATGGCTGGAGTGGACGGGTCGAAATCAGACAACAAACACGAACTCAAGGCAGAGCTAAGGTGGCACATACGAGGAGAGGCACAGAAGAAGGAAGGCCGAGAGGAGGGAGGACAAGAGGGACGAAGGAGGGTAGGCGCCACCGAAACTCATTCAGGCTAAAGAACTGCACGAAGCATTCGGGCACGTAATTGGCACGAAACCTCAAAAAGGCACTGGCGAGCAGAACTGAATTGGCCGGCCGGGTAAACGTCACCACATTCAGGGGGAAGGGGAAGAGGAGAGGGACGAGGACGGAGGCGGAGGGGGAAGAAGAGGAGGGAGGGCAAACAAGCGGGAGGTGGACCAGCGTGGCGTGGCGGCCTACGCCTGGTCGGCCCGCTGCCGGGGCGCGCCGTGCTGGCCAGTGCTGGCCGCTATGATCATGGCGCCCGTGTGGCTTTGCACGTGGACGCTCAAAGCGCGGAGCAAGCTCTGGAAGAGCTCTGGCTTGTCCCGGTACGCCCGGCGCAACCATGCCATGCCGCTCACGCTGATTCGCCCGTAGCTCTCAATCACGAGGGGCACGACGTTGGCGCCGGGGTACTTCGTCCGCTTCTCGTCCTCCATGCGGCATGCAGCGGCGCCGTCTCGAGACGCACGCTGCCGTTCCAGTGCCGAATCCGTGCTCAACACGTCGACGATGGCGACGTCGAGGAAGAACGTTGTGCCCTCCAGCTCGACAACGATGTCTAAGCGTGCCTCGGACATCGTGCCGTCCGGCTTGAGCTTGTCAAGGTGGGGGCACCGCTGCTCTGTGCGAACTGGTGCGTGCAAGTCAGCGACAAGCCGGGCGGCAACGAGGTCACGGCTGCCATCGTGCCGGCGCACGAGCGCACCACCGATCTCACAGATGCTGGCGTGGTGGCCCTCGTCGTCCAGCTCCACGCCGCACTTAGTCCCATCAGGCCGCCGGTTCTGGCAGTGGGTAGCGTCGTGTGGTCCACGCGGCACGGGTCGCAGGCCCAAGCGGCGGCGGGCAGCTGCCTGAAAGGTCGCGTCCGTCATCTTGTCGGAGGCGGCCCCCGGCGGGTCCAAGAAGCGGCTGGCCTCCGGAGTGGAGGCGGATCTGATAGCCGCTGCATGGCGCTGCGTAGCCGACCCCAGGAGCTGATCGTGCAGGTTGCGCTGGACTGCTCGAGTCCAGACTCGCTGCATGCCCTTGACGGGCTGCGGCTGGTCGCTTTGCCACAGGCGTGTCTGCTCCCGCGCCCCTTTCTGCTCCAGGCTGGTCACCGCGAGGTTCATGCCCTCCACGTGCTGCGGGAGCGCGTGCCGGAGCTCCGCGACGGTGTCAACCCCAACCGTGCTCATCACCTCGCTCAAGGCCCCGAGAGTGCCGGCAAGGAAGGCAGCATCGGCACGCACCTCCACCCCGCCAACGCTGAGGCCGCCGTGACGCAATGGCAGGTGCAGCTGCACCCTGCGGTGGGCGTCGAAACTGCCGGTTTCGCCGAGCAGTCGAGCCCAGAAGTGTTCGACCACGGCGTCGTAGGCCCTGGCTTGCTCAGCAGAGATGGCGGCGCCGCGCAAGACGTGCTGTGGCTTTGACTGCGCGGCCAAGCGCGCCAGTGCCTGCGTTACCTGCTTGGGGAGCCCGCCTTCCGCGTGCAAGGCCCACAGCCTGTCGAGGTTGACTCTGAGGGCGGCCGTGACCGAAGCGAAGGACCCGCCAGAGTCCCCAAGCCACAACGTGTGCATCTGCCCGCCGGATCGCTCGACAGCGTGCCCCAAGACCTGGAGCGTCTCCACGTGGTACTGCTGGAGGTCCATCGGCAGAATGTTGCGCTCGACGCCCCACAGCTTCAGCTTGGACTCGTTGAGCGTCATGCCGGACTCGGCCAAGGCCTGGCGAAAGGCTGCGAGGACCGCGGGGAGACGTGAAGCGGCGCATGTGACATATATGTCGTCGACGTAAGCCCGGAAGCGGACACCACCGTCGAGGCCAGCGTCACGTAGGAGGGCGCGTGCTCGGTTGAGGACCCGCTTGAGGCCGACCACGAAGGCGAGCAGCGAGAAAGGGCACCCCTGGTCCATGCCGGTCTGCTCGGTGATGGTCTGAACCTCCCCGTCGCCATCCTCCCACATCAAGGGCGTGTCCGTGCAGTACAAGGTGGACACGAGGTTCGCCAGCTCCGGGAACGCAGTGACGACATCGTCGGCCATGACACCACGGCTCATGGAGCCGAAAGCATTTTTGATGTCAAGGGAAGCTGCAACTCGTTCGCTGTCCTGGAGCACGTCTGCTTGAATGCCGTGGGTGATCGACTCGACAGGGCCCGACCTGCCAATGGCGTATTGCTCCTCCCCCACATGCGCTGTGGCACGGGGGGTCAACACCTTGATCACCGCTCGGAGTGCAATGCGCCGGAGCGCGGCGGTGATGACCAAGGGGCGAATGCCGCCGTCGCTCTTGCGGAGGATGAGCAAGCGCCCAGCTCGTGCGCATCGGTACACGAAATCCGGCGCCTGTCCGCTGGCGAACTGGACGGCCGCGATGGCGAGGTGCTTCGCGTAGTCGGAGTCCGCCGAAGAGGATGCCCAATGCTCGAAGCGGCTGCCATCAAGGGAAGGACCTGCCTTGCGGGGCAACCGTTTGCAGTCCCGTTGCACCTGCCGGCCAACCGCCTCCCAGAAGTCCTTGTGCTCATCGACGTTTCCGACTTTGGGCTCGGGCCGGCGCACCTGCTCGGGCCGGCGCACCTCCTCCTCCTCCTCCTCGTCCTCCTTTTCCTCTTCCTTTTCCTCCTCCTGTTCCTCCTGTTTCTCCTCCTCCTTCGTCTCCTTCTTCTCCTCCTCCTCCTCCTCCTCCTCCTCCTTATCCTCCTCCTTTCTCTTCCTCCTTCTCCTCCTCCTCCTCTTCCTCCTCCTCCGCCTCCCTCCTCCTCCTCCTCCTCCTCCTCCTCCTCCTCCTCCTCCTCCTCCTCCTCCTCCTCTCTTCCTCCTCCTCCCCCTCCTCCTCTTCCTCCTCCTCCTCACCCACATCCTCCTTCACCTCATCCCTCGCCCATCTCCACCCTCCTCCCCTCCTCGTCCCTCGACCACCTCCCCCCTCTCTCCGTCTCGTCCCCCACCTGCTCCTTCCTTCACCTCCCCCCCCCTCCCTCGGGCCTCCCCCAGGGTGGTTGCATGGGTCCGCGGTGGTTTTTACGCCCGACGGGCAGGGCGACTGGAAGTCCCGCCAAGGCTAAACCTCCGGGCCAGTGGCTCTCCCGAGGAGCCCCAGGCGGCGTCGCGGCTCTCGACCTTCCCCCCCCCCCCGGCCGCTGCCCGTTCGATCCAATTCGCCTTCCTCGAGGGCGGCTGACTCAACAGAAGGGGGGATGTCATGGCAGGGGCCACGAGATCTCCCCGGAGTCCACGGTCCCCCCCTTCTTGTTCCAACATGCATCCCTTGGTCCCCTCCTCGTCCGCGCACATGCCTCCGGCCATGATTGGCGATCTCCCCCTGGACGTCACCCTCCGAGGCGCCCCCGACCCCCCCGGGCGCAAGCCCCGCCGGCACCGCTGGGGGCCCGTGCCGATGCCCCTCCGCGCGCCAGCCGCCGCCCGCCAGCGTCGGCGTCGCCCGTGGCTGCCCGCTTCAGATCCAGGCGGCGCATGCAGTCGAGGCGTCTGGCTTTTCTGCGCTTTGGGGCCGACTCCCAGCCCCAGGACCGTCAAAACCGGCTCAGCGTTAAGAAGAGCGGGCCCTGGGGAAGTCGCCAGGATCACGGGCCCGCGTCCTGGAAGCACGACACGGCAGCATCTGAAACAAGTCGTCGGGATCATGGAGGACCCGCATCACGGAAGCACAAAGCCATCCGAAGAGAGGCCCTTGACCTTCAGAGTGCAAGCAAGTAGTTTCCCAGACGTTTGGACTGTTCACAGCCTCGACTAGAGTTCTGGCTCAGGGGTCCCGGTGACCAGGTGCTAAGTTGTGTCAGTTTTTGAAAGTCAGGATGCGCGTTCCCTGCGTATCCCCCAGACATCCAGCGGCCCGATGTTCTCGTGACATGCGCTCCCAGGCCTCGCGGCTGCTTCCCAGCGACTGCTTCTTGGGGCGCAGGTTGGTTCGTCGACGGTCTAGGGGCCAAGGAAGAGGCCCCCGGAAGGTTGAACATTGACAGAGCCCCCCCCCTCGTATTTTTCTTCACGGTGCAAGGGGGTCCGCGTCCCTCGTCGTATTCCTGCGCCGGACTCGCAGAGCAACAGATCCCATGCGCAGGAGGTTCTCGGAGGTCCGAGCGGGATGCTTCTGCCGGCCTTGGGCCCCACTTGATCACCCACGCTTGTTCCCCAGGGCGCGGAACGCGCTGGGGACGACGCCACGGGCGCCGCCAGGGGTGTCGTGGAGCGGCGAAGGGGTTCCAGCGCCGACCCCCAAGAAATCCGCGCCAACCTCTGACGTATTTTGTTACTGCAATTGCTCACCCTGTCGAACATGGCACTGGGGTATCCAATCGCTCGTTATCCATCAAAGACGTGAGCCAGCGTGGAGTGGACCCCAAACAGCGATCTCTTGTAATCCAGGTGATGCAATCAATGTCGCGCAATCTAGCTGGTGCAATCAACGTGGCGCAAAGCAGTGCAACGCAACACAAGCAGATGCAATGTAAAGCGAGTCGCATCGCTGCAGAGCGATGCTGTTCTCGAGCAATGCAATGCAATCCAGTGCAGTGCAACGCAATGCCATGTAACGTAAAGCAGCGCAAAGGCAATGCCATGTAACGTAAAGCAGCGCAAAGCAATGCAACACCATGCAGCGCAGTGCAAAGCCATTCGATGCAAAGGCAGTGCAGAGCCATGCGATTACAGGGCAACGCCACTGCAATGCAGCGCAATGCAAGTGCGATGCCACGGGGGGGGGGGTGCGGCGGGGCGACGGCGATGGGCGGGAACGGGGCCGCCGGGGCCGCGGACGGGTTTTGCATCCTCCTCCTCCTCCTCCATCTCCTCCTCTCCTCCTCCTCCTCCTCCTCCTCCTCCATCTCCTTCCTCCGTCCTCCTCCTCCTCCTCCTCCTCCTCCTCCATCTCTCTCCTCCTCCTCCTCCTCCTCCTCCTCCTCCTCCTTCCTCCATCTCCTCCTCCATCTCCTCCTCCTCCTCCTCCTCCTCATCCTCCTCCCCCTCCTCCTCCTCCTCCTCCGGAACGGGGTCGCCGAGGCCGCGGGTGGGCCCGGCTCCTCTGAAGGGAAGCACGGTTTGGGGGAGCAGAGCCCACGCCAGGGACCTCTCCTGGGGTCCAGCCGCGGCCGCGAGGGCGCCACGAGGTCGGCCCAGAAGAGGCCCCAGCGCACAAGCCGCAGAGGCCTCGAGCGTCGATCCACTGGGATCTGCCTCCTCCCTCCGCCCTCTCTAAAACAGGGCTAGGATCGGGATAAATCGCTCCAGAGCGTTCCGGAGCGCCCAATACATCCTCCAAACCCGCCGATTCGTTCCGGAACGCTCTGGATCGGCCGCGGCGCCAAATACATCCTCCAAGCCCGCCGCTTCTCAGAGATTTCGAGTTATCCCGATCCGATTTCGTCCCGATCTTCGCGTCGTTTTACTCTCCTATGTCCTCGTCCCTCCTGCCTGCGGCTCGCAAGAGTGGCCACTCGCGCCCTTCGCCAGCGTGGCCGCTTGGTGGGAGGAGGAGGAGGAGGAGGAGGAGGAGGAGGAGGAGGAGGAGGAGGAGGAGGAGGAGGAGGAGGAGGAGGGGATTTCCTCGTCCGTCCTGCCTGCTGCGCGCAAGAGTGGCCCCTCGCGCCCTTCGCGCCAGCGTGGCCGCTTGGGTGCGCGGCTCCCGGGCGGCGCGCGGGAGGGGGGGAGGCCAAGCACGCCCAGGCGCGCAGGCTGTCCGTGGCCGGACCGCCGTGCAACGCCCGGCAGGCAGTGCGCTTTGGAGGTCCCCCTTTGCCTAGGGTCACCCTTGCGAGCAGCCTCCTCCTCCTCCTCCTCCTCCTCCTCCTCCTCCTCCTCTTGCCTCTTGCCTCACTATAGGGCGGAATCCACATTGCAGGCAGTGCACTCTGGAGGTCCCCCTTGTGAAACCACGCGAAGATCAGGACAAAATCGGATCGGGATAACTCGAAATCTCTGAGAAGCGGCGGGTTTGGAGGGTGTATTGGGCGCCGCGGCCGCTCCAGAGCGTTCCGGAACGCTCTGAGAGCGCTCCGGAACGCTCTGGAGCGATTTATCCCGATCCTAGCCCTGTTTTACCTTGCCTAGGGTCACCCTTGCGAGCAGCCGACATCTGTCTGGAGGTAGGAAAGGGGTGTGGTGTACAGGGGGGTGGTGCCACTGTTCTGTAAAGGGGGATTTGGCGATGCTATCTATCGTAGATAACATTGCCATTCCCACGATTGGCACCACACCCCCTTCTGCCACACGGGGCCACACCCCTTTCCGACCTCCCAAATCTGGGCGACGGACAAAACGGGTCCAATTCTTTGTGGGCCCTGGAGACGGCAGGGCCGTTTTTTCACCGTTTCCCAAAACATGTCTTTTGAACATGGAAACGGCAAAAAAGGGCGACCGGAAACGGCAAAAAAAACGGCTCCAGGATTGGAACCGGAGCCGGAACCGGTCCAAAAACGGCGACGGAACAGGAAAAAAAACGGCGTCGGAACCGGCAACCAAAACAGCAGAACGGAACCCGTAAAAAACGGCCCTGTTTCCAGGGCCCACTAAGGTCCAATTGCGCCGACATTAGCGCGTAAGTTGCCCGCGTAAGGTCGCGTCTAAGCGCCTTCGTCTCTAATGTAGCATGCCGCGCCGGCGGCCCGCGTAAGCCACCGCGTATAGGGTCGCTATGTCAACTCGCCCAAGACCCCTTTCTTGTCGTCGCTCATCTGGCGCTGGCCTCGAAGAAGAAGAAGAAGCATCCATACAAACATAAACTATCCAAAGGGCCGCTCGGTTTCTTGCATCGTCGTTCCCCCCCCCTGGCGCATAACGCGGGCCAGGGATGGGGGCCCGGCGCTGATCCGAGAAGTTCGCGCGGACCTCCGCAGACCTGTGCTTACGCAGAGTTTTCTTCCACGACCCCCCTCGGTGTCCACTTCGATCGGATCGATGCGATTCGAGGTCGAGTCTGGCCGGCTTGATCTGGGTCGACTTTGGTATTCCGACGATCCGAGGTGGCCTTTGTTGTGCATCTTGGAACAACTGAGCTTATCCGATTCCATCTCGGCCCCTTGCCGACGCAGCCCGATCCGAGTCACAGTCCGGCCCCGATCCGATTTCCCGGTTCGATGTTGATAGGCAGTTCTTCTTCAGACTGAGGCAAGCTCACTTGCATGGCATTCCCCTCCCCTCCCTCCGCCGCCTTCTCGGGCAGCGCTGGGCCGAACAGGCGTGCAAGCGAGTCCCGGCTTGCGTGAGCTCCAGAATTCCTTTCGGGCCTCGCCACGCCCCCCCCCGCTTCCCCCCCCGCCATACAGGTAAACGCGCCAGAGTCTGAAGCACAGCTGCCTCTGACTGACCTCCTTGCTGCCCCCTCGGGCGCGCCAGGGGACCGTCGTCTTCGCCGACGTCGGGCCCTCGGTCGGCCCCGTGCCGGCGGCGCCGCAGTTCCTGCAGGCGGGGCCGCCGCGGAGCCGCGGCGCCCTGCGGCCCCTGCTCCGACCCTGCGGCCTGCACTGCGCCCTGCGCCCCACAGAAGCAGCACAGCGGGGGGGGAGGGCCACGCACACGAGCGGCGAGCGAGGCCACGGTGCGCGCTCCAGAGCCCCCCCCCCCCTCGTCGAGGACCCAAGGAGTTGGCACCCACTCCTCCTCCTCCTCCTCCTCCTCCTCCTCCTCCTCCTCCTCCTCCTCCTCCTCCTCCTCCTCCTCGGCAGAAGGCGGCGGGAGGGCGGCGGAAGCCGGCGGAGGGAGGACGGCGACGGCTCCCGCTGGCGGGAACTGGCGGAAGGCAGACATGCGTCGCCGAGAGGTGGCGAGACTCTCGGAGTCAGGATTGCCGGATACCGCCATGTCCACGCCCTCGCGGTCTGGGTTCCGCGGCGCGATCCCGCGGATTCGCGGTCGCACGGGTACGTTCCGCGCCAGGTACCCGCGAGAAGGCGCTCCGTATCCGCGGGGGTCGCTGCCCAGGGGCCTTGCCTGCGAGGCCGTGGACAAGGATATGTTTTTCGCCCAGGATTGGTTATTGTACGATCGAAGTGGGTACGGAAAGAATGGTCAACGAGGACATGCCTTCATAAACGTGAACTGTCGCTGACGAGGGAGGATAGAGGAGGATGGCGACGACGAGGGAGGATGGAGGAGGATGGCCAGGGCGAGGGCAGGGAGGCAGATCAGCCACAATTTCACGAGCTGTGGTCGTTACCCCTCAAGTGGTCCCGTCGGCCTCGATATCACTCTCGAGAGATCGTCGGTATGATGCCAGAAACGGCTCCCCCAGTTGCGGCCAGTCGAGGAGAGGGAGAAGTCGAGGGAGGAGGGGGAGGAGAAGAAGAAGGAGAAGACGGAGAAGGAGAAGGAGAGAAGGAGAAGCAGAAGGAGAAGGAGGATTGGAAATGAGGAGAAGGCACATGTGTTGGCTGATGTCTTGAAGAAGCAGGAGCAGGAGGCGCAGTATGAGAGAAGGAGAGGACAAGGAGGCGCAAGAGAAGGGGGGACGAGGGGACCGAGGGAGGGAGTGAGAGGGAAAGAGGACGGGAGAGGGGAACATATGGAAGGGTGCAGGACGACGAGGAAGGAGGAGGAGGAGGAGGAGGAGGAGGACGAGCAGGACGAGGAGGAGGAGGAGGAGGATCGGACTTGTGGAGCCCTGGTGCTACGGAGCTGCAGCCGCGGCGCTGCTGAACACGGTGAGAGGAGGAGGAGGAGGAGGAGGAGGAGGAGGAGGAGGAGGAGGAGGAGGAGGAGGAGGAGGAGGCTGCTCCGAAGTGACGATCCTGGCGGATCAGCTCCTGGGCAGCCGAGAAAGGGAGGAGGTTGGTCTTCCAATCCGGAGGCCGGCACCCCTTCCCTGGCAGCCGCCTGCACATGGCTGAGCCTCGCGCCCAGCCGGCGAAGGGGAGCGCCTCTGGCCGTCTCGCCCGCGACGCTCGGTGGCCTCGCGGCCCTGCGCGTGGCTGCCCTCCCGAGAATCTGCACGAACGAAATGGGCGCGGAACGAATGGGTACAGTGCCCAAGAGCGGATCTGGTTCGTTTTGAACAGGGCTCGCTGTCCACGCCGCCGCGGCCCGTGTTCATTCGAGACAGAAGACCGCCTGCCCAACAGCGGCCGCTGTTGGTTTGGGACAACACTTGTTGTTGGGCATTGTACCCAGTACCCATTTCGGGCGTCCAAAGAGCAGGCGAGGGCGAAGACGCGTGGCTGCCCTCATTCGCAAGCGGGCAGGAGGAGTGCGACGACGACGGCGAGGAGGAAGACGATGACGACGACGAGGAAGACGACGACGACGACGAAGACGACGACGACGAGGAAGACGACGACGGCGAGGAAGACGACGACGACGACGATCGACGATCGACGATTGACGATCGACGGACGACGGACAATCGACGACAGACAGGCGACGACGACGCCCGCACGCCAGGCCCCGCCGGCGCCAGCGCCGCCAGGCGGCTGCGTGCAGGCGGTGCCGCCGCCGCAGGAGGAGGACGGGGGAGGGGGGGGGTACGGTCGACCGGGAGGGGATGCCATCTTGGGGGCCTGGACGACCCTCCTCCATCCTCGCTTCCTTGAGCAGGCGTTGCCTGCGCCGAGTGCTGAATGGACTTTGAGAGGCACCTCCTCCTACTCCTCCTACTCCTCATCATCATCCCTTTCTCCTTTTCCTCCTTGTCCCCATCCTGATCTACCACTCCCTTCATCGTCGTCATCACCCTCTGCGTTTCTCAGGATTCATGATCGCCTGGGCTGCGGATTCCTGGGCCCCTGAGATTGCCAACAAACAACAACTATAAAGAATTGAAGAACTTCTCAGAAAACAGAAAAACCTGAATGTTCAAACATGCCCGGGCCCCCGAGGGGGGCAGGGGAGGCCCCTCCCGGCCCCGAGGGGCTCCGACGGGGGAGAGGCCTCCAGTCGTGCAGGATGACCTCCATGCTCGTACTCAAGCGTCAGCGCCCTTGCGGCGACGCTTCGATGGTTTGGGCCCCTTCCCAGTGAAAGAACATTACATGGCATAGCATAGCATAGCGTGGTGTTAAATAATCAGTGCGTAAGATGGCATGGCATGGCGCGGCGACGCCCCAAAGTGGGGCCCCAGAAATCAACAAATCGGCACCGGATGTGTAGTCACTTCCGATGATTTGTTCGGGGGTCATTTTCTAGATTTTGGGGTCTACTTGGAAGGACCGAAAATCATGCCGTGACGTGGCACTGGAAATAATGACGCCAGCGCTGCAGCGGGATCACGATTCGGAACGAGCGGAAGCGCGGAAATGAGGCCAGCGCTGCAGCGGGAACACGGTTCGGAACGCGCGGAAGCGCGGAGATGAGGCCAGCGCTGCAGCGGGAGCACGATTCGGAACGAGCGGAAGCCCGAAAATGAGGCCAGGGTTTCAGCGGAATCAACATGTTGGACCCCGCCCCCCAAAAACAAACAAAACAACTATTCGGGAATCCTGTGTGTAAAACAACGCGCGGAGGGGGGCCGAATATCTTCCGGAGGTCACCAAGAGAGAGAGGAGAGTAGTATTCATGTTGAGTGATTGTGGAGGAGGAGGAGGAGGAGAAGAGGAGAGGACGAGAAAGAGGAGGAGGAAGAGGCGCAGGAGGAGGAGGAACAGGAGGAGCAAGAGGAACAGGAGGCAGAGGGGGAGCAGGAAGAGGAAGGGGAGGAGGACAACGTGGAGGACGAGGCGGAGAGGGAATAAACTCTCCCTCAAAGCTCCTTCTTGTTGGGTTCCTGCAACGTTCTTGCCACTGCAGGAAGTACCCTATGGAAAGACAACCGCCAGAAAATCCGCAATCGTGCCAAAACACATGTCCTGGGACTTCAGCGCCACGAATCATCGTGACTATCACGTCATCCTGGCAATCCTGAGGCGTGCCAGAAAACAGTTCGTGGGACGCCAGCACCACGAAGTAACCTGACTGCATCGTCCTGACAGTCCTTCATCGTGCCATTATGAGGCTTCGTCCATACAATTCCTCGAAGCTGTGCTCAACGCTCAAGACGAGTAAGCGCGGCGCTCAGACCAGAGCTTCATGCTGCAACGGAGCCGCCCTCCGTCATTGGAGTCACGGCACGCCTTTGAAGCACGTGTGCGCTGCGCCTGGGCGACAGCGACATTTTGAGAACGACCCGCCCTCCATCCTTGGATCGGCTGCGAATGCCGAAGAGAACAAGCTGCGCGGCCCCGCGCATATGGAGAAGGAACCGCCCTCCATCCCTGAAGCTGCTGCAAGCGTTTCAGCCGAATGCGCGCGGCGTTCATACGAAAACCACAGTTTGAAAACGACCCGCCACCCATCGTTGAAACAGTTGCGAAGCTCAAGTTCCAGAACCGTAAATGGTAAAGACATCTCAGGCGAGACGCCCACCCCCGCCCTACCGACACGTCTGGGGGCGCGGCAGGAAGGAGTCATGTAAAAAGTTCCAAGGAAAAGGGATGGAGGAGGAGCATGAGGAGGAGGAGGAGGAGCAGCAGGAGGAGGAGGAGGCGATGATGATGATGATGATGATGATGATGATGATGATGATGATGATGATGATGATGATGATGATGATGATGATGATGATGATGATGATGATGATGATGATGATGATGATGATGATGATGATGATGATGATGATGATGATGATGATGATGATGATGATGATGATGATGATGATGATGATGATGATGATGATGATGATGATGATGATGATGATGATGATGATGATGATGATGATGATGATGATGATGATGATGATGATGATGATGATGATGATGATGATGATGATGATGAGGAGGAGGAGGAGGAGGAGGAGAGGAGGAGGAGGAAGGAGCAGTAGGGAGGAGGGGGAGGAGGGATGGGCGGGAGGGGCAGGGAGGTGCAGGGAAGGCAGGAGCGGGAGAAGCGGGAGGACCCGCGCGAAGCGGACGCCGGCCGACCAGGTCACCCGCGCGGGCGCGAAGATCGTCACGCGATTCGCCCGTTTCGCGGCCCAGCCCTGAGAGCGTCCGGCGGGGGCGGCGCGAGGGCGCAGGGGCAGCCGCGCGGCCATCGCGGTGTGCGGCCCGCGAAGTTCGGGCGGCCTCCTCCTCCCTCTCCTCCTCCTCCTCTTCCTCAGACGCTCCAACCTCCTCCTCCTCCTCTCCCTCCTTCTCCTACTCCTTCTCCTCCTCCTCCTCCTCCTCCTCCTCCTCCTCCTCCTCCTCCTCCTCCTCCTCCTCTCTCTCTCCTCCTCCTCCTCCTCCTCCTCCTCCTCCTCCTCCTCCTCCTCCTCCTCCTCCTCCTCCTCCTCCAGGCTGATGCCTGCCAGGTGCCGCAGCCGCCGCCGCAGGTGCCGCAGCCGCTCCAAGCTCTGCAGGAGCTGGCGGCGGCGGCCGGGGCGCCCCTGCAGGCTTGGCCCGCGCCCAGCGTCGATGTTTCAATTGGCGGAGGAGGAGCAGGAGGAGGAGGAGGAGGAGGAGGAGGAGGAGGAGGAGGAGGAGGAGGAGGAGGAGGAGGAGGAGGAGGAGGAGGAGAAGCAGGAGGAGCAGGGTGAGCAGGAGGAGGCGCAGGAGGAGGAGGAGGAGGAGGAGGAGGAGAAAGAGGAGGAGGAACAGGAGGAAGAGGAGGGAGAGGGAAGGGAGGGATTGGGTGGGAGGGGAGGGAGGGTGCTGGAGGGGCGAGGGAGGAGTAGCAGGGGGAGGGGCGACAGGGAGAAGTGGACAGGAGCGAGACTTGGAGAAATGGGAGGGGGAGTGAAAGGCGGAGGAGTGAAGACAGGGAGAAGTGAAAGGGGGAAGGGAGACAGGGAGGGAGAGAGGGGAGCGATAGGCGGTATGGGGTGGGACACAGATGGATTTATCTTTGAATACCTATACATCTATATATATATATACACATCAGAAAAAAAAGAGAGTGTGAACGAGACCGCGAAATCAAAACAGGAATAACAATGCAAGAACGCGCGTGCAGATCCCCCCTCAGCAGGATTGTGGAGAGAGTGTGTCGGGTGGAATGCTCATTTTGCGCGCTCGCGTTGCCTGGGTCCCAGCGCCCACACTTGACCCAGCTGCGCCCGAAAGAAATCTTGCACGCTTCGCATATCCCCACCAGCCCAACCAGGAACGATGCCTAGGGGAGCTGCCAGTATCGGGGGAGCGAAGCATTGTTTGGATATCCTGGGCAGGTTCAATGAATTTGGGGCTTGTTACAACTCTCGGAATCCTTTTGGGATGTCTCCTGGGTGGGGGATCTCGATGGCCGCTTATGGCGCATTGGGGTTTGGGGGGGCCTCTTGGGGCGTCTTGTTGGTTTCGTGGGGACTAGTCGGGGCCTTCTTAGGTCCCTGTTGTGGGCCTTGGGGGCTGTTTTGGGACCATCTTGGAGGAGGTGGATCAAGGAAGGGTGGTCCCCAATTGGTGTCCCCCCTCCAGAACCCCAGTGGGGTGCTCTTGGGCGCTCTTGAAACGGTTTTGAAGCCCTGTCGGGCGATTTTTCTCGGGCCCATCATGAAACCATCTTGAGGCTTCGGAAGGCCATCAGAAGCGAAACGATTGAGGTATCATCCAGTCCATGGAGGCCTGTGGGTCTGGAGGGCTAGCTTGTAGCACTCTGGGAGGTCAGGGCCCAGGCCGCAGTGAGGGAAGGGAGTGCCCGGGCCTGGAAGCATCCGTCCCTCGGACGTGTTGGGCGGAGCCCGCGCCCAGAGGCCGTGGGCTCGCTCCCCATACCGCCGCCGCCGCCGCCGGTGGCCGTGGCCGTGGCGGCCGCCCCCGCGGCGGTCGAGCACGTGGCCACCGCCACCGCCACGGTCCGGTACGAGACCTCCGAGGAGGCCGCCCGCCGCCCATGCGCTCGGGCAGTCGCGGGGGGGGGAGGTCGGGGCGAGGCGACTGCACACCGCAGGAGTGGCCCCTCGCCAGAGCGACCCATATCCCCAGACCCCCCAGGGCGTCGTGTCAAAATCACGACGCGTCTCCCCCACAGCCCGCACGTGCTACAGTCGGGGCCCTGGAGAAGGGACCCTTTTCGTGGGGGAGGGGCTCCGCGGTCCTTACGTGTTTCGCAGCTTGCCTCAGGTTTTCCTTCTGTTCTCGATCGGAAGTCGAAGCTTACCTTAATGGACAGAGGGGCCTCGTTCCTTATTTTGGGTTCCTTAGGTCAAGGCCCCGACTGTAACCCGCCCCATGTTCGCACGCCCCTCGCGCGATCGCCCGCCTCACGCGGTTCGCGGCCCCGCAGGGAGCTCCCCTTCCGGTCGTCCCGTTTGCCTCTCGCGGTGCTCTTGGTAGTCCCCAAACGTGGTGGTGACAACACCTGGCGGTGAGTCTCGGGCGATTTGGTGTCACCACCCGGTTTGGGGACTCGTGCGGTTTTCCGAGGATGTCCCGGACACTGGTGGGTCCAGGAGTCACAGAACCCGGTGGTGACCCCGCGTCCCCAAACCCAGCGGTGACCTTTTTGGGGATTCCAGGTCGCCACCTGGTATCTCACCACCCGGTTTGGGGGTTCCCAATGCTCACAGCTGCCGATGTTTGGGTCCTTCGGCAGGATCACCTGCATGAGGGCCCGGGTGCTGAAGACATCGGGGCTTGTTCGCCATTCTGCGCTGGCAGTCTTGCCGCTGCTTCCCGTAGGGGAAATCGGTCTTCGAGCATGGAACACTCGTCTGAACCATGACACTTTCAGAGGCAGTTATAGGGAGGGGATAGGCATAGTGGGGACGCATCGACCCCAATCGCCCATTCATCGCCGATAGGGGCCCGATAGCCCTACCCCCGCCCAGGAATGTGCATATTCGCCATCGGGGAGTTATCGCCGATCTATCGGCAATGCATCGCAAGTTCTAGGTCGATGCCTCCCCCCTTATGACAGTCCACCCCCCCTTATCGTTGCCCTTCATATCTGTTCCGGGCAACCTCAGGCAGCCGTCTCAACATCAGAACAATCGGGGAAGCAGCTTCAGGGTCAAAATCTTTGAAGGGGCGGGAACTCGCCTTCTCATCCTCATCCTCCGACATCCGCCGATCTGATTGTATCAACCCGCAGCCCCAGAGGTCCCGACCGCTTCCACGAGGGTGCTTTCTGTTCAGTCCTGGGGGCACTTTTGTTCTTCCCCCCGGGCCCCCAAACGGGACCCGAGGCCGCAGTCGAGGACAGACGCGAGGATTGAAGCCATCACATCGTCTGAGCTCTGGGCCCGTCCTCCGCCCGCCACCCGTAGCGGTGCGACCTGCCGCGCGTGCCGGCAGGCGCAGCAGGCCGTGTCCACGCTGGACCAGCTGGACCTGCAGGACGGGCCGCCCGCCGCCCCGCGCGGGCCCAGCTCCGCTGCCGGGCCCTTCTTGGGCGGAGACCCGTCTCGCTTCCTCTCTGGAAGGTCTGTGCCTGCGCGCTCTGATCCTCCAGGCAGGAGAAGGGGGAGGAGGGCACCGGGTGGCCACGCTCATCCTACGGTACACGGCTAGCCAATATTGATCGTCCCGAGAGTGTCCCAAGTGCGTGTGCCACAGACACGGCCATGGTCATGTCTGTTGTCTCTCTCTTTTTCATGCCTTCATCATTGTTTTGATCATCATCTTCACCGTCGTCACGGGCATCATCGTCATCGTCGTTACCGCCACCACCGTCGTCACCGGCATCATCGTCATCCTCATCCGAATCGTCCTTATCGGATTTGCGTCAAGACAGCCATCATCACCACCATCATCATCAGCATCTTGAATAGCATCATGTTCATCATCATCATCATCACCATCACCATCACCATCATCATCATCATCATCATCATCATCATCATCATCATCATCATCATCATCATCATCATCATCATCATCATCATCATCATCATCATCTTCATCATCGTCATCATCATCATCAGCATCATCAGCATCTGCATCATCATCAGCATCATCATCAGCCGCATCATCATGTTCGTATCCATCTTCATATTCACCTTCACAAGCATCAACATCATCATCCGCGTCACCATCCTATTCGGGGATTCCCTTCGGGGATGAACCTTTGGAATCGGAACGACAGAGGAGATCCTCATAGTCATCTTCGCTCGCGTCGAGGCGATTGCCTCTTCATCGTCCTCCGTATCGTCCCCGTCGTCCTCATCGTCATCCTCGTTGTCTTCGTCCCCCAACCGGCCGCACCACCTCGCGCGCCCTCCCACGCGCGTGGCTCCCACGCGCTCCCGCGCCACGGCGTGGGCAGAGGCCTCCAGCCAAGCACTCTCTGCCGGAATTTGGCGGCGCGCAGAGGGGGGTAGGGGGAGGGGGGAAGGCTTCTTACAAGCACCCCTGCTTCTTTGAAGGCGCGGGCCTTCTCTATAGACGTAAGGCCGAGGCCTTCTAAGAAGCAGGGCGCTTCTAAGAAGACTTCCCCCCTCCCCCTACCCCCTTTTGCGCGCCGCCAAGGAATTGCTCCCGTAGCGCCCCCCAGCTGGTGGTGATCCTCTGGGCGCGTGTTTGGTCAATGTGTGCTTACCTCGTCCGGCTCCACCAACTGCCGACAGTATACAGCTCCTGCTGGTCCTCATGACACCGCCCGCGTCGTGTGGAAGTGCCTCGGTGGACAAGCACACGGTGGCGCTAACACGCGCTCTGAGGATCATCGATCCCACCCCCACATCCGCAGCCGCTGGCCGGCCCGAGCGCCCATGCATGTGGGCCCCCCTCCCGCCTGGCACAGCCGGGGCGGCCAGCCACCCCGCTGATCACCTGTGTGCGCGGTACGCAGGGGGGTGGGCATGGAGAACTATCCTGGGAGACTTGCACACTCCGCCGACCCTCAAGGAGGGGGTGCGGGCGAGGAGGAGGAGGAGGAGTAGGAGGAGGAGGAGGAGGAGGAGGAGGAGGAGAGGAAGGGGGAGGGGGAGCAGCCACGGAAGAAGAAGGTGGCGGAGGAGGAGGACAGGGGGAGGGGGAGGAGGAGGGGTAAGGCGGACCAAACGGGCTTGCGAGGGGGGCGCGAGGTGAGATTGGGGGCGGGGGGGGTGATGGGGAGGGTGGTACTCCCCACCCCCACCCTGCAGTTGAATCTTGGACTCCATGGCGGCAGGGGAGGGGGAACATCCCCCCTTTCTCTCCTCAGAACTCCGACGTCGCATTGCTGCTCGCAGCGTGGACCCCTTGGTCGCGTTCCCTTCCCTGGGACCGGCTTCGCATTCTGATTAGTCTTTTGATGGCCCTGGGGTCCAGTAAGGATCCCCAGAGCCCGAAACAATTCAAACATTTGTCCGCCGCTGCCTTTCCTGAAGGAGCAGCAGCGATGCCGATAAGGATAGACACACAGACATACGAGCACACAACGCCCCGAAGGGGCTCCATGTCCCGCCCTCCCCCCTCTGCTCCCCCCCCCTCTGCCCGCCCTCCTCCATCCTCCCGCTAGGCCCACAGTGGCCCATCCTCCCGCTAGGAGGCACCAGCCGACCCAGCCCCACGAGGCCCACGAGTGGCACAGCGATCAAGTAGCAGCAGTCCTCTGGACGGACGCTGGGGTCGCTCGCTCGCATCCTCCCGCGCTCTTCGGGGGAGGGGGGAGCGAGCCACCTCCCGCGCCGGGGTGCGCCGCCCCCGCCACGCGGGGGCCAGCGGACACCGCGCAGCAGATGGACGACCTGTGCGGCCGACTGGAGCGCCTCGCCGACCAGGCCAGGTCCTCAGCCCCTCAGATCCGGGCGTCGCAGTCGCAATTTGTTTGTGCAGACTTTTTGTCATATAGGTGTATGCTTTTTGTTTATATATGTATAGATACACGCGTACATATGTATATGTATGTGTGCTTGGATATGTGTGTATGTCGTTGTGTAAATATGTATACCTATATGTCGGCAAATGGGCGCAAGCGTGCGCCAGTGTTCGCAAGTGTGTGCGTGTGTGTGCAACTGTGAGTGCGTGTATGTTTGCCAGCATGGGCACCACGCAGTAAGGTATTGCGCTGTGGATGTGCAGGCTATGTGGTGCAGGCTCTGTGATGGAAGCTATCTGATGCAGGCTATGTGGCTGCACCTCGGCGGCCCCCCACGTGGGAGCCAACGGGGCGGCCAAGAGGCGGCAACGAGGCGGCCTCGGGCGACAACACAAAGAAACCCCCAGCGGGCCGCCAGAGTGGGGGGCAACGAGGCGGTCACGAGGCGGCCACGGGCGGCGACGCGGCAAGACCTCGCGGGACCCACCCAGCGCACGAGGCGGTCACGAGCGGTGACTTGGCGAAACCTCGCCGGAACCACCCGACGCACATACCTACCTACCTACCTACCTACCTACCTACCTACCTACATACATACATACATACACAGACAGACAGACAGACAGACAGACAGACAGACAGACAGAGACAGACAGACAGACAGACAGACAGACAGACAGACAGACAGACAGACAGACAGACAGACAGACAGACAGACAGACAGACATACATACAGGCATGCATGCATACATACATACATACATAGCGACCCGCGACCGTGCCTGTGCAACAGCGCAGCAGGAAGCAGGCTGAGTGCAGGAACAGCGCAATTCCGACGAGTAGTCTGCATTGGGGCGGGTCGTGATCTCGTCCTCGTCTTCATCCGCACGGTATGGAGGAGGAGGAGGAGGAGGAAGAGGAGGAGGAGGAAAAGGCGGAGAGGGAGAAAATGAGGAGAGGAAGAAAATGAGGATGAGGAGGAGAAAGTTTGTTGGGGCCTTATTGGGACTTCCTGGGGACCTCTGGGGAGCTTCCTGAAAGCTATTTGGGGGCTTCTTGGGGGTCTGATGGGGCCTCTTTGGGGCCTCTTGGGGCCTCTTGGGGCCTCGTGGGGCGTCTTAGGGGACTCTTGGCCCGTCTGACGCCTATGAATGAATGTCGCCTTGGGGGCCTCTCTAGGCCGCGTTGGTGCCCTCTTGGAGCGATTCACAGCCGTCTTGGGGCCCTCTAGGGCGATCGTTGGGTTCTCTTGAGCCGACTTGGGCCCCTCTTGGGGGCCTCTTGGGCTGTCTTGGAGCTATCTTGGAGGCCTCTTGGAGGCTTCTTGGGCCGTCTTGGGTGGTCGGAAACCCGAACGATTGAGAACCTCTACGTTTGTCAAACACCTCAGGACAATCAATGGTTTGGGCCTCTTGTCGACCTCTTAGGCTGTCTTCAGAGTTTCTTGATCTGTCTTGAGGCTGTCTTGGGAGCCTCTTCGGCCGTCTTGGGCCATCTTGGCGTCATGTTGGCTGCCTTGAAAGCCGTCCTGTAGACCATGGGACTCCTAAGCATGCCTCAATGCAGATCAAGAGACCCCCAAGACGGCCCAAGAGGTCTCCAAGAGGCCCTCAAAGAGAGCCCGAGGAGGCCGAAACAATTGATTTTCCGCAGGCTTCTTCTTCTTCTTCTTCATAGCGGTTCGCCTGAGGATTCGAACAGGAGTCAAAGATCTCCTCGAACCAGAATAATATCCACCAGGGGGGCAGGGAGGAGGCGTCTCAACGGTCCAGCGGCGCGTGCCGGCAGCGCTCATTATCGGGATTTGGTTCGATGCGGTCCAGACGTGCGGCTCACTATGGCGTTCTGGCTCGATTTGGCTCAGAAATGCGACTCGCCATTGTGTTGTGGCTCGATTTTTTACCTTCTCAGATCCAGAGATGATACTCATGATTGGGTTGTGGATCGGCCTGGTCCAGACATGAAAGACACGATGGTGTACTGGCTGGATTGTCCACAGAGGGGAGGCGTCTCACCGGTCCAGCGGCTGTCCGGAGTCGACTCGCTTTGGCTTCCTGGTTCGATGTCAGCCCTCGCAGATCCAGAAATCAGTCTCACCCTGGTGTCTGGGCTCGACCTGGTCCAGAACTGAGGCTCACTACGGTTTTCTTGATCGACTTCAGCCCTCCCAGATCCAGACATGAGGCGTACTATGTTGTCCTGGCTCAATTTGATCCAGAAATCAAACTCACGATTGTGCTCTGGTTCGATTTCAATGTAAGAACCTCAAGGATCCCTTTCGCTAGAATTTCCATCAGGGGGCCGAGCGATCTGGCTTGATTTCAGCCCAGCATATCCAGGAATGACACTCACTCTAGCGTTCTGGCTCGATCTGGTCCAGAGATGAGGTTTATTATAGTGTTCTGGCTCGATTTCAGTCTTCGCAGATCCAGAAATGAGACTCACTATAGTGTTTGGCTCGCTGTGGTCCAGACATGAGACTCACTATGGTGTTTTGGCTCGACGTTCTGTCCACGATGTGTCGCACCCGAATATCCACACGGGGGGCGAGCGTTCTGGCTCGATTCCAGCGCTCGCAAATTCAGAGCCGAGGTTCGCTACGTAATGTGTTTTGGCTCGATTTCAGCCGTCGCAGGTCCAGAAATGGTGGCAGTGGCTTCCGATTCTCACCAGTCCAGCTGTCTTAGGTCAAACACGTGTGGCAGAGCCATAGGCTTCATACCATTTCAGTTGCCAGGCGTGGGGTCGCTCGGTCCCTGATGCTGTTCCAAGCGCGGTTACGTCATCAAGTCGACATCACGAACGTCACCTTCATCAGCAAGTCCAGCCCCGCAATGGTATCGACAATAGGACGAGGTCGTTAACACAAGTCGACGCTTCAGGCGCCCATCCACCTTCACACCTTAGCTCCTGGTAAGCGAAGGTTTTTGAGGTTCTGGCATGTTTGGGTTTCCGACCGCCCAAAGCAGCCCAAAGGGCTTCGGTGGGCCGTCGTGTTGCTTCCTTCAAACGTTTCACGGCCGTGCAGGGGCCCTCTCGGGGAGCCCCTGGGGAGAACTGCGGGTCGTCTCGGTCTCGGGGGCCCTGAGGGGCTGTATTGGAGTTGTGTTGGAGGCCCCTGGGGGGCCCCGAAGAGGCGAGATCTTCAAGAGCCGTTTCAAACATCGAAGGGCAATCAATGGCGTTGGCCCCTTGGGCTCTCCAGGAAGGCCTCCTGAAGCTCTATCAGACCGTCTTGGGGGCCTCTGGGGCCGCCTGGAGGCCCTCGTGGGCAATTTTGAGCCGTCTTGCGGTTCCCTTGGGCGGCTCTTGAGTTGTCGTGGACCATCTTGGGCGGGCTTGTTGTCGTCTTGGTTGTTTTTTCAAGCCGCGGAAGCCATCCTGGCCGTTTGGACGCCGAGACGTCCGCCAGGCAACAATTTCAAAAGGGGCGTTTCGTTTAGGGGGGCCGCGCGCGCGTCGCTGGTTGGGGGGGGGGGTCTTTTTGACCCCCCCGAGCACTTCCCAGACAACACAACGCATGTTCTAACACGCCCACTCCGTGCAATCACGGTGGTGGATGTCACCAAGACCTGGGAAGGAGGAGGGGCAGGAGGAGGAGGAGGCGGACGAGGAGGATGAAATTGGACGAGGAGGAGGGAGGACGAGGAGGAGGCACCGAAAACGGACAATGCCTCATGTACACAGAAATTCCCATATGGCCCCCTCGACCACTTACGCAGTGATGCCTTCCACAACGACTGAAGTTCAGAAGACGCGCGGCGCAGACTGAGTCAAAGCCCGTGCGGCGACGTGCCGAACAGCAAGCATCCCCTGAATCCTACCGAGTCAGAGGCGGAACCGGGAAGGGGGGAAGGACGGGCGCGAGGGAGGAACAGGGTGGGGGATTCTCCACCCACCTCCAAGGTGTGAGCGGGCCCGGGCGGTGGCGGCCCGCGGTGTTGTTTGGGGCGCTTCAGGCACCGACTGGCGTTCCCACAGAGCGAAGCGAAATCGCCACAAATTGCTTGCAGAACGCCTGAAGGTGACGGCTGTTGGGTGCAGGCGCTCGCCGGAACGAGGGCGCAGGGGCGCTCAGGCGCCCAGCAGCGCGCGTGGGCACCAACGCCACGGGTGCGTTCTCGGTTTTTCTCCGCCCTGCCTCCTCCCCAGGTCTTGGTGGCACCTCACTGGGCGCACTGTCTGGTGCCGGCTGTCTCCCATCGCGATGCGATTCATGTTTCGCCGGCGTGATGCGATTCGTGTTTCTCAGGAGTGGTGTGAAGAAGGTGCGTGGTTGCGTCTTGATCTCGCGAGCGGCTTGATCTCGCCAGCGGCTTTCCAGTTCAAGGATTGACCTCCCTCTTTCGCTCTCTGTCTCTGTCCCTCTATCTCTCTCTCTCGCGTTTTTTTTGTTCTCTCTCTCTCTCTTTATATATACATATATATATATATATATATATATATATATATATATATATATATTCATTCCCTCTCTATGTGTTTAGAATTTGTGATCATGGGGAACCCCCACCCACCCATGACGGGACCCCCTGGATCCGTGGCTCCAGGAGCGTCCTGCACGCCCCTGCAGAAGGGCCTCCAGGCTTCCCGGGGCTCTCGGAAACCCGTGCTGGGCCCAGGCAGCGGGCCCAAATCGGTCACGAGAGCGGCCGATAGGGGGCCACATGCGAACCCGACCCCTGGGCTCCCGAGCGAAGTGAACCCCACCCTCCCTCTCAGAAGTCGTGGGGGGTAGGGGCAAGGGTTCGCATGTGGCCCTCTAGCCGAACGGCCCCGCGATAGCTCCAAGAGGCCCCAGGCACCCACCAGACGCCGAGGACGACCCCAAGAAAAAAAACCCAAGAAGCCTCCGAAACGCAGAGGAAACGATTTCCATGGGTTGTTGCATGATTTTGGGGAATGCTCTCCGCTCGTCGGTCTTCTGGGCGCCCGCGACCGCCAAGGAGGCCAGAACATCGCACGGAAACTACCCGAAGGAACTTCCAGGTAGTCCAAGAGGGCCCCAAGACGGCCCAACAGGGCTTGAAGATGGCCTGAAGAGGGCCCCAGGACGGCCCAAGGTGCCCCAAGACGGCCCCCGAAGCATTCCAGATCGTGACCTGGCCGTTCAGGGAGACAGTGTTTGGAAGCCGGGTGGCCCGAGGAAACCCCCAGAGGCCCCCAGAAGGAACCTAGGAGGCCTCTAGAGGGCCCCGAGAAGCCCTTGAAAAACTGTTCGTGGGGCCCCCCAGAGGCTCTCCAAGGAGGAGCCTCCGCAAAAAGGGCTGAGAATGGGGACGACTTCGCAGTGTAGGGCGAGAATGGGACAGAGGAAGAGTAAGCATGAGGGAGTGAGAACGAACCATATCATTGTGGCCATGATGCCGGAACAAAAAGCAACCAGGAGTTATCGTTCAATCTTCCATTCTATGTCGCTGTACTTCCGCCCGCATGCCAAACAGCAAGGTCCAAGGCGCATGGCGCGAAGTGCCACTGCAGTCTTGAACACATATCTCTCTCTCTCTCTATATATATATATATATATATATTATATATACATGGTTCATGTCAAAGTATTCGAATGATATTTGGCTTGTTTTGGGGCCGAGATCCTTTCATTTCTAATTGTTATATCCTGGGCCTCTTCCTGGCCACCAGGGGGCCAGGAGAACTTAGAAACGAGCACACTTAGAAGTGAACACGATTAGAAAATAACGACGTGTATATAATGTCATGTATACGCACACGCACACACACATACATATATATATATATATATATATATATACATATGTGTGCATATATATATATATATATATATATATATATACATACATACGTATATATACATAATACCGTGACCGCAGTTGTTTCAGAAATGTTCGGCCTCCGGAGGCCGTCTCCCGACCCCAGGGCCGCCAAAGGACTGCTCAGGATGATCAGCCCGCCCTGGGGAGGTGGTCGAGATCCCAGGGGGCTCACGATCCCAGGGGGCCTACGTCGCGAAACAAACATGCAACGCCGGAGGAGAGGAGCCTCGCCATGAGGACATCCAGACCGCCCGAATCGAATTTGGAGCAGATGGGGTCGGAGGGTCGCGCCGCATCGGCGACGCGGAGCGGTCTGTCCCGACGTCGCCGATGTATCGGCGACGCGGCGCGATCATCCGACCTCATCTGCTGCAGTCCCCTGTGGGCGGGGCCCTGGAGGATGTTGCCACTTCCGCAGGCCGCAGTCCCGGGGCGGCCAGGGCCCCAGGACCCTCAAGACAGAGGATTCGGGGTGAACGCAAGTCCCATCCTCCCTCCTCCCTCCTCCTCGTCTCTCCTCCCTCCTCCCTCCTCCCTCCTCCCTCCTCCCTCCTGCTCCTCCTCCTCCTCCTCCTCCTGTTCCTCCTCTTCATCCTCCCTCTCAGCGATTTCCGCAATTTATCCTCCCCGCCATGTGCCCGATGCCCGATCTCGGCCCGTCTCGACCTGACCGATCCGCCGACAGGTCGCGACCGCGGCGGGGCGATCCAGGCCCTCGATCGGAGGGCCAGTCGCCCATGGAGACGCGGGGTCCCGAGGAGGAGGGTCCCTCCTGGTGCTCCGGGGCCGTCGGAGGACACTCTTTGCCACGGCGCGCTGACCGGCCCCTACAGTCAAGACGCTGAGATCAGAACCACTCCGGGCTCAGGAGGGGCTATGTTTTTCGGGCCGTTCCTTAGATCTGAGTCGGGGAGCATCTTGGAAGCCGAAGCTCGCCGTGGTCAGAAAAGCCTCTTCCTTTTTCAGCGTCCCTTGTGGTAACACGATAGCTCTATCCAGCTGCCTGCGGCAAGTCCTGCTGACGTGCCAGCTCAGCCCATGCAAGTCCAGCCTTGCGAAGGCGACTGTTCGATGGTGGGAGAGCCGTAATGAGGAGGATCAGAATGGGGATGAGGATGATGGTGATGATGGTGGTCATGATGATGTTAATGTTGATGTTGGCGTTGTTGATGGTGACGATGTCGGTCATGGTGATGCTGATCATGTTGATGATGCTGATGCTGAGTATGGTGATGATGATGGTGATGATGGTGATGGCCAGAATGATGATGCTGATATTGATGTCGATCTCTGTGGTGTAGGTGATGATGTTACTGATGAGATGATGCTGACGGTGATGATGATGTTGATGCTGATGATGACGGTGGTGGTGATGGTGATGGTGAGTGTGATGATGGTGGTGGTGGTGAACATGATGATGATGCAGATGATGATGATGACGATGAGTATGCTGTTGATGATGTTGATGATGGTGCTGATGATGGTGCTGGTGATGATACTGATGCGGAGGAGGAGGAGGATGTTGATGCTGATGCTGGTGGTGGTGATGACGGTGATGGTGATGGTGATGATTGTGATGATGATGATGATGATGATGATGATGATGATGATGATGACGATGGTGATGGTTGTGGTGGTGGAGAGGAGGAGGAGGAGGAGGAGGAGGAGGAGGAGGAGGAGGAGGGGGAGGAGGAGGAGGAGGAGGAGGGGGGGGATGGTGATGGTGATGGTGATGGTGATGGTGATGGTGATGATGGTGATGCGGAGGAGGAGGAGGAGGAGGAGGGGGAGCAGGAGGAGCATGAGGAGCAGGAGGAGGAGGAAGAGGAAAGCCGTCACATGTGACACCTCCGTCTTCACTGTTTTGGGAGCTCTCATGGAACTCGTTTGGGCCGTCTTGGAGTTGGTCTGGCCTCCTGTGAGACAGTATTGGGGGTCCCTTGGGGCCCTCTTGGGCCGTCTTGGAACCCTCTTACGCTGTATTGGGGCTCTCTTGGTGTGGTGCAACATCTGTGGTGCAACCTATGCGCTGCAATCTATGTGGTGCAACCTATGTGATGCAATACATATGGCGCATTCTATGTTGTTCGTTTTATGTGGTGCAGTATGTGTGGTGCGATCTATGTGGTGCAAGTGATTTTTACCCATGATTTGACACACCCCATGCTCTTGCAAACATCTGACCCACGCACCTGCATTCTGGTTTGCAAAACCTCTTCAGACCGACTACGACGACACCGACGCCATCAACTACGACGACACCGACGACATTTCCGACGACTTCGACGACGGCAACGGCGACGACAACGACGACGACCGCGACGACGACGCCGACGCCGACGACGACGACGACGACGATGACGCCGACGAGGACGACACCGACGACGCCGACGACGACGACGACGACCGCGTCGACGACGCCGACGACGACGACGACGACAACGGCGGCGACGACGAAGACGACGACGCCGACGCCGACGACGAGGACGAGGGATGAGGGAGGACGACGACGGCGACAACGACGACAACGACGAGGGAGGGAGGACGGTGACGACGCGAACGACGAAGAAGGAGGAAGGACGGTGACGCCGACGACAACGACGAGGGAGGAGGGAAGACGACGACGACTAAGACGACGACGACGGCGACGAAATAGGAGGGACGACGACGAGACGCCGACGACGGACGTCGACGACGACAAGGGAGGAGGAGGAAGGACGACACGGAAATGACCACGACGCCAAAGAGGACGACGACGAACACGAGGAAAGACAGAGGACGACGGCGACGACGACGACGACGACGCGGGAGGAGGGGGGACGGCGACGACGACGACGACGACGCAAGAGCGCGCGCGCACGCTTGTGTTGAACATCCGTATTGCGAAACCTTGTGTTTTTGTCTGTTTTCTTGGGCACGATTTTGACATCCTTCCGAAACCGAAGGTTCTTGAAGGATTTCGGCATACGCGCGCGACGACGCGCGCGTCTGCATTTCGTCCCAGTTTTTTGCAGACGATTCTCGCGACGGGCGTTCGACAGATTTGGACATGCGCGCGCGCGAAGCCAGCTTGGTAGCATTTTGTGAACATCTTGAAAATCAATGGCTTTCTGAAGATTTCGCAAGAGCTCGCGCATAATCTTTTTTTAGCAAATCAGGGTTGCGAAACCCTGTGTTTTTGTATGTGTTTTTTGGGGACTCGATTGCGACATCCTTCCGAGACCGAAGGTTTTTGAAGGATTTCGGCATGCGCGCGCGACGACGCGCGCGTGCGCACTTCGTCCCATGTTTTGTAAGGGATTATTGAAATCTTCTGCAGAGGATGGCGGGGGGAGTGATACCGGCCTGGCTGGGATACTATGAATTTAGATTTACAATGGACGATGGGGCAGAGTCATATGTAAATTGCAATACGAAAAGTGACCCGTTAACTCCGGGGTGGAGAGTATAATCTTTTCTTTTTTTAGACAGGAGAATATATGTGGGGCAATCTATGTGGTAGAATACGTGGTGCACTATATGTGGGGCGAGGGAACAATCTATGTGGTGCAAACTCACTTGGACCGTCTTGAAGCTGTCCTCTCCACTGCTCGTGCCAACATCCCACCCTCCCACCCTCAATTTGGTCGCAAGACCTTTTAAGACAAGACCGTAATGGTAGGTACCACATGGCACTTGGCCACGACACCGACGCCGACGACGACAACGACAACGACGACGACGGCGCCGCTGACACCGACGACTACGACACCGACGACAACGACGACGACGACGACACCGACGACGACGACGACGCCGACGACGACGACGATGACAACGCCGACGACGACGACGACCACGGTGACAACGACGACGCCGACGCCGACGACGACGAAGACAAATACGACGACGACAACGACGCCGCCAACGAAGACGACGACGACGACGACGACGAGGGAGGAGGGAGGCCGAAGACGGCGACAACGACGACAACGACGCGGGAGGAGGGAGGACGGCGACGACGCGAACGACGAAGAAGGAGGGAGGACGGCGACGCCGACGACGACAACGACGAGGGAGGAGGGAAGACGAGGACGACGACGACGGCGACGAAATAGGAGAGTCGACGACAAGACGCCGACGACGGACGACGACGTCGAGGGAAGTGGAAACGACGACCACGGCGACAACGACGACGGAAACGACCACGACGCCAAAGAGGACGACGACGACGAACACGAGGAAAGACAGAGGACGACGTCGGCGACGACGACGACGACGCGGGAGGAGGGAGGGCGACGACGACGACGACCACGACGACGACGCAAGAGCGCGCGCGCACTCTTGTGTTGAAAATCCGTATTGCGAAACCTTGTGTTTTTGTAAGTTTTTTGGACACACGATTTTGAAATCCTTCCGAAACCGACGGGTTTTGAAGGATTTCGGCATACGCGCGCGACGACGCGCGCATCTGCACTTCGTCCCATTTTTTACAAAGGATCCCCGCGACGGCACACGCGCAAGGGCGTTCGACAGATTTCGACATGCGCGCGCGCGAAGCCAGTTTGAATCAGTGTTGCGAAACCCTGTGTTGTTGTATGTTTTTTGGGATCTCGATTGCGAAATCCTTCCGATACCCGAGGTTTTCGAAGGATTTCGGCATGCGCGCGCGACGACGCGCGCGTGTGCACTTCGTCAATTTTTTTACAAGGGATTCGTGAAGCAGTGTTATGTTAGAACAAAAGGCCTCCCCGCGTATTGCTTTTTTACAAGGGAGCCTCAGGGGGGGGAACCCGGTTGGCCTGGGACAGTGTGGTTTCATATTTAGGATGGGCATGTGGTCAGAATCATATGTGATTTACATAGGACGCGGGGGGTGGCGATACCGCCTGGGGGGGTAGAGTTTATTCTCTTTTAAGAAAGGAGAATCGACGGGGCGGCGACGGCGACAACATAGCCGCCAGACGGCCAGCCAGGCCCAGACGTCCGGCGGCGACGAGGCGGTGACGGGGCGGCGACGGCGACAACTCAGCCCCCAAACCGCCACCCACGGGCCAGACGATGGGCGGCGACGAATCGGCGACAGGGCGGCAACGGCGACAGCATAGCCGCCAGACCGCCACCCAGGCCCAGTTCCTTGGAAGAGAAGCAAGAGCCCCTAAGTGCAAGCACTGATTGGGAAATTGAGGGAAATCCATGATTTGTGATTGTTCGGACCCGGTTGAAGGTCGCCCACCTGTGGCTCTTTTCTGTTGGGCCCTCTTCGATACATCTTGGGACCGCATTTGGGCTATCGTTGGCCGTCTTCGAGGCATCTTGGGCCATCTTAGTGTTCTTGGTTGCCTGCGTGGGCCGTCTTGGAAGCTCGGGACGCGGATCCATCTGTTTCCCAACCCTCCCTTGGCTGGGCTCGTGTTTTGGATAGAGCAGGGGGGTCACCAACTCCCAGATTTTTCTCTTCCTCGCCCCCCCCGCGCTCCTCTCGGCTCTCTCCTTTCGCACCCCTCTAGAGGGCTGCGAAGTGTGAAACCGTCGCCACGTGCCAGGGTTGCCGGGAGAGCCAGCACAGCCGGGCCCCACCCGGACCCAAACGGCACCTCGCCATCCCGGGGGGGGGTGCGAAGTGTCAATCTGTCGCCATTTCCGAGGGCTGCTGCGGGAGCCAGCACAGAGGGGCCCCTCGCGAACCCAAACGTTGCCTCGCCATCCTTGGGGGGCTGCGACGTGTGAATTTGTCGCTACTTTCGAGGGCTGCTGGGGGAGCCAGCACAGTGGGGCACTGCACGGACCCAAAAGGGAAAGTGTCAATATGTCGCCACGTTCGAGGGCTGCTGGGGGAGCCAGCACAGTGGGGCCCCACGGGGACCCAAACGGGATCTCGCCATCTCTGGGGGGCTGCGACGTGTGACGTTGTCGTCACGATCTCGAGGCATGTTGGGGGAGCCAGCACAGTGAGGCCTCACGCGGACCCAAACGGGACCTCGCCCATCTCTTGGAGGGGTGCGACGTGTGAAATGATCGCCACGTTCGAGGGCTGCTGGGGAAGCCAACACAGTGGGGCACCGCGCTGACGCAAACGAGACCTCGCCAGTGAAGCGTAAACTTATCGCAACTTTCGGGCTGCTGGGGGAGCCAGCACAGTGGGGCCCCACACGGACCTAAACGGGACCTCGCCATCCCTTGGGGGGCTGCGAAGTGTCAATATGGCGCCACGTTCGAGGGCTGCTGGGGGAGCCAGCACAGTGGCGCCCCGCGCGAACCCAAACGTTGCCTCGCCATGCTTGGGGGCCGCGACGTGTGAATTTGTCGCCACTTTCGATGGCTGCTGGGGCAGCCAGCACAGTGGGGCCCCACGCGGACCCAAACAGGACATCGCCAAACTTGGGGGGCTGCGACGTGTGAAATGGTCGCCGCGTTCGAGGGTTGTTGGGGGAGCCAGCACAGTGGGGCCCCACGCGGACCCAAACGGGACCTCGCCATCCCTGGGGGGTTGCGGAGTGTGTATTTGTCGCCACGTTCTCGAGGGTTGCCTGGGGAGCCAGCACAGTTGGTCCCCACACAGACCCAAATGGGACCTCGCCATCCCTGGGGGGCTGCGACGTGTGAATTTGTCGCCACGTTCTCGAGGGTTGCTGGGCGAGCCAGCACAGCCGGGCCCCACGCGGATCCAAAGGAGACCTCGCCATCCCTGGGGGGCTGTGAAGTGTGAACCTGTCGCCATTTTCGAGGGCTGCTTGGGGGAGCCAGCACAGTGGGGCACCGCGCGGATTCGAAAGCGACCTCGCCATCCCTGGGGGATTGCGAAGTGTGAGATCGTCAGTGGTTTAGAGGGTTGTTGGGGGAGCCAGCACAGTTTGGCCCCACTCAGACCCAAACGGGACTTCGCCATCCCTTGGGGGGCTGCGAAGCGTGAAATTGTCGCCACGTTCGAGGTTTGCTGGGGGAGCCAGCACAGTGGGGCCCCACGGGGACCCAAACGGGACCTCGCCATCCCTGGGGGGGGGCTGCGAAAGTGAAACCGTCGCCACGTTCGAGGGCTGCTGGGGGAGCCAGCAAGGTGGGGACCCAAACGCGACCTGCCCATCCCTAGGGGGGGGGGCTGCGAAGTGTGCAATTGCCACCACGTTCGAGGGCTGCTGGGGAGCAGGCACAATGGGGCCCCACGCGGACCCAAACGTTGCCTCGCCATCGCTGGGGCGCCGTCAAGTGTGAAACTGCCGCCACGGTCGAGGGCTGCTGGGGGAGCCAGCACAGTGGGCCGCCACGCAGACCCAACCAGTACATTCCGAGGATTCTTGGGGGGGCCAGCACAGTGGGACCCCACGCAGACCCAGACGGGACCTCGCCATCCCTTGGGGGGTTGCGAAGTGTGAGATTGTCGCCACGATCGAGGGTTGCTTGGGGAGCCAGCACTGTGCGGCCTCACGCAGATTCAAACGGGACCTCGCCATCTCTGAGGGGGGGGCGCGTAGTAGTGTGAAACCGTCGCCACTTTCGAGGGCTGCTGGTGGAGCTAGCACAGTGTGGCCCCACGCAGAGCCAAACGGGACCTCGCCATCCCTGGGGGGTGCTGCGAAAGTGTGGAATTGCCGCCCTTGTCGAGGGTTGCTTGGGGAGCGAGCACACTGAGGCTCCACGCAAACCCAATCGGGACCTCGCCATCCCTGGGGGGCTGCGACGTTTGAATGTGTCGGCACGTTCGAGGGTTGCTGGGGGATCCAGCACAGTGGGGCCCCACGCACACCCAAACGGGACTTCGCCATCCCTGGGGGGCTGCGGAGTGTGAACATGTTGTTTTCTTCAGCGAGGGTTGTTGGGGGAGCCAGAACAGTGGGGCCCCACGCAGATCCAAAAGGTACCTCGCCATCGTTGAGGGGGCTGCGAAGTGTGAATCTACCGCCACTTTCGAGGGTTGCTGGGGGAGCGAGCACAGTGTGGCCCCA